>KV018123.1:19703-56673 GCA_001598015.1 Dorcoceras hygrometricum
CTATGCTATCTGAGGGGATAATAGTGTGCAAATCTCTGGCCAGTGTACTACAAGTGTTTTAGGTAAATGTGTTTACCTAGTTACACTCGCGATGTCACTATTCGATCTCCAAGATGTATGCATAGCTATCGGATCTCTAGCGACTCTCGATTTACCAATGGTCGTTGATCTGATCGGGATATATGGATTGAAAGGACCGTACAGTACGCTAACCACGACCGACTGGTTCTTGCAGGCACTGTGTTTCCAGATGAGATTCCTGGATTCCCTCCGAGACGTGAGATCGACTTCAGTATCGAGTGGGTGCCCGGGATCTCCAAGATGTATGCATAGCTATCGGATCTCTAGCGACTCTCGATTTACCAATGGTCGTTGATCTGATCGGGATATATGGATTGAAAGGACCGTACAGTACGCTAACCACGACCGACTGGTTCTTGCAGGCACTATCAGTTATACCTAGGGGATCATGGGGCGATGTTGCTTGTGAGGATTGAGAAGTTAGATTTGTGATTAATTGATTTGAATTGGGTTTAATCTCGCGTGATTTGAGGAAATTGCGAAGGGGATGAAGTTCCTGCTGGATTTTTTTGAGTGTAGCGTTGATTTTGGAGAAACTGGAATCAGCAGGTTACTGTAGATCGTGCTGGTGAATTTTGAATCAGCAGAGGTGACGTCATCGTGACGAAAGGAGTGCTGCTGGTTTTGATTTAAGATTGAAGATCTGCTGGTTTTGGTGCGAATAGAAGTTGCTGCTGGTAGACATTGCGCGTAGCGTGAGGTTGAACGAGGAAGTGACGCGTGTTAGTCAACATTTTGGAGTGTTGACTATTAATTCAGCAGATGACTATTTAGATTCAGTAGATGCGCTTGTGAAGAGAGATCAGCAGATGGTTTGAGAGCTGCTGATAGATATGATGGCGTAGGCGTGACGTGATGTTTGCTGCTGATTGTAATTTCGTTGTATTGCTTGCTGCTGATCAGCAGATGCGCAATACTAGCGTTGAGAAGCGGCGTCGTTTGAGTTAGTGGAAACGCTGCGTTTTGAGCTTTTCGTTGAGAGTTCAGCAGATGCGCAATTTCAAAGGCGTCGAGATGCGTCGTCGTTTTGAGAACTTCGCGCGATCAGCAGATGGTTTGTTTTGCTTGCGAGAGTTGTTGTCTGCTGATATTTTGCTACGGCGTCGTTTAGATTAGTTAGAACGGTGTCGTTTTGCAGTGTTTGCGCGCGATTGTTTATTTGTTAGTTGCTGCTGAATTTAGCGAAGAGGAAAAGAGGGTTGCTGCTGATTGTCTCCTGCTGGTTTCTTTGATTGATTTGTATGAATCAGCAGGTGAGTTTTGAGGAGGTATATATAGAAGTGTTGATCGACACTTAGATTATTTTGAGCCAGACATCTCTTATCTCTTCTCCTTCAAACCCTCGACGAGTTACTGTTCACCATCTTCTTCTATCGCCATTTCCTGTCGATTCCAGCCTTCGTTTTTGATATTCTTGGTGGCGCTGGACTCTTTGAGACTTGCTCTTTCCATTGATGCTAGTTTGGAAATTTGGAGCGTCGAGTTGAGAATTCCGAAGGCCCTGCTCGTTCGTGAATTTCGGGCTGCGTGGAGTAGATTCAGCAGTTGGTTCTTTTGAGCTTTTGGATTTCAGCTTCTGGGAAGTGTCCTGCTGCGTGATTTGAGCCAGGAGGAAATCTGTTAGGTAAATTGAGGAATTGAGGTACGAATTGAGCAACTCTTAGCAGTTTAGGCGTGAACATGGTTGTGATCGATGTTATGGATTTGCTGATGTGAATTCTGTGTTTATACGTGTTACAGTTTGTGGAATTGATTGAGTTCTATATTCTGTTTCATGAAATGAATTGTATGCATTGCGCATTGATTATTGAATGACATTCATTGCATACATCTTGAGCCTTTGACAGATTGATTTGATTACCTGATTGGGTGCCACGTTGTGACTGGCCGGCTGTTGAGTCGTGTCCGAAAAGTCCAACGCTATCGTCGGAGTGGTGACTACCGGATTCGAGTGTCTACCACCGAGCTGTGATGGGCTGACGGGCCCCGATGATCACGGACCGATGATTTCCTGGTTGATAGACCGTGGTATAGAGGCTGATTTGAGTTGCCAGTTGATAGACTGGTCTAGCTATCCGACTTTTTGATAGCCCTCATGCATTCATAGCATTGATTATAGCTTGTTGTATGTTTTCTGCTTTGATAGCTCTTCGTACTGAGGCTTGACCTCGTATTTTCTTTTCCTGCTTTTGTTGTTTGGGTCTGTGTTACCCATTTGCAGGAGTTTCAGGTAACCAAGCTGGACCGAGTGGAAGTTCAGTTGGTCGATCCCCGCATCCCTGAGTCCCAGTTTACTTATGATATGTATTGAACCGGGGGATGCCCCGTGTTTTATTGTATTTGGGGGATCTGTATTTTGAATTGATTTCTGTGGTTACTTGCTGTATCGAGTTGAGTAAACTTTTATTTTGAATATCGAATATTTTGAATGAATGATTTGAAGTTCAGGCCTTTGTATTTCGAAAAATTTTTAAGCCCTGATTTTAAGCTTCCGTGATTACGCGCTTATTATGTGTTAATTGTTGGTAATTAGCACGGGGCCTGACAGTTCGGATGAACAAGGGTTTTGGGAAACTCTCGGGAAGATGATAAGAAATGTCGGGTCTCAAATTCGCTAAGTGTTGGTCAACACTTATATATATCTCCAGTCAACGCTACAGTGAAAGTCAATTACTCAAGTCAAAACTGATACCAGCACTCAGATCTTAACGCTACATCAGATCTTAGCGCTAACTCAGATCCGACTTCTCTACGCTATAATAGCGCGCGACCACCAAACGACATCGCGTAGGAGTCCCGCTCAAGACCAACAGATCACACGCACACATAGAACCGCTCGCAAACATCCAGATCTGGCTTTCATCAAACGACGGCGCAGCAGGGTCCAGCTCTCATCAAATCTGATGCTCTCTAAACGACGCCGCATCACTCATACTCAACCAACGCCAAATCTGGTCTACGCCAAACGACATCGCATCACTTATACTCAAACCTACGCATACCCGGGTAATCCAAAACGACATCGTATTGCTTTCCTCTCAAGAAAACTTGCTCAAACACACGAGGGACAGATCTGGACACCCAGATCTTACTCAAATCTGAAAATAACGAACTGGTTTACTCAAACCGCAAATCAAACTGATTCTCTCAGCGCCTCTAATTCACTCGCGCGGGGTATTCTCCAAATCTGAACTCCAACAATAAACAATATACCAAATCTGCTCAGTGATAACGCTCTCCCTTACTCAACGATACACACCCGATACACTTCTATATCAAATCCGAAGCTCATATACTCAAACCTGCTCGCGTCCAAAGCTGATCTCACAAACATCTTTGACCAATATTCCTAGGCTGAATACCCAATAATTCACAAGGCATATTTCTCCGATAAATCCTCATTCCAACCTAATCTGCTCAAACATCTTACAAGATTAAATCGGGCTATTACCTCAAATCTTTTCGTAACACGCCACTAATTAAATCTGTTAAAAATACAGTCCTCACAGCTTTATTGCAAATTTTGTTGTAGAATTTATAAAAACATAAAGACAAGAAAGAGATCGACAGCTGTAAAATAGCTGGCCAACCCATCACTACGCATTTATAACAACCAAATAATTGAACTGAAGCTTGAAAGCTCTTTAAATAAGTAGGCCACCCATTCCCTTGTGTAAACCAATAATTGAGTGGAGAATTCTAGGGAGCTAAGGGCCAACGGTTTGCAACGTCTGAACTGATCCAGCTCGCGTGCATACTTCACCGGAAGCCATCTTTCAACAGTTGTCTATATTGAAACTGTTGCCTATACTGTTAAGGCAAGATGTTTTTCCGTTCTTGCTGCATCTATGAATTCATAATATGTGTGAACTGTGTGATGTCCGATGCATGTCTGTTTTGGGTTTCAAATCTTTTAAAGTTGAATTTTTAGCATTTTGTAAGTTGTCATTCTGTGTGCGAGTCCGTCGTATGTGTGTTCTATATTAGCATTTCTTTTATGACATTCTTTATTTTCATTATGTTATAATGTTAACAATTGTGTTGGATAAAGACCTAGAATGCACCATAGTGTATGTTAGATGTGATAGTGGATATGATGGCTATCATGAAACACATCTAATAGTCACTGTGTATTCTGAACTCGTTCCTAGTCGATTGGGCAGTCAAAATGAGGATAAGTCCGCCCGAGCTTGAGACTAGCATCTGCGATGTGAAGTACCATGTTTCATTGGTAGGGAAATTGTGATGTTCTGAGCATGCAGATGGATAGTGACCTGGTGATCTATCGAACTACCCTTGTTCGGACTTTCCAAGTGGTTACCATTTGTCGAGTGGATAAGTCCGAGTTCTTGGTTGTACTGATTAGTCCTCACTACTCGAAACGTCATTGAGACTCTACATGATAGGCGCCTCACTTTGACCCGTTTACCGACTCAGTTGGGGTCATTAGGTAGCGGGATTGGGTGAGGATCCGATGCATGTATGAGTCGATGCTTCGTTGTCGAGGATTCACCGCTCGCTTTTATGCGTGGATATCCTATGCTATCTGAGGAGATAATAGTGTGATAAATCTCTGGCCGGAGTACTAGATGTGTTTTAGGTAAATGGGTTTACCTAGTAACACGCGCGATGTCACTATTTGATCTCCGAGATGTATGCATAGTTATTAGATCTCTAGCGACTCTCGATGTATCAATGGTCGTTGATCTGACCGGGATATATGTGTTGAAAGGACCGTACCGTACGCTAACCACGACCGACTGGTTCTTGCAGGCACTATCAGTGATACCTAGGAGATCATGGGGGCGATGTTGTTAGGCGCTTTACCATGATCCGATGGGTCAGTCCGAAATTGTGATTTCGGAGTCACAATGGTTGTGGGCCCAAGGCTAGCTGTATCCCTGAACCATTGAGGGTCACACAAGTACTGGATTCACGATTTCCGCATGGAAACTGAGCTGAATGTGTTGATCAGAGGAAGAGGAATTTAGGGAGTGCGACTTCCTAAAAGTCAACAGGGGTCAAATTGCGATTTCCCTAAAGGTGAGGGGCTAAACTGTAATTTTGGACTAGGTGGTCTGAAAAATTGTTTTCATATCATAATACTTAGTTTTGGAAACTGTGTAGATCGGTCCGATCTGATCGACGATCGGGATTATGATGAAGCCACGGATGGTAATGAACCGAATGTTCATATGGACATGGGCTTGACCCAAGTCCATTGGGCTGGTCCAAGCCCATCACATGTTTATTAAAATAGACCTAGGGCTATATTGTCTACACTTGATACAACACACAACACAAAACCCTAGCCTCCAAGCGCCGCCCACCCCTCTCCTCCACGCCTCTCTCGGCCGTCGCCGCGCCGCCGCCGCTTGCCGTGATCGGACTTGTTCCGATCACCTTGTCGTGGAGATTCCGTTCGTGGCAAATTCGCCAGCTCTTCTAGTGCAGACTGATGAAGGAGTCCTGTTTCCAGTCGTGGACCGGATTAGGAGATCTACCGCCACCTGCCGTTGAAGTGCCAGATACCCTGTGAATCTGGTCGGAGCCAGGCGCCTAGACGCCAGCAAGGTAACGCTCTAAAACATCCTATGTATGTTTTATTGCATTATATTTGTTATGTATTGAACGTTTCCGGGGAAAATTGTGAAACTTCCGCTGCGCCCCCGGGAACGGGATCCGGATCCGCCACTGCGCCAACAAGTGTTATGGGTGGCTTTGATTGCTTTGATACAATCCAACTCATCATATTCTATTTTGACCTTCTTTGAGTATTCTGAGCAAATTTGATTGCATTGTTACAATCCAATCTTTTATGTTTTCTGATTTGATCTCACCTACCATGTTTTAGTTGGACTCGGTGTTCTATTCTGAATTTGATTGTTCCCGAATAGAGCTATTATGTTCTGTTCTGAGTTGACTGTTCTGACCTAACTCGATGTTCTTTTCTGACCAGTCTGGTCTACCTATTATGTTATGTACTGATTGACCTTTTAAACTGCTTCGAACGCTTTAATCTGTTATGATTACTCTAGTCTTTGACTGGACTGATCTGATTTGACCATTACGATCTTATTTATCGACCTGATCTGATCGAGTCCATCTGATCTGATTTGACCTACTCTTTTGTTCTAGTCTGATCAATCGTTCTGATTGGCTGGGCTATTTATTTTGAATTACCTTCCTAAAGTATGCTCAACTATTTCGTTCGTATAGTACTATTTTTAGTGTCAGTGATAATCTGTTTCAGTAACCAGATTAGGAGCAAAATCCCTAGTCTGGTGTTCATTTAAAGTTATGGACTGATCTGTTTCCAGTCCAGTCTCTGTGTATACGTTTGTTTCCAGTGTTTTCAAAATGAAATAAGAGTATTTTTAAGCATACTGCGTACATGAGCTCTCAGTTGTTTTCCAATGCAGTAAATTTGACAAAGGTTGTGAGCGAGAGTGGGTTAAAGTTTTAAAATGAAAGATTTGAAAGCACCCATGTTTTTATTAGGATAAAGGTATTCAGAGCAGGAAGGAAAAATGTTTAGGTTTTATATGATTTTCGAAAATGAGGATATTAGAGTACAATGATCTACCTGTGGAGCAGGGAATTCAAGTAACCCTACAAAAGTGCTAATTTGGGATCATCTTACTATGAGTCGGCCCAAGAGAAATTTGAGACTCCCGACTTGTCCCGAGTCCTCAAGTCAACCATTCGTCTCGGGGATGAAGAGGAAGAGATCAATATTAAATCTCAAACTGACAATGGCAAACTAAGGTTGATATTAATGAGTTTTTAATATTTCTCCTTTTCAGGTTTATCAATAGAATTGAGAAAAATCAAAATCCGGGAGATGAATTAATCTGGAAACATGTCGGATTGATAACAGGAATATATCCAAGAATTTTGATGAGGCCTAATGTTCATCCAAAAGATGTCAAGCTTTGGTATGATTTGAGGCTCTTACCTCAGTTTATATTACTTCTCTCGATTTCTTGAAAATATCACTTCTACCAAAGTGGATCCAAGAAGCAGTATACGCGACCTAGACAAATCTTGAATATTTTTCAAGGGAGATATTTTAGAGTTGTTTTTTTTCTCAGTGCAGCTCCAGACCAGCAGGGAAAGGCTCACATAAAGCCTTTCATTACATTAAGTTAAGAAGGAAGAATACTAATATCCAGAAATATATTAATGATCCGTCTGATGAAATTTCTCTTGTCTCAGCATTAAGTGAAGATGACATATCGACAAGAAGAGCATGGTGACATGCGTCTGTCTTATAGAGATGGATAAAGTAAAATTTTCATTCAAATTCTATTGGGACTCAGTGAAGGAATCATTCATGTTAAATAACATGACTGGGAAGACTACAGGGTTTGCGGAAGAATTTTGAAAGGAAAAGAAAAATCTTCTGTGGATTAACAAGATTCAAGGGAGCACAGAGACTCGTCGGAAATTCTGTAACATGACTCATGTTGGAAGATGGATTAAAACAATCTGCCCAGAACGCTCGAATCAGAAAGATCCGGAATTTGTGAAGAAATTTTGTCCAAAATCTGACCAAAAGCATCTTGCACAGACAAGTTCAAGTAATGAGGGACCACATAAGACACGTTTTTCCTAGGGTCCCAAAAAGCAAAAGATTCCCCGACAAAATAAAGAAGACATGGGATCAACCACTACAAGGATCACCACTCAATCAGTGAAGACAAAACCATCTAACGAATAAATAAAGGGACAGTTGGCAAGCTCTACAAGATTCTTTGATCAACTGACGTCGAGGGTTGGAAACCTTCCAAGACATCTGTAAATAGAGAGCTGGAAGGAAGTTGAAGGCATCGAGCATTTTCTTCAATTTTCTTTAAAAATTTCTAAATTTAATATTTTTCAGTTTATTAATGTTGTATTTCCGGCTAATATAAATAGCCTAACAGTTTTTCTTCTCCTCCGATGAGAGGTTATTAATGTAATAATAGATTCATGTTTGAATAAAATTATTAGGCTTTCGTCTCTCTCATGAATTATTTTCAAAATTAATAATTCAAAATTAAATCTTTTACTTCATGCCTTGAGGTAGGAAATAAAACTAGACTATGTTGGGTATTGTTGAAGGAATTCATGGCAGGAACCATTAATTGCAACTGCATGGTTAAACAATGAGAAGAAGTTTGTAAAATCCGGTGGACACAACCCGACAATACTTCGATCGAAAGGTACGAGAGTTAATTTATTTTACGGAAGCATGATTGACTAAAAATAAATAAATATTAAATTTAAACAAGGGTAAAACGAGAAGATAGAAATGAAAGCCCATTTAAGTTTGGGCGTTGGATTTTAAAAACATTTACCATTTATAATGCTCAGAAAAACTTTAATACGAATTAAATATCATAATACAATGCTAGAGCCATACTGAAAGTTAGCCTCAACCCCACGATTGTCCACTCATGCACATCCGCCAAGCAATCAAATCCTCAGCTCATATCCTAACCAGAGCCCCAATCATATCCACTCAGATTCCGTGTCCAAATACCATTAGTCCTCACCAATCCCTCGCAATCCCAACATGAACTGTCACCGCACATGCCCAAACATCCCAGGCCATTAATGAAGCAGCTTCTCCTAACGAAATCCAAATCCTAAACCAGAACCCACTAATTCACTCGCCGAAGAAGAAGTTCAAGTGGAGAATGGCCGCAAGCATGGCGACTACGCCCGCTGTTGCGGGATTGGGCTCCGCCCCTCTCTCGTCCTCGCCCAAGAGACTGAATCTCGCCTCGGGTACTGCTTTTACTCCCGTTAATACACCAACATTTTGCACAAGAAGTTCTATAATCTCTATCCAAATTTCGTGCTCTCCTTTTTTGTGCCCCTTTGCTGTCATTTGATGTGCCCAAAATTGTGTACTCTGTTCGTAGTGAAGTCAAAACCATGAAATTACTGCCTGTCTAGTATGTTAAAACTCTGGATTCTATTTACTTGTGTAGATTTGTTAGTGAAATCTTGTGATTCAAAACCACTGAATATTCCAGGATTTTATATAGGGAGTTTTATGCTTTCTGGCTAATGTTTACAGAAACCATATGATCAACCATTTAAATTTTATTGTCTTATTTGTGATTGATTACATACCTATAGTTGACTTAATTGAAACCACATGATGTTAGTTATTTTACTTTTTTTTTTTTTCTGGGGAACGGCCAAATAGGCTACAGGTTGTTATCGGCAGTGCGTGTTGTACTTGAACGTTTTGTTATAAAATCAAATGTCAAAGCCCATTAAAAATATAAATGATTTATCAAAACAAATGAAATATTTATTTATTTTGTTCAGTTTGGGTTAAAGAAGTACTATGATTCATGGTTCTTGTCATGAGCAGTAACATGGATTTGTTGGAAGTATCGCTTCACTAAGATGGTTGAAGAAACATTATAGAAAAACTCAATAAGAAGCCAGTTTCTTGGTCAAAAAATATTTAGTTTTTTCCAAAAATATTAATGTGACTAAATTCAACATTTTTATGCAATATAATTACTTCTTCATTTGGTTATTCCAGGATTTATCAAATCAACGTTGCAAGCCCGGAACCCTCTAAAACTAGCAAAGTCCTCTGGCGGAAAAGTTACATGGTAAATATCCATTTAACATTCATAAAAAGTAACTGTTACACAAAAAATTCACACACAACTATTAAATTACGTATCTGTTAGAAAATATAGTACATAGAGATGAAACCCAATCGAGCTACTCGAGGAGAGCTCGGTTTTGGCCGAATTTTGAGATATTTTTAAATGAACAATTAAATTATTTTTTAATATATCAATATTCTTTAAAGAGTAATTAACATATTTATTAGTAAACCACCAAGCTTGAGCACCCCGTGTTAAAAATTACTCGAGTCAAAGCTTGAAAATTTGACGTATTAAATATTTTTACCAAGCCTAGTTCATAGCTCGAATACGCCAAACATATTATTTGTGATTAAATTAGCAAAATAATTATCCTATTCAAGCTCGACCAGGCTCGAATTCACCCATTGATTTATAAGAAAAAACAATAAAAAAACCCGCAATTAATATTGAAGAACTCTAATTAGTGTTTAATTGCGTAGCTTCCAGGCAGATTGGCTGCGTAAGGATCTCAATGTAATTGGGTTCGCGTTAATCGGATGGCTAGCACCATCGAGCATTCCACTCATCAACGGCAACAGTTTGACTGGGCTTTTCTTCTCCAGCATCGGGTCTGAGCTCTCCCACTGGCCCACCGGCCCGGCCCTCACTTCACCATTCTGGTAATTTAATTTTTCAGATAATTTATAACTAGTTAGATAAAAAAAATTTGAATGCGTTTATTTTATATTTCGAAGTTTTTTTTTGTTTATTGCCATTAGTCCGAATATTTTTTGTCTTGTGAGCATTTTTGGTATTATAGCAGACAAAAAATGATGTCACTCATCTAAATCTGGGCATGAAAATATTTAATTTTATTTTAACAATAAAAAGTGAAATATTGTTCTTTTTCCTATTTTCTATGATATAGGTTGTGGTTTTTTTTTTCTCCATTAGTCCATTAGTGTTTTTTTTTTAAAATGATTTTGACTGTATTATTATGATATAGGTTGTGGTTGATCACTTGGCACCTCGGTTTGTTCCTCACTCTTACTTTTGGGCAAATTGGCTTCAAGGGAAGGACTGAGGATTACTTTAATTAAATTCGAATGTTGGTTTTAATTATATATTATGGCATCCGTTTTTCCTAACTTTGTTTCTTTAATTTCTTAAATAAATATTTCGTCATGTTTACCCGTCTATTCTCCTGTTATTTGTTGAAATCGAGGATCCCTAATAGAAAGTTATCACAACCGGGAAAACCAATAAGCAAGAGTGCTGGAGTAGGGATGCCCTACTCCACTCCCCATTTTTTACAACCAGTCATTCGCATCCCCAATTGTGGGGTCTAAATCCTCATCCCACTTCATATACCCATTGAGGTGGCAAAAGATATTCAATCTATATATGTTTCCCAAATACATGTTTGAAAAGATTATCCTAATATAAAGTTCGTTGAGATTTAGGTAAAATACAAAAAACATTAATACTTTGTTAGGATCGGAAACAGGTTAGCAACTGGTCAGGTCCGGTGAAATAAAACAGAGATTAAACACGCAATTAATCTCAAATAGCGGAAGCTTAACAAGTTGGACAATTTTTCTTTTCGGCCTAACTAAAATTTATACTTAAAATTACTTGTATACTCAAAATACAGATTTTATTTTAACAGCAATACCAAATACAAGCTTCAGAAAGTAGCCAACAAGTATCACAAATCAACACAATACGTGGATTCTGAAATACAATAGCAGCTCGGAGCATCCCTCGACTCAGACTCAATGAGACTATATATATATATATATATATAGCTGGGACACTCGATCAGCCTCTCGGGCCACCGCTAGCTGACGAACAACCTGGGCCAGCTGAAGAACCTGGAAAACCTGAATGGCACACAAACAACCAAATAGCCCCAGAGGGACAGGGGTCAAACCCAGTACGTAGAGCAACATAAAACAGCAAGTAGACAACAAGACATAATGATATGCAATGCATGAAGACAGGAGGACAAAGGGATAGCTCACCAGCTGGTGATCAAACCGAATGGATACACGGAAACAAAACAGCCACCAGCCGGATACTTGAACCAACGAGATCACGGAGCTCAAGGAAGCAGTAACCCTGCTAGAATCAACAAGACAGTGGCCACAGGGCATGTGAGAGCGTGGTTGTTATCCACTCGTCTCAACATGCAGTACCAGAAGCAAGAATAGAATAGCCCACAAGCTCATGAGAGCGTGGTAGCTATCCACTCATCTCATAGCGGCAACAACCAAAAGAGCAGGGAGGAGAGGAGCACGGTAGCTAGCCGATTGTCCTCAAGCCCAACCGAGATCTTCCTGGTACTAACAGACAATAACGGCACAATGGCTAACAAGAGGTATGAGCTCAACATGAAATGCAGGCATGCAGGAATAACATCTTGCAATAAATAACAAGGTACACAAGCAAGCAACAATAGAACACAGTAGTACATACTGCACAGAATATCAGCACGCATACAATTACATCCATGCATATCCCAAAGCTGTAACATAAGCTCACATCCGTACCTTACGCAGATCTTGGCACAATACCTCAGCACAGCTTACAGCTTAATAGCTAACACATTGCCTGCTCCACTCAAATTTCTGCCGATAGCTCAAGACAAAAACCACAAGAAAGGATCTAATCTGCCAAAATACCCAAGAAAGTCAGCTCTGCTCGATTTTCTTAGAACAACTACGTCTAACAAACAGAGCACTATCCAGCTCAAAGATAAATGCTAGGAATAGTAACTAACTCTAGCAGAACACGGTTACCTGAACCAGAGCTTAGTTCTGCCGAAAATTATGAACCCTAGCTCAAACAACTCCTCAGCGATTATCTCGGTCCAGCCTCCTACCGACACCAAACCGGTACAAGAACGTAGGCCTCGAAGAAGGGTTTCAAATCGAGGTATCCTCACCCAAATCTGATCAGCCAAACTCCGACAATCAGAAGAAGAAGATATCGGGTGAACAGTAACCACTAGGGTTTGGATAATATCTGTCGGGATACTCGGGAGAGGATAAGGATATGAGTGTTGTAAAATAGCTAAGTGTTGGTCAACACATATATATATACTCTAAGCTTATAGCTACAATAAATTCAAACCAGCTCGGAGTTCTCTATTGTACTAGCTCAGGCACACAAACACCAAAACCAGATCGCGGAAACCCTAGACCAGCTTGGAGCATCCAGCACATCTCTAAACTGGATCCAGCTCGCACAAACACAGGAATCCCAAAGCTGATCACCTCTAAGCTGGTGTCCCCAAAATCAGCTTGCGACAGAACCCAGACCAGCACAACAAAGTAATCCAGCTCAGAGCTATCCTCTCAACCAGCTCGCATCTGATTTGATCTAAAACAAGCCCGAAGGTTACCAACAGCATATACCAATCCTCCTAAGCTGATCGCTATCCAGTACACAAGATACAATCTAGCTCAGCGCTCTCGGGACTAATCTGTCCAACCAGCTCACACCAAAACTGGTCTTGGTTAAACCTCAAACCCACCAACAGACTTCTAAGCTGGTATCGAATTACGCTGGACTTAGAGCAGTTTACCTCAACCAGCTCCGATTATCAGTGCTTCAAGCCACGCTTCAACCCAAAGATAATCTACACTGAAACCCAAACAGTTGTAATATCAGCTTAGCACAACACCTTGGACCAGCACGCATCTAAGCTGTTCTCTTTGCCAGCAGCTTATCAAGCTGAAGTATCTCTATTATTTGATCACTACCCCGATCTGGTTAACTTGATAATTACCGTCTAATAATTCCAATCCTCACATTCTCCCCAATTAGAAAAAGGATTTCGTCCTCGAAATCAAACACAACTACAGACCAGAACGGATAGAATACCAGGAAACATCTAAAACTGAAATATACAACCATTCAGCACTCTTCAATGCTCTCCAAGAAGTCACTACAAAATGACCCAAAATACTAGCCAGCAAGCAATAGATTATCGAGTCAATATTGCGCATACTCAAACAAATGAGACCACTCCTGTCTCATCTTATCTTACACTTCCCAGGTAGCCCCTTCTCTACCATGCTTGCTCCACTGAACCTTTATCAACGGAATGGTCTTGTTTCTCAATTATTTCTCCTTCCTATCCAGAATCTACACTGGATACTCAATATAGCTCAAAGTTTGATCCAGCTCAACTTCATAGGTCCTTAACACATGGGAAGGACCTGGCTCATATTTCCTCAACATTGAGACATGAAACACGTCATGCATCGCTGTTAACTCAGCAGACAACTGCAAACGATACGCCAAAGATCCAATCCTTTCGATAATTCAAACAGTCCAATGAATCTGGGAGCTAACTTACCCTTGAGCCTAAATCACATCACGCTCTTGAAAGGAGAAACTCTCAAAAATACTTGATCACCAACTTGGAACTCAAAAGCCCTACACCTCCTGTTAACATAGCTAGCTTGAAGATCTTAGGTAGCTATCATTCTACTTCGAATCAGCTCAATCTGATCCTTCATATGCTGCACAAACTCAAGAGTAGACAATTGTTTCTCCCCAACTTCTTCCCAACAAATCGACGATTTGCACTCCCACCGTACAAAGCTTCGAATGATGCAATCCCGATAGTCACTTGGTAGCTGTTGTTATACGAAAATTCTACCAAAGATAAGGAATCTTTCCAGCCACCACTGAAATCCATTGAAATCCATCACAACTGCTCGCATCATGTCCTCCAAAGTCTGTATAGTTCTCTTGAATTGACATATGTCTGAGGTTGATAAGCTGTACTAAATAGTCAATCTCGAACTCATTGCTGCTTGCAAACTCTTCCAAAATCTGAAAGTTCTTGGATCTCTATCAGACACTATCGATATCGACACTCCATGCAATATAACCACATGGTCAACGTACAGTCTCGCCATCTTCTTCATAGAACATCTCATAGGCAATGAAATGAGCTGACTTAGAGAGGCGTTGTAACGCCTAGAAATTCCTGACTACGTAGAAATAAGTGCATCACTAGGAAAAAAATAATTTTAGATGATTACATGTCATTTTATGTGATTTATTTATGATTTTGTGTTGCATGGTATGCATGTCTTGTTTTTCAGCCTGTTTGAGCTACGGACGTGTGGACGAGACTAGGGACGACCCGAATGAAAATAATTTGATATTTTAAAGTTCTTAGATTTTAAGAATAAATTTATTATTTTTAAGCAACAATTTCTGAAAATTGGGATTTTTATGATTATTTTGGAGGGAACCCATTTTTCGTCTACAATGGCCGTTTTAATGGATTTTAAGATGTTTTAAAATTTGAGGGGACCTTAATTACGAAAATTAGCCATTTTTAAGTCAAGTCAAAGTTTTAATTAGCATTCCAATTGAGTGGACGGGCAAGCATGCCAAAATCCCTTTTCTTTTCTTATTTAACTACTAGGGGTCAATTGTGTCACACTCCATTGTTTCAAATCACCAAAAAATTAATCAAAACCTAGCTAAAGCCTCCACTCCCTCCTCCCTACAGCACGTCCCCCTCCTCCCCTCTCAAGGTTTCGAAAAATTTCATATGTTTGGCGATCCAAAGACGGTCGTGCCCCGATCTCGTGTCCTCTACGTCGGTAATTCGCAGATCTACCTTTTCTCCAAGTCAGACATGTGATATCAATCATTTTTCTCACCATTTAAACTATATTACACTTTTTTTAATGATTTATTGCATGAATTGTATGTGACCTGACATGATCTACACACTATTGTTCTAGATTCATGCATATCTCATGAAGTTTCACCATGTTCTTAATTGTTTTATACATAGCTTCGATTAAGGGGCTGCTCATGGGGCTATGGCTCGAGCCTAGGCGGTTCAAGGTGGCCCTAAGCAGGTCGATAGGTGGTCCATAAGGGTGAGCTATCGGTTGGAACCAAGAACCAACCTAAGGTGGCGCATCGCCCACGAGCCATGCGCGAGCCGCGCGTTCCCAGCCCTTGTACTCTCGACATGGTCCATAGCTGGGGTCGTGGCTACCGATTGGACCTGGGGGTGGTCCAGCCGACGGGCCGAAAAGGTCGGACGACGTGAAGTGTAGGTTGTCGCGTAGGGCGACGGGTGCATGGGGGTAGGGTTTTTGAGTGATTGGTTCGGTTCAATTGGACCGATTGGTTCGGTTCGATTGGATTAGGTCGATTAGTCGAGTCTCGAGTCAAAATATTTTAAAGTTGGTCCGAATTTTTTTAATTATGAACCGATTATTTTAATTTTAAGTGAAAGATCCAATTTTAAAGAAAATGATCAAATGTTTTAAATCGAGTCAAACTTTTATTTTAATTGGAGCTGATGTGTATTTTAAATTTTTAAGTCAAAATTGGAGTCTTTGGATTTTTAATTTAATCAAAATTGACCATGAGATCTTAACCGGGTCGAATTTGGTCATTCGGTCGAAATTGATCATTTGGTCATTTGAGTCAAAATTGATTAAGTTGTCATTTTTAAAAGTCAAGTTAGTCCTTTGATTTTAAAGTCAAATTAATTTTGAAATTAGTCAAAATTAGCCATTTGATTTTAAAGTCAAAATTGAGTTTGAAATTAGTCAAAACTGGGATGTGTTAGGAGTTTTAAAGGGGAACTCTTAAGCCTTAGGGCATCTAGAAGTAGTGGACCAGGCTCCTGAACCAGTCCTTGATCGAAGTAGAAAATGTAGAAGCACGTGAATGTATATTTAATTATATATGTAGTATTCTATATACGTAAATATTTTAAAGAAAATGATTAAATATACGACGGACTAAGCTTTTGAATTGCATGATTTTAAGAAATGCACGCATCATGAGATTCTATGAAACGATCAGGCATGACTTTTTTTAAGATAAAACCCGAGGGCTTGAAGTGATGTGGTAAAGTTTAATGATGGGAGCTAGCCGGGTAGTTGGGCCCGGGGATCCTCTGTTTTAATATATGATTACGAGCTTATAGATCCATGTGTTTACGGCATGGTGAAGTGGCAAGCATAGAGATGTGAGGGATCCCGAGGTAAGGGCGGATGAATCGCACCGCCACGTACGTTGGTTAGTTCGACTGATCAGTGACACGCCCGCTCGCATTCACCGATACGACTCATACGTTTTTCATGTTACGTTATGTCATGCCTTATGTACGCTATATGTTATGAAATGTAGCCATATGTTATGATATGTTATGAAATGTACGAACAAGGTTTTAAGATCATCCATGCATGCATGTTTTAACGTTATTTTATTACAAGTATGTGCTTACATGTGACTTTATGTATATATACTTTGTTATGTTACAAGATAGAGCATGTTGAACCTCTAGACTCACTAAGTTAAAATGGTGCAGATGATGACTCTGTAGAGTATGTCCCGACTGGCGGTGACGACCTCTGAACGCCGGCTGCAGCAGTACCCCGTGACCACATCGATGTTATCTTTTATTATGATACGTTTTTCATATGTTGGCTTTAAACATGTTCATTTTCAGTACCTTTTACTCAGTTGATTTTTAAACTGTATGGATGTTTTAACGTTTTTAAATATTCCTTTAATTATGTTTAAAGTATTGCTGGAAAAATGATTTAGAAGTGTTTAAAAGGGAACGAGCAATACCTTTCAGTTTATTATTCCGTAAATGTTTTTTTAAAAAAAATTTCTAGACTTTGGTTCGTTTCAGTTGGTATCAGAGCGGTGGTTCTGGTGGAGTACTAGCCTGCTGCGTGGAGCTCGAAAGTCGCACTACCAGTCTGTGAGTTTTACTATTTTATGATTTCTGTTTATGTTCGCATGCTGCATGTTTTAGTCCTGCATGAGTTTTGGCCTTGAATTTTAAATTGGACGCTTAGTCATGCACTTAGATTTACGTGATAAGGTTTTGGTGTATCAGAATGCCTCCCAGACGCGATAGGACCCATCAGGATGATGCTACGCCTCCTCCTCCTCCCCCACCTTCTCAGTTGACACCATATGAGAAGACTAGTGTGGATATGCTAGCTAGGATCACTAGACTTTTGGAGCGTCAGTCGGAGCGACCCGGAAAGTCGCATGAGGAGGATGTCACAGAGGTTCCGCAAGCAGGGACCTAAGGAGTTTGCTGGTACCATCGATCCGCTCGTTGCTGAGGAGTGGATCCGATCTTTGGAAACCATCTATGATTATATGGGTCTCTCGGACGCTGACAAGGTCCGTGTGCGATTTTTATGCTGAAGGGAGATGCCGCTCTCTGGTGGAAGGGCGCGGTGGTTGGTATGTTTCTGGAGAGCTTGACTTGGGAAGGATTCAAGAAAGTCTTCTTCGAGAAGTATTTTACTGTTGATGTCCGGAGCCAGCTTATTCGGGAGTTCATGAGTCTCCGCCAGGGAGACAAGTCTGTTGCTGAGTATGTGAGACAGTTTGAGCGAGGGTGTACCTTTGTGCCCTCGATCGCGACTGTGGAGAGTGAGAAGCTGCGACAGTTTACTGATGGACTGCGACCAGACATCCGACAACGATGTCAATATGACAGACGTGACTACTTATATGGCAGCGTCTCCGCCAGGGAGACAAGTCTGTTGCTGAGTATGTGAGACAGTTTGAGCGAGGGTGTACCTTTGTGCCCTCGATCGCGACTGTGGAGAGTGAGAAGCTGCGACAGTTTACTGATGGACTGCGACCAGACATCCGACAACGATGTCAATATGACAGACGTGACTACTTATATGGCAGCGGTGAATAGGACATACCGATCTGAGAGAGACCGGAAGGACATGAGGTATGACTTCCAGAGGAAGCGTCAGATGGAGCAGCCCGTCAAGGGCCAGTCTTCGCAGCCACCAGCGAAGAGACCATTTCAAGGGCCTCTTAAGGACCCAACTCCTCAGGGGCAGCAGCAGCAGACACCGTAGGGCCAGCAGAGGCCACATAAGCAAGGGACCAGTGTCCCTAGACCTGAAGGGTTCCCAGTCTGCAAGGAGTGCAGTTAGCAGCATTCAGGACCTTGCATGGCTGGATATGGTATGTGCTTTCATTGCAAGGAGCCATGGCATATTTTCAGGGATTGCCCTAAGAGGAGACAGACCACAGGTCGTGTTTTTGTGATGCAGACAGAGGCTGCGGATCCGGACACGACTTTACTCACAGGTATTCCGTTTTCCGTCGTTTCCGTGCCAGCTATCTTGGCGTTTTAGAATTGCATGCTAGATAGAGCACTGCTAGGACATTCTTTGCCTTAATTGCTAAGTTTTATGGGTGAGAACCGTACACCTGCTAGAACTCGTTTTGAGAACTTAGACGGATAGAACTAGCGAACTTAGAAATGTCTTAGGCATCTAAACTGTCTTTTGGGATTTAGTATGATCGTAAACGCGTACCTGTGTGACGTTTCTGTTTCAGGGGAGATTCATGTGCTAGGTGTCACTACACTTGTTTTGCTAGACTCGGGGGTGACCCACTCGTTTATTTTGAGTGCGTTCATACAGAGGATGGGTATTGTTCCGGAGAGCATGGATGTAGCTCTCGCCGTGACGGTTCCGACAGGAGAGGAGTTGACGACGTCCAGCGTCATGCAGGGATTGACGATGACTTTCCAAGATCACGCGATCAGAGCGGATTTGGTCGCTTTGCCGATGTCATGTCAGGATTCGACCTCATCCTAGGCATGGATTGGTTGACAGAGTTTGGAGCAGTGATTGACTTTCACCGGAGGACAGTGACTGTAGGCTGCCAGGGCAGGAGGCCTTCTTATTTGAGGCAGCAAGGAGGTCGCGGAAGCCCATATGTATATCATTTCTACAGGCCAGGAAGCTAGTTGAGCTTGGATGTCAGGCATTCTTGGCCAGTGTTATCGCTTCTGGAGGTTCAGCAGGCCCTTCACTATCTGATGTGGAGGTAGTCAGGGATTTTGCAGATGTCTTCCCTGATGATGTAGCGGGAGTTCCATCGGAGCGGGAGGTGGAGTTTTCTATTGAGCTGATGCCAGGTACAATGCCTATCTCTAAGGCACCTTATCGATTAGCTCCTATCGAGATGAAGAAGCTTAAGGAGTAGATTCAGGAGTTGCTCGATAAGGGGTTCATACGCCCTAGCTTTTCTCCATGAAGCGCGCCAGTGTTGTTTGTGAAGAAGAAAGATGACATCATAAGATTGCGCATTGATTACCGGGAGCTGAACAGAGTCACAGTGAAGATAAAGTACCCACTCCCGAGGATTGAAGATTTATTGATCAGTTGCAGGGAGCTTCGATGTTCTCAAAAATTGATTTGAGATCTGGCTATCATCAGCTGAGAGTTAGAGAGGAGGACGTGTCCAAGACTGCTTTTCGGACACGCTACGGCCACTATGAGTTCTTGGTGATGCCGTTTGGCTTGACGAATGCCCCAACGATTTTCATGGATTTGATGAACAGGATATTCAGACAATATTTAGACCAGTTCATTATAGTTTTCATCGACGACATTCTGGTCTATTCAAGGAGCTTGGAGGAGCATAGACAGCACTTACAGACAGCTTTGCAGACTTTGAGGGAACACAGATTGTATGTCAAGTTCAGCAAGTGCGAGTTTTGGCTGGAGCAGGTAGCATTCTTAGAGCATATTGTGTCGAGAGATGACATTTCAATTGATCCATCGAAGGTGGAGGCCGTGCATAATTGGGGAATTCTGAAGAATGCAGCGGAGATTCGCAGTTTCTTGGATTTGGCAGGTTACTATCGCAAGTTTATCAATGGCTTCTCTTTTATTTCAGTGCCCTTGACAACCCTGACCAAGAAGAATGCGAAGTATGTGTGGAGTCCCGAGTGTCAGAGGAGCTTTGACCGGCTGAAGGAGGCCCGTACTTCAACACCAGTGTTAGCTATGCCAGTGGACCACGAGGAGTTCGTGGTTTATACAGATACTTCTCTGAGAGATTTGGGTGCAGTTCTGATGCAGGGTGATAAGGTTATTGCTTATGCGTCGAGACAGCTGAAAAGTTATGGCAGAACCGACGTATGATTTGGAGCTTGCAGCAGTAGTGTTTGCTTCGAAGATTTGGAGACACTGCTTGTACGACTAGAAGTGTCAGATATTTACCGACCACAAGAGCCTTAAGTACTTCTTCACCCAGAAGGAGCTGAACATGAAACAGCGCACATGAGGCCGCGCAGATGATACGAGCTTTTGTGGCTAGACACGATATTCATATTTTATGAGGTTTTGTGGCTAGACACGATATTCATATTTTATGAGGTTTTGTGGCTAGACACGATATTCATATTTTATGAGGTTTTGTGGCTAGACACGATATTCATATTTTATGAGGTTTTGTGGCTAGACACGATATTCATATTTTATGAGGTTTTGTGGCTAGACACGATATTCATATTTTACCCCCGACTACTTTTCTGGGGATGGATGAATTTGACAGAGATAGTAGTAATCAATTATTTAAAAAAAAAAAACCCATGAAAACAGCTCTGGTAATCGAATTCGTTATGTCTCAATCCTTCAATCCTTCAATGAATTCGTTAGAGCAATCTATTACTCGACCATGACTCCTATTGCAAAGTAACAAGGCTCAAGTGAACAAAAACGAATTTTCTGGAGTGAAGATGTGAAGCTCCATATTTGTCATCCAAATTGCTAATTTCACGGAAAACCTTTTCCCATACATCTATTCGTCAGATGTTTTCTGTCCAAATCCAAGTTCTGACATGTCTTGTTTTGCCATCAAATTCCTACAAAGTTGCACCATTGTTTATTTGAAAATTCAAGATGCTGCGCATGAACCCAGTTTATTGGGAGGCCTGGTAATTGTAATGATTGATTGGCTGTTTATGGGATGAAGTCCTCAAAGTAAACACATTCCCCGTCTAAAACACAAGAATGCAAAAAATAAAGAAAATCACTAAAACGTGGATATAACTTCCAGTGTCAATCCCATATCATAAAAATTTTAACCACAAGCAAAACTTCCATGAGCTAATTTAACTACGAGTGAAACTTATATAAGCTGATCAGAGTGAAAGTCCACTGTGAATGACTCACAACTTGATTGGCAAGGGTAAGGTTCAGTAATCTCATTGTCAATTGCTAGTAAATCAATATAATCAAAAAACATAATGCACTTACTTTTCCATGCGACATTCCAAGTACCTCTTAGAGAAGTTTCTGCAATTTTCAGATTTGTGGCCTGAAGACTTCAGACACTTGATGTAGTCTTTTTTCTCCTGCAACAATAGAAATGTGTCAGAGTAGCATACCTAAAGCAGTCCCTGAATGCCTGGAAGTATAAATCTATACAGCTTAATCATACCAGGTCACAAAGCTGCATATGATCCAAAGGAAACACTCCTTTTTCGGGTGGCACTGGTTTTGCCCCTCTGTTACCACCAAATGCTCCGCCTGCATATTTGAGAACAATAGAAAATCATTATATACAATTAACAGGGAAAGCACAAGCTAGAGCTTCTACTTTTGGACATTTCAATGGTGCTCTTAAGAATGAAGTGATTCACTTCAAATAACCCAACACATGGCTTGCAACTTCTACTCACTAATGTTCACCATGAGTTTCATATATAGAAATGGATACTAAAACATGAAAAGTGTAATTAGGATAGAAACTATATTCGCATGAAAGATGGAAATTGAACAAATGAGACAATGGGAGATTAAGATTTAAAGCAAATCCGTTCTCAATGTATATGAACAATTAAGATCAATCAAACATTTGACTAAATCTTAGCAGGATTTCATTCAAATGAAACAGACAAGAAAAGTACCTGCGCTCATTTTTCCTCAACTCTCTCAACAAGCCTGGTGGGGTAAATACAGGTTTCGTCCCAACTGTTTAGGAGTTTTCAGGTTCAGTTCCTCTACTTTCGTGTGAGCCGATGTATACCCTGCCCTTTCCCATATTCTTCCAAATTAGTCCAGCCGTTAGCTGAAACGTTAAAATGACAGAATACACCACGGGAAAGTCATAATCGGTCCAACAATGACACAATTCTTCATGCTGTTAGGTTCATTCCTCCTCCAATTTCTCTCTTCTGCAAATTGATAACTTGGGATATTGCCGAATATTTCATGTTAATTTATGTGCCATTTTTCCTGCCTTGCTTTTTAGCTTGGTTTTTTGTGAACCATCTTTTTTACTTCTCTTTCATTCATATTTCAATCTCTGATTCATTTTCATAATGAAAACAACCAAATTTCAAGAGCTGTCAAGGTTTGGGTTCACTACTGTCATGGTAATTGTCGTTATGGTAATTGGTCTATATTGGGTCGAAAATCACGAGGAAAAAAATTAAAATTCAAGAGGAATACAAAAAGATAATTTTTTTGTGACGAAGCAGAGTAAAACCCAGAAGAAAGAAAAACTAAATTTGAGAAGAAAAACCTATCATACCTCAAGGTGAAATCAGCATGCAAGCGTCTGTGTCGTCGACTGCAATGAATCACATCGAAGCTGCAACGTTGGTGGTGGGCTGATCTTAGGGCTCTGCAGAGTGGAATTAAATTTGTGCTCTTTCGATTTTAGTGTAAACTGGGGGCTGATTTCCATGTAATTAGGTCATTTGATCAACTAATTTGGGAATTTTCAGGTCACGCGAGTCAAACGACCAAAAAATGGAAGCAATAACGGGGAAAGTCGGAAATATATCCCGAAACCCAACATAAATATCAGGCCCAAGAAACAATTGGATTTAGACTTCTGCCCAATCTGATATTAAAATAAATAATTTATTTTCTTAAACATGTCAGCATTGATAGATTGACCAATTTACATTTTCCATTCCATATTCCATTTGCAGAAACTCCCCTAAGAGGTACTTCGAATGTCGCATGGAAAGAGTAAGTGCATTACAGTATTTTGGTTTTTGAAGGCTTGTTATTTTTTATTCACTCTCAATTGACAATGATATTACTGAACCTTACCTTACCAATCACGTTGAGTCATTCATATTGGGCATTCACTCTTATCAGATTGAGACAAGGTTCAGTAACAGTTGCTTTAACTTGAGTCATTCACATTAAACATTCACTCTTATCAGATTGAGACATGGCCGAGTAACAGATTGCTCTAACGAGAGAAAAACATATTGATACCACAATTATCCACCATTTTGGGACCCGAGGTATGAGCACCATCGAGCTCTCACCTCGGTGTAAGAGGTTCAGGCAGTTATTCGAACAAATCCTATTACTTTCAGCAAACACGCTCGTGATGGCATTCTATAAGTACCCAAGACTCGTCATAGGGAACACATAGAGGTCACCTCAGGACCCGAGGAGTGACGAGTCTTCGTCGTTCAGCTTAGCTACGTGGCCTAGAGGTAAAAGGTCTGATATTGGTAAATATTCCATCACAACCACTTAGCCCTCTTCTCTAGCTCATGATTAAATCAACACTGACAAATGTCGTAAGACCCGCTCCAGTGTATGATTAGCTGGGTAGCGTACATGCAAGAGCTGTCGAATCTACTCCAGTGAATGATTGACCGGGTAGCATACACGCCACGGTAATCAGGCCCCTCCTATAAATACCTTGGTGTGTCTTGGCTTACATTTATTCAATATACTCAATATATTTCATACTCATGAGCTCTCAGCTCTCAGCTCTATATACTCTTACCTCATCTAAACCTCCCAACCTGACTTAAACATCGGAGGCCTTCGTCAGGATAACCCCCCTTGCCCTCTGACCAGTGTCTGTGGTTGCAGGTCTTTGACAGAAAAACATCTAGCTTCGCTCAAGCCTGCTCATCGGCCGAGGAGAGATCTTTCGATCTCCTGACGTGGTTGCCTAAAATGGTGATAGCTCACTGGCTGGACAAAATTCGGTTACATCTATCCAGCTCATGATTTAGTCAACAATGAAAAAAGCCGTAAGACCTGCTCCAGCATATGATTAGCTGGGTAGCGTACACGCAAGAGATGCAGGATCTGCTCTAGTGTGATTAATGGGGTAGCGTACACGCGACGGTCATCAGGACCCTCCTATAAATACCCTGGTATGTCTTAGCTTACACTCATTCAATATACTAAATATATTTATACTCATGAGCTCTCAGCTCTTTATACTCTTACTTCATCTCGACCTCCCGACCTGACTTAAGCATCGGAGGGCTTTTGTCGGGATAAGTAAATTCTTCAACTTTTTTTTTGTTCGTACACTGCCACACAATCAGCCTTTCCGGTGGTACGTGATCCCTAACTTTAACATCATATTAAGTCCCTCTTCTTCTAAAATAGTGAAGGGATGTTCATGCATTAAGATCCAATGTGCAGCTGCCTCTCTCATTCTTCCCATATCAAATTTTTGAAGAAATTAAAGGAGGTTGGAAGTATGAATTACTAACCGGCTGATAATTTAACATTGTTGTTGTTGTGTATTCCTTTGTTTTGTTCTCTTACTTCACATGTATCTAAATGCCTCTGACAGCTAGTCGTCTGCCTTCTTTTAGAAATGGTCAATCGTGCCTTACAATGAATACATTATGCCTTCATGCCACCATTAACATCAATTTCTTTAAACTCTTCCCATACACTAGATTTTTTAAGTTTCTTTTTCGCTGCAAATGGATTTGGATCAACCTACTCCATATGATCTTGAGATTCTGGCTCGTTATTTTGATTTTCAAACCATTCAGAGGCCTTATTAGATGCTGAAGGTGCAAAAACAATAGGGGCCACATTGGAATCCACCATGAGTGGACTAGAAGAACTAGCTGAACCCAAAAAAGGGATTGAAGATCCTTCACATTGATTAAAATTGCCTATAACATGTTTATATAATTCAATAGATTTAACTAAAAAACCTAACTATACTCTTATTGTAAAAAGAACTCACATACTAAATATTGCAAAGTGATAGAGAATTTTCAAGATATAGATCTTAGTACCTGAGACTGATTGCATTTTGATTGAATTGAATATGTAAAAAGATGTTCCTGTTGCTTGTACAGATTGAAATGGAGTCGACCTTCGCTGAGCAATGAATTGCTTCACTACAGTCCAGACCAACAATCTGTGAAAGAAAAGATTAGTGATTACAGAACTGAGAGCATGCTTTTAGCATAATCAAGAACATTTTTGACTTGTTAAGTTCTTTATCCTAGACTTAAAATGTGAATCCTGTTGAGATAGCGAATATGTTTGATAAATATGTTTAGAGATTGAAGGTTTACTATAACAAAATACAACATCATCGTCATAACAATACTTCAGTAAACCAGCAAGTATGGCAAAACCAACCTCTTCGATCTCCCGGGAAACTCGATCTGGCTCAGCACCTGGAAGATCTATTTTGTTCAAAACCTGAAGAAACAATGCTTGAAAACTCAATATGCTGGTGATCACAGATTGTATAGAACAGCAAATTTTTGATGAGCAAATGTCAATTGATAAAATTCTAGATAACTTATGTAAAAATAAATTTTAGCAGCAGCAGCAGTGACATAATGACAGAGGATGATAACTATTTTAGCAGCAGCAGCAGTGACATAATGACAGAGGATGATAACTATTGGCAAATACAAACATATCCTACAAAAAATAGTACTGAATTGTGGTTGTATATGGGTATATTATTATCTTTATGAACTTAAGTTTGTTTCCTATCGAAAAAATATCTACCAGAAGCTAGAATATCAAGACATTATCTAAAAACTAAATAAATGAAATTCACCAAAAGCTAGGTGAAATATGATTTTAAATTTCTCCTCGACTCGTTTTGATATTATGAAACTCACGACAACTCGAGTCCGGCTAATTAATTGCTTGTTTATCAAGTCCAACGACCTCAGCCAGTTTTCGATCACATTTTCAAACTCGTTTTTTAGCTTGAGTGTGAGCTTGATCCAAGCTAGAGCTCGGGTATACTACGAAATGTTCCCTATAAACTTATTCTAAACAAAGACAGAAAAGGGCAAATTAATTCATAATTAACCAATTGACCAACCTGACAACCAAAAAAACATAAACTCAGTAAATAGTTGCACTTCCAATATCTTATTCAACTCCCAAATACCATAAAATCCATTACTAAATAATTCACAATACTACACAAAACATACATAACAACAGTTCAACAATTTCGCCATTCCAAGTCAATGATAAAATTTCAAAGTCTTAAATAAAAGCAATGTGCTAAAGCACAGAAGCAAGAAAAACCACTGGAAAAGGAATTGTAAAACCATCTAAAATAACTACTACCCTGCAAGGTCCATAACAAAGTAAAGGTATATCAATTCAACCAAGAAGCATATAATATATTTATATTCGATAACTTATTCATCAAAATAAGAATTATAGACATAACTATGAGCCGAGTGCCTATCAATATAATATATCATAAAAATTGCAAACCACGAAAGTTGAGTCGAAAAGTAAAGTTCAAATATTAACATTCTTAGCTTTGAATAATGTAACACACTGGGAAGCATTCGTCACTGTTAATTGTGTTCATAAACTCTTTCAGATCACTCTCGAAAAATGAGTCTAAACGTAAATCAACTACCAAATGGGTTTTAGAAAAATTAGAAATTAATCATAAAATAGACGAAGTAGAATAACACAATATTACGCGTTCAAATTAATACTCAAGAAAATGCCATCCGAAAAAAAGACGTCCGAGCGACATGGGAATCCAAGATTCTCAGTGGAATCTTCCTCGATTTCTAATTTCTGATCTTGAAATCGTAAGAGAACAGGGGGCTCTTTCTTTATTCAAAACACGATGTTTGCATTGTGTAGATTTTCCGTTTAAAAATTGCAAAAAAAAAACAACTTAAAGCAACGAAAACAGAGAATTAATTCACAACAAGGGAGAGAACTGAGAAAATAAGAATCGAAAAGAGAATTAATTGTTGGCGCAGATTTTCTGTAAAAATCGAAAACTGAAGTAAGAATCATAAAACCAATACAGAAAATTACCTTTCACAAGTATCAATCTTTCATCGTTGATGCAGATTTCCGTTGAAGATTGGAAAGATGGCTAGGGTAACACGGGAGGAAGCTGAGAAGTGATAAAAGCAAAGTTGCAGAAAACTACCCGATAAGAATTTATGTTTCGTGGTCTCTTCTTCCGCAATTTTTCTAAAAATAAAAATAATGCATTTTGTGGAAAACTAGTGCAATACGTAGAATTCACGACGGCAAAGTCCGGAAACACTACTACTGTTGTTATTATTATTATGGAAAAAGGTTATTTTGGTCATCTATATTTAACTGTTTTCTCTTTTAGTCCGGTTATAATTAATCAAATTTCAATATTACCATTAACTTTCAAATTTTACCTATTTTAATCCGATTTTAATGAATTGACAAATTTTGACATTAAATTGCTGATTAGGCGAAATTAGTTTGATGATGTGTTATTCATTTTAACACCATGTAGCCAAATGTTGTATTATTTGTGGATCTTTTCTCCTCAGAGATAAAAGCGAGAACTCTGTTAAGCTCATTCAATGTGAATGATGAAGTTTTTATTTCCTTTAAAATCATTTAGGGATTTGATCCGTGTCGGTTTTCTGATGTAGAACAATATTGGCCTTCGAGAGCTTAAAATGAGTAACACAATATGATAAAATAAATATTAATTGGTAGTTTTTAGATTAGTTTAGCAAGAGGTTGGTGTTTTTAATCGTGCTTTTTTAACTATTGTTTATAGTTTATATTTTTTGTCCAACGATGTGTCATTCTAATTAGAATATATATTAAATTCAAAAATTCCCAAATTTCTTGCCATGTCATTGAACTAATTTCGTCTAATCAGCAATTTAATGCCAAAATTGGTGAATTCGATAAAATCGGATTAAAATAGGTAAAAGTTAAAAATTAAAAGATCAATACTGAAGTTTGACTAGTTATAGGACTAAAAGAGAAAACAGTAAAAAATGGAGGACCAAAATGACATTTTCCCCTTATTATTATTAACTCGAATTTCCATGGCTTGGGGGCCAGTTTTATTTCGCGGTCTGTAAATCCCGGGTAAGGTGTAGTCATCTGCATTCTAGAATTATTATTGAACTTTTTGTTTGGTAGAATATGTTTGAACGAATTTTGTAATCAAATAGTCTTTTTATCCATTGCATTCAATACTTTATACCAACTTATTATACATTTTCACATAATTACTATTTAATCAATCGAATTTAGCCAAAACAATGAAAATATCTTGAGTAGCAGGCTGGCTTAATAAAGTATGAAATTTGTTAAATGTAAAAATATGAAAAAGTCAAAGTATTAATAAAATCAGTATATGGAAACATGTCTTGTGAATTATTCATTGATTTGTATAAAATAAAATAATGGATTTATATGTTAATTGTTTATTTGCCATTTGATTACCTTGGTGATCATATTGCCGACACGTGTTTGAACCGCAGGGCTCGAAATTGGTCTTGAAATTTCGATAAGTTATCGGTACGACTCTTTTACAGCAATTGAACATCCATAACAGATGGCAGAAGTTCATGTTTAGTGGTTCGGAAAATGTTTGAGTTTTCCAATTAAATAATAAAATATTAAGGCTATGTTTGGTGCGTAAATTTGATAACTAGATTGATGATATAAGTCAAGGTACGGATATAACCGAAATTTCGGTGTACCGGGGTTATTGTATCAAACAATATTGAATTTATCGTACTTTTGCTATTCAAAAAATTTTGGTAAGGTCTATATTTTTGTTACGGCAAAGATAATTCGAAAAATTTCAGTATATCGAAATATTGAAACAATAGACATATATATATGATACAATATTATTTGAAGTTGAAAAAATATAAGGTTTTTTTATCAGTGTAAAACGTGATATACCGATACCATACTTTCGATATATCTTAACTTTTCGGTATAAACGACATGATCTTTATATACACCACAAATATTTTGTTATATCGAGTTTTATATATTGTAAATATTCTTTTATATCGTATTTCAATATGATATATGGTATATAAGTTTCGTTATGGTGGGTATGGCACCCCAGGGATACATAATTTGTCGTGATAGAGTATGTTTTGTTTGGTATGTTTTAATGGATTGGATAAATTTTACAATTATTTTGGTAAGACCACAAATACTCTAAGCTAGCACTGAATGGATTTTGTTATAAAAAATGGCTTTTCTAGTAACGTTACATATATCTGCAAAGCTAATAAAAAATTTATATTCTATAGTATTAGTCTGATAGGTAAAAATTTTTTATAACGTGACGTGAGAATTTTATGATTACAAAATGAATATTAGCATTCTAATTGGTCCATTTAAATAATTTTCATTTTAATCTCATTTCTATATTGATATCTAATTATCTCTCAACTATTTTGATTTCATAATTTAATTTTCATCAAGATTTCTATTATTTTTTATATTATTAACTTCACCATTAAATTATTGAATGTAATATATGTGCAGATAACAAAATAAACTATAAAGTCAAAAACTAGAGGTTCTAATTTTTCAAAACAATAAATATAAAGGAAATGAACTTTGGGGCACAAGTATGGCATCAAAAATTTGTGCAGATTCACAATGAATACTAATTCAGCTCACGAAATACAAAAATTAAAGTGAGACTAGCTAATAAGACATAAATATCTAACTATTTTTTCAGCTCTCTTTCTGCATAGTGTCGACAGCGACTACCAGGCTGCAATCTTAATTTACTAGTTCGGCTCAGGTCTGAAGGCTGGCCTGAAATAAGTTCTGGCCAGCCAGAACGGTCCATTGATTGCTCAAACCGGCGATGGACTATAATCTCACTAGACACATCATTTTGAACTAACAAACTGTGAAACCAAACTGATGTAATCGAATTTCGCTCAACCAATGAGCTATCGCCACGTCAGACTGTAAGGTCGGGAGGTCGGGTGGTCTGTCATCGGGGACTGAGTTATACTTCTCCCACAATATCCTGCTATCACAGCACTGGTCAAAGGGCGTCGGGAGATATCCCGACGAAGGTCCTCCCATGATTAAGTCAGAACAAGTGTTCGGGAATTAAGAGTGCATATAGAGTACAAAGAATGAGTCTGCTAAATGTGTTGTAAAATGAGAAATATCTGGGTATTTATAGGCGAGCCAAGTGGTTGCGTGTTGTACTATCTGGGTAATCATGAGCTGGGATGGGCTTGTCAGGTCATACGTGTATGCTGCTCTACCACCTGTACACAGGGATGAGTCTTGCAGCTTTGTCAGTACACTAATCATGATTTATTCAAGAGGGCCAAGTTGTTGTCACATGTCACTATCATAACAGACCTCTTGCCTGGAGGTCATGTCGCTAAACTGCATTTGAGCAGACTCGTCACACCTCGAGGTCTCGAGGCTTGCTGGAAAGACAGCTCGAGGAGTATCGATGGTGCCTATGGAATGTTTGCTTAGGCGCGCACTGACCGAGGAATGATATAAACCGTTGTCCCGAGGTGATATGTTCGATTAGTGAAATTTTCTCGAAGACCGAGGTGATTAGGTTGAGCCGAGATGGAATATATCAGTGGCGCTTAAAAGGGACCTCTTTCCTCGGGTCCTAGACGAAAAATTGAAGTGTAGGACTATTTGGAGTAGCGAGGGACCCGAAGTCAAATTTGTGTTTCTTGAGAAAAACCACGATCCGGGTGATTCTGTACCACAGCCGTAGATTAATTTTGATCGGATGGCCAGGATGAGTTCTAGCTCGGGGTTCGAGGAGACGGTTAGGGTTCCCGAGGTGATCTGAACCATTCATTGAAATGAAGATATGACGGCTGTAATGTTCCCCGAACACTTATAAATAGGCGGCGTTCTCCCGTTTAATTTCACTTACTTCTTTTTTAGCGTCGAAACTCTGTCAAAATTTTCACTCGCTTCCCGAGCTCTCGATAAGTTCTTACTGTCTCCCGACTTTTCTTTTTCGTAATTTCTCCAATTAATTCGTCTTTATAGAGATGTCTTCCCCAAACACTAGCGTCGTTAGGAGAGTAGCAGAGTCCCTAGATTCTCCTTCGCCTTCAGGAGCTAGGAACGAATTTGACGAGATCCCGAGCGCCATAGATATCCATAGAGCTAGGCTATTTAGGATTGCCCAGGAAGAGGCGCAACTTACTTTTTTGGGACGTCCCTGGTATGAGGTTAAGACCTCTAGCCTTAGAGAGTCGTACATTCCCCTAATTAAGGATAGGGCGGGAATATCTGAATTGTTTGAGGTGATCGTTCCCCATGTCGAGGCCCAAGCTCATCGTCCTCCCACTGGCTTCCATACTTTTAATGTAAATCAAATAGACATAGATCTTAGGTTTCCCCTTCCTAAATTTATTTCAGGGTTATGTAGTCACCTCGAGGCCAGTCCCAGCCAGTTGACCCCGAACTCATTCAGCTCCCCGCTTTCCTTAGGGATTCTGCTAAAGTTTTTCAAAGTCCCTCTCTCGACCTATACCCTAATGTGACTGATTCAAATCAAGAGGTTAGGCCCGTAGAAATTTTATATTTCCAATAAGACAGAGCTTGAGTTTATAGGCGGTAACCCAAGTTCTCATAAAGGGTGGATGAGTAGATATTTTTTTATTAGGCTCATCTTGAGTAGGGAGAACCCGTGGGGCTGCGATATGTCATGGCGAGAGAGCTCATACTCTGTCTCCCTTGACCCCTGAACAGGCTCCCGACTTGACCAATTTTCTATCCTTCATGAGGTCAAAGCGCTTCAACGCACGGGATTTAGTTAAGGAGGACCTCCTGTGCCACTTTAGATTTAGTCGGAAAAGTGTCGAACTAGTTGGGGACATAGGTTCCTCTATTATTTTTCGTGCTATTTTTACCGGTGCCTAGGTCTGATCTTTTAACCCGTGTTCTGTCTGTGCAGGTGACAGGATGGGAAAAGCTGAAATGATGAAATATCTAAAGGGAAGGAAGACTGACCCGAAAGTAGCCTCCAGCTCCCGTCGTCCGGTGGGTAAGGGGAAGAGAAAAGCCTTGACGGGTAAAGAGGAGAAACTCAAAAAGCACCGACATGAGGAAAGGGTGACAGAGCCTGCCCCTGCAGCAGTCCCCGATAATCCAGCTGGTGAGCCATTAGGCATGACTGGCAAGCTTCCCGAGCAGCAGCCCACCGAGGTGCCTTACGTGCTTTTGGACACTTCTACGATTTCTTTCGTGGCCGATCCCTCGGGCCCCGTCTCGCTGGATTTCTCCCGTCGCCTGGTCCCAGACAAGGATTTTGACTTGGTGCGGAGAACGCCTGACCTTGAGGTCCTTGAAGCCGCGAGTTTTCATTTTATGCACGTATGTATTGGTTCGAGATTTTTTCTATTTATACGAGGGTTGTTGCGCATTTAACTGTTTACTATTGAATCGTGTTCACTGTTGAATCATGTTCCTTCCGCATAAAACATTTTTATTACACAAGACAACAACAATCACTGAGAACCCTCCAAGATGATAACTCTGCTTAGAGGTTAGCTACGAGCTGTAAAATTTTGAAATCAGTTTTAAGCAAAATTAGCAAAGGAATTCATTCACCCCCACCTCTGAACTCCCGAGCTTGTTTTCTGATCCTAATAAGTGGTATTAGAGCTCGAATTCTCAGTGTTTGAATAGTTTGTTCATTTATATTCATTAAATATGTCGATTTCCCACAACAAGATTCCTATATTTTCAAAGGAGGAGTGTCACGCCCCGAAACCGAGACTCGTGACATTGACAATGTTAAACAATTATTATAAAAACATTAAACCTCATAGTATAGCTCAAAACCAGTTTTTCACATAATCAAATTAATTGTCTTTACAACTGAAAATAAAAGTTTTGCGGAAGCGAAATTACATTAACTACTACTAAATCTTCACCAGCCCTAGAACATCTCTTGTTCGTCCTTTTCAACCCGTTCTTCATTTTTATCTCGATAGGAGAAGTAAGGGGTGAGTGTTTGTGGAAACACTCAGCAAGTGGGGGAAACCATTCACGCATAACAAGTATATATACGGATTTATATACTGAATTTGATCATCAGAACAGAGCAGAACATATAACAGAGAACAGGTAGCACTGATAATTCTTCGTTTCTATGGTTTACTGATCAGTCCCTAATTTTTACTCCAATAAGGGGTCGAGGCCATAGTTACACATAGTAACTCAGAGTGCGGAATATTTCGTAGATCCATAGTGCGATATAAATATCAGTGTCAAAAAAGAGCATAGATCATAACATGAATTTGACACGAAACGAAAAACTCGAATGATAATGCAAGACTCAATATAGCATGAATACCATATACTATTTCAAACGAATATACATAGCAAAAGCCCACTTACAGTCTCCTGAAGTTTGTGTGGTTCAATGCGGCAGAAACAGTATTCAGCTAAGGCCAAATCTGGTGAACTTCGTACAGCACTGGGATACAGCTTGTGCAGGGTTTCAGCGTGGGAGCTTACTGGTATTTTACTGAGAATTTTCGGGATGAGTGTGGGTCATCTGATGCCACAGCAAGGTATTTATAGGTGTAGAAACAGGGATGTCAAAGGTCAGCCGTTACAGACATAAATTTTTTATTTGATGGCCATTAATCTGGCTGTTACAGTTTAAGCATTGAATTGGGCGATTTAATTGACCATTAATATCTTTAAATCGGCAGTTACGATTGTTGATGGTTGGCTTTCCAGATGTAATCTGATTTGTAACGCGTGTAGCAGCTTGCTGAAATTCATGAGCTGATCCGTATGAGTGATATGTGTTCGATGATCTGTCCTGGGTATGCTGAAAGCTGATCCTTAATCTAATATGTTTGGGTCCAGCATATAGCTCCAGCATTGGGCACTGTTGTGCTGAATTCAGCTTGGAATACCCTGATGTTCTCAGCTTTGGTTGTTCCAATCTACTGTCAGCTTTGGCGAGAGCTGTTTGCATGTTGTACGCTGCTCAGTTCACACGAAGGTTGGCCTACACTACGTGATCTGTTTTGTCCGCCGTGAGCTGAGTTGACTTTACCAAAGCTGAGTTGACTTAGTCAAAGCTGAGTTGACTTTATCAAAGCTGAGTTGACTTTAGTCAAAGCTGAGTTGACCATCGAATTTTTTTTGGCTGTATTTCCAAGAGCTAAATTTCTGGGTTTTCACAAGGAGTACCACATATGGAAGATACGTATGCAAGCTCACCTGGTAGCCCAGGACGATGACATGTGGTTCGTCATCACGGATGGACCAATAAAGATTATGAGGCCAAACACAATCATAGCTATATCAGATGATGCGCCTCAGTGGACAGAAAAGCCAAGGATGGAATGGACATCCGAGGATAAGAAGAAAGCTAATCTGGATAACATCGCCAAGGACATCTCGTACATGACGCTAAACAATAATATGTTTAACAAAATCCAGACGTGCACTACAGCGAAAGAAATCTCGGAAAATCTGACCCATATCTGTGAGGGCAACGAAGAGACCAAAGAAAACAAGTTAACTGTGGCCCTACAGAAATTTGAGCTGATGAAAATGAAGCGCGAGGAGACCATGCCAGAATTGGATGCACGGTTCAGCTCACTGGTAATTGAGCTGACCGGATTGGGCAAAACTTACAGCAACAGGGAATTGGCCCTGAAAGTCATGTGTGCACTCCCCAAGGAATGGTTTGTGAAGACGATGACTATGAGAGAGTCCAAGAACTTGACAAGATGGAGCTGCACGATCTGTTCGCCAACCTGAAGGCTTATGAGTTCGAGCTGGAGACAAAAGCGGAATCTGAGCCCTCTATATCCCAACCAACCAGAGCTCTTGCTGCTACAATTCAAGAACAGTGTCCACGCTCTACAAGCAGCAGATCAGCAGAGGAGCCGAGCAAGGATGCGGTGTCCTTGTTCATTAAGAAATTCGGGAAATTTATGCGGAAGCATAACCCTAAACCTTCCTATTTTGATTCTTCTAAAAAGAACTTTTATTCTTCTTCTGATAACAAATGTTACTATGATAGGCCTGATCACTTCATGGCTGATTTCAAAAAGCCAAAGTTGGATGCGAATAAGAAACCAGATCGCAGCACGAGAAAGGACAAGAAGGAGAAGAAACTTTATCGGAAGAGGATAACAGAGAAAACAATGGTTGTCGAGGAGAATAAAAGTACACGGGCTGACTCAGATTCAGAGGAATCCAGCTCAGAAACATCATCATCAGTGGCAATGATGATGAAGTACGGTGTCTCATGGCCGATGACACTGATGAGGTATTCGATTTTTCCAATCTAGAATTCACACGTGAGGACCTTGTCACATCACTTAATGACATGGTTCAAGAGTGCAAGAAGCTTTCTCAATCATTAGAGGAAGTTAAAGCTGAAAGAGAGAGCTGTGCAACTAAAGCTGAGCTGTTTAGCCCAAGCGATATGCAGGCTGCTCTCAGTAAGCTTGCAACTGAGAATGAGGAATTGAAAAGCAGGTCACAGGAAATACTCTATGAGAAATTAGCTGGTATAATAAGCTCTTGGACCAGGTCTTCTGCTTCCCTGGATAAACTGCATGGAGCTATGAAGCCATCTGGTGATAAAACCGGATTAAGCTATAATAACGATGAAATAAGTACATCAGAAACCTATTGTACCCCACAGCTGGAAAAGACAAAGTTTAAAACCATGAGGTTTGTAAAATCCAGCACGGGACAGCATGTAGAGGCACAATTTGGTGAAACAAAAATAGCAGATGAGCCACCGATCTGGCAAGGTAGATTTCACGGGCTGGGGTATAATGTTCCTGAGAAGTCTCGGGAAAGTTGGCTAAAGAAGAAATTTGAACAGATGAGGGGTAAATCCAAACCTGGTAGTAGAAACCCAAGCCAGTTTTCTCACGCTTCTACGAAGGACATGCAGTACAATCCTCGATCTTATAAACCCAGATTGAATGGAACATATGTTGCTCATCAAACTCAATCCAGATCAAAGAACACACACGAACCACATACATATTTTGATCCACGCACTGGTAAAATGGTTAAGATTATCCAAGTGTGGGTCTTGAAAGGTCTAATCAAACCTGGATCCAAATAAATCAAAGGAAACCAAATTTTCCTGACTTATAATTGTAGGAACAACAGATATACAGACTGGAGAATCTGTTAGAGTAGATGCCCAACTAGCCAACTTGTGGCGTGTGGGTTTATAGACTCTTGTATATGACAGTATTTATATATGATATTCGCATTTTTTATGGCATTCTTTATCTTCATTATGTTTATATAATGTTAACAATTGTGTTGGATAAAGACCTAGAATGCACCATAGTGTATGTTAGATGTGATAGTGGGTATGACGGCTATCATGAAACACATCTAATAGTCACTGTGTAT
>KV018123.1:84010-106130 GCA_001598015.1 Dorcoceras hygrometricum
CACTATTCGATCTCCAAGATGTATGCATAGCTATCGTATCTCTAGCGACTCTCGATTTACCAATGGTCGTTGATCTGATCGGGATATATCTTTTGAAAGGACCGTACTGTACGCTAACCACGACCAACTGGTTCTTGCAGGCACTATCAGTGATACCTAGGTAACACTCGTGATGTCACTATTCGATCTCCAAGATGTATGCATAGTTATCGAATCTCTAGCGACTCTCGATTTACCAATGGTCGTTGATCTGATCGGGATATATGGATTGAAAGGACCGTACTGTACACTAACCACGACCAACTGGTTCTTGCAGGCACTATCAGTGATACCTAGGGGATCATGGGGCGATGTTGCTAGGCGGTTTACCATGATCCGTTGGGCAAGTCCGAAATTGTGATTTCGGAACCGCAATGGTTGCGGGCCCACGGCTAGCTGTATCCCTGAACCATTGAGGGTCACACAAGTACTGGATTTATGATTCCCGCACGGAAACTGAGCTCAATGTGTTGAGCATAGGAAGAGGATTTTAGGGAGTGCGACTTCCTAAAAGTCAACAGGGGTCAAATTGCGATTTCCCGCTGTTGAGGGGCAAAACTGTCATTTTGGACTAAGTAATCTGAAAAATTGTTTTCGCATCATAATATTAAGTTTTGGAAACTGAGTCGATCGGTCCGATCTGATCGTCGATCGGAATTATGATGAAACCATGGTGATGCAGATGAACCGAATGTTCATAAGTTGGACTGGGCCCGCCCCAGGTCCAATGGGCCGGTTCAAGCCCATCACACCGATACATAGTCTTGAGCCTAGGGTTGCACAAGATAAGCATCATAACTTGAAAACCCTAGCCTCCACTCAAAAGTCGGCCGCCCCTCTCCCTCAACCACACGCACGGCCGCCGCCCACCGCCGCGCCGCCGCCGTCCGTTCGTCGTGTGATCGGACTTGTTTCGATCATTGCGACGAGGTGACTCCGTCCGTGGAAAATTCCATCAGCCTTCTAGTGCAGGCTGATTGGAGGAATCGTGATTCCGGTCGTGGACCGGATTGGAGGATCTACCGCCGCCTACAGTTTGAAGTGCCGATTTCCTCGTGAAACTGGTCGGAGCCAGGCGCCTAGACGCCAACAAGGTAACACCCCGAAAATCATCCTATGAATGGTTTATAGTATTGATTTTATTGTATTGAACGTATCCCGGCGCTTAATTTTAAACTTCCGCTGCGCCGCCGGGAGACGGGATCCGAATCCGCCACCGCTTTCCCCACACAATCAACGTCATATCTCGATAGCAGTTGTGCTAGGCACATGACTGGAGTTGCCAGACTGCTAACAGATATCAAGAAATGCAACGGACCCAAGATCACCTTCAGTGATAACTCAAACGGTAACACCGTGGGTAACGGTAAGCTTACCCATGGTAATTTTACTGTCAACAATGTTCTCCTTATTGAGAACTTGTGTTACAATCTTATCAATATCAGTCAGTTTTATGATAGTAAATATTCTGTTAAATTTCAAAAGCACACGTGCATCGTTCTAAATTCGGAGGGTCTGACTGTGCTGGTAGGTTATAGATCGGGGAATACCTAAAAAATACACTGGTCAGATAAACCGCATACACAACAAACTTGCCTAGTATCTGACTCTTCGAAGAGTTGGCTATGGTATCAACGGATGAATCATCTGAACTTTAAAACAATTGCCAATCTGAGTAATCGTGAATTAGTTGATGGCTTGCACAAGATAAAATTTTTAAAATACAAGGCTTGCTCTGCCTGTCAGCTGGGAAAGAATTTAAAATCTACTTTCAAAACTAGAGGCAGTAATAAAACCTCACGTAATCTGGATCTTTTACATATGAATCTTTTTGGTCCAATACCCCTAACCAGCTTAGTGGGAATGAAGTACACCCTTGTCGTAGTTGACGACTTTTCAAAATTTACTCGGGTGTTGTGAAAACCCGAAAAAAAAAAATCGGGTCGGTCAAAACAGATCTCTTGGGGAGAGATCTGTTTGCGTTGGCACGCAAGTGCGTGAAAAGAGATCTACTTGCATGGAGCGCGGGTGCACGACGAGAGATCTGTTGGAGCAGCGATGAACGCTGGTATGTTGGAGCGGCGATGAACGCTGATAGTATTTCAGATATGAGGCAACACGACGACGTGTTGAGAGGGTCTGATTTGCAACAGGCGTCACCGTTTTGTATAATTGGCACGACGTCGTTTGCCGTTGTGCGCTAGAAGGAAGAAGAGAGATCTGATGTGCAACATCTGAGCCAGAAAACGTGTCATTGCTGAGGCCAGATTCGAGCGACCCTGCCTTAGCCAGAAATCTGATCAGTGACAACGCAGAAGTCAGATTTCTCGACGCGAATCCAGATTCCACAGAAAGCTGGAAACCCTCAATCACGCAGATTTCACTATTAAGAAATTTAGATTTCTCCGATCGAAGTCAGACGTCTCCAAATTCTGATTCCTCCACAAAAATTCAGACTTCACTATGCAAATACAACGCGAGTTCAGATTTGTGCGTGCACTAGCGTATTCAATCCAGATGTCTCCACAAAAATCCAGATTTCTGCAAGGAAGACTTCACCCAGGCTTTCTCACGCGTACAAGTCAGACTTCACGCTGTAACGGCCAAATTGAGAGGATTAATGGCCAATTAAAACTCTTAATTCCATGGTTTAAATCCTACGCGTGTAACAATCGATGTAATGAACGGGAAACCAGGAATTTAAGGGCTCTTAAATGGCAGACCTTTGAGTCCCCCTCCTCTCCACCTATAAATACCCGATTGTGATTGCAGAAATCACACACCAATTCAAAATCCTCAGTAAGAAAAGTAGCAATTCCTCACGCCGAAGTTCTGCAGAAACGATAGTTGAAATCCTACGCAAGTCGTGACCCAGCGTCGTACGCAATTTATCAGACTTCGTGTATTAGATTTTTGGCAAAGGGCTGATTAATTCATGCGCTTTTGGAACCGCCCAGATTTCAAATTTCGGGGACTGATCAGTAAACCATAGATATGAAGTAATTATTAGTGCTATCTGCCATGCTTCTGTTAAGTTCTGTTAAGCTCTGTTATGCTCTGTTCTGCTATGTTTATGCTCTGTTATGCTCTATTACACTCCGTGTTGAGATCTGTTATCTCAATATATGTATATGAATATTTGTTATGCTCGAATGGTATCCCCCATTTGCTGAGTGTTTCCCCAAACACTCACCCCTTACTTCTCCACCCAGATAAGAACGAAAAGCAGGTAGAAGAACAAGAACAAGAGCTGTTCTGGGGATGGTGAAGATTCAGTCTCTGTTGATGTATTTATTTTCGATTCCGCATTTTCTCCGATATTAATGTAAATTATTTATTTTCGCTTCCGCACTCTGTTTTCAAACTTCGATTTTCAGATGTAAAAACGATTATGTTTTGATTATTAATAGACTGGTTTGAGCTATGCTATGATGGCTTAATATTTTATAATTTTATAATTGTTTAATATTGCCGATGTCATGAGTCTCGGTCTCGGGGCGTGACATTTTAGTGGTATCAGAGCTCACCAGGTTCATAATCTGGATGGAAAACCAAATCTGAAATTTTTAAGGTCTGGGACGAACTTTCAGATTTTGGCGAAAGACCAGTGCCACCCCTCCAAAAACACGTTTTTGCTATATTTGGAAATATTTGAAAATGCAATAACTTTCTGTACAGGACTCCGATTCAGTTCCGTCAACTGTTCTGTAATCCCTATGATTAGTACTTTCAGTTTATGGAATAACCTCACGACTTTCTATTTTTGGAAATATCCTCGATTTTAGGAAATGTCCCCTTCTGTCCCCCATACTCGTGCTGCTACTGCCCTTCGCATGAAACAGATTGCCCTTGACAATCAAATCCATACTATTATACACCTTAGAGCCCAACTAGCAACCGAGAGACGAGGGTTAGCCACCATGAAAAAAGAACATGAGGATACCCAAGTAGCGTTAGAAGCCTCGCACAAAGTCATCGGCGGACTTACGGAAATAGTCCTTAGCATGTCTAAGAAGATTGAAATGATGAAGGCAAAGAAGCAAAAGGCTAAGGAAACCATGTGGTGTGCCATCAAAAGTTTCAGGCTCGAATCCGAGAAGCTGAAGATTCGATGCAAGCACAACACCTGATCATCGAGGCCCTGGTAGAGGAGAAAGATAGCTTACTCCAAACAATCCAAGGTCTGCAAGAAGAATGCTCCTGCTCCGTTCGATGATGAATGGGAAGAAGAACCGGAAGAACAACCGAAAGAGGAAGAGATTGAGGATATTCCTTTGGGCGAGGGAGAGATAGATGATGAATAGAAAATATTTTAGCCTTGTATTCAATTCATCCTTCTATTCAAATAAATTGCTTAGCCCTTCATGATATCTTATTCTCGACCTTTCACATTTATACGCCTTCATTCTTAGTAAAGCTTTCCTATGGCAGAATATGGCTGGAGACCGTAGAAGCGATAGGAACAATGGAGGTGAATGACCCTCCAATTCAAATTCGGGAGGTGGTCTTAGTAGAGAAGACCTGATGGCAATTTCTACCATAGTTGCCACGACTCTGCAAGGGTTGGTTAACCCCAACAACAAAAACCAAGCTCCTCCTCCTCCCCATCCACCTCGTGGGACGAAGTTCTACTATGAGTCCCTCCGCAAGAACAAAGCCCCCACCTTCAATGGGAGCCATGACTCCGAAGTTGCCGAGACATGGATGAAGAATGTCGAAACACAACTTCGACTACTGGAAATCCCAGACACTGTCAAGGTAGATGTGGTAACACCACTTCTGGACGGAAAAGCTGGGAAATGGTGGGAAGAAGTCGAGCCAACCATGGCTGAAAATGGACAAATCACGTGGCAAAGGTTTCGGGAAGTATTCTTGAAACAATACTTTCCCGTGGAAGTCAGAATGCAACGGCTCAGTGAGTTTGAGACCTTCACTCAGACTGCAGATATGTCGGTAGTAGAGTATACCTCAAAGTTCAATTCATTGGGCACCTATGTCCCAACGATCATGGCGGATAATACTCTAAAGATGCACCGATACAAGAAGGGTCTGAATAGCCGTATCCAGTCAGCCCTCGCAGTCTACCAAGCCACGAGCCTTGAAGACTTGATGGGAGCTGCAATCCGAGCAGAAACTGACATAAAGAGGCAGGAAGCTGACAACAAGAACAAACGCCCCTTCAATGCTCAGACTTCACACGGTGGGCCTAAGAACAAGCGGCCGAAACTTAATAATCGTGGCTCAACACCTACCCCGGGTAACCAGACGTTGCCAAATTGCTCCTCCTGCGGCCAACGTCATAGTGGAGATTGTCACAAGCAGAGCGGTGCATGATTCAAGTGTGGTAAGCTGGGCCACCGAATTGCGGATTGTCCGGAGAACCAAGGTCCAAAGGCTGGATCGAGCAATATGGCTCCGAACAAGCCAAATCATAGAGAGGATAAACCCAATGCTCGTGTGTTCGCAATGACACAGGAGGAAGCGGAAGACGCCAAAGATGTGGTGGCAGGTACGATTCTTATCAACAAGATGCCTGCTTACGTGTTGTTTGATTGTGGTGCTACCCATTCATTCGCATCTAGGATATTTGCTAAGAAGTTAGGGCTAGAACCTGAAATTCTATATGAACCCTATAGAGTAGCAACTCCTACCAATGCTACCATTGAAACACATAAGATCCACCGGGACTGCGAGATGTCTATAAGCGACCGTTCATTCTCTGCAAACCTGATACAACTCAACATGGTCGAGTTTGATGCCATCTTAGGGATGGATTGCCATCTAAGCACCATGCATTAGTAGATTTCCGAGGTAAGAGTGTGAAGCTCAAACACTCGATCAAGAAGAGTTGATATATCATGGTAAGAACAAGGAGCGAAAGTCCCTACTTTCTGCGGCCCAAGCATGGACAGCCATGAAGACAGGAGCAGAAGTTTTCTTGGTTATGATCCATGAAGTAAAAGAAGGAGACGAGCTCAAGATAGAAGACATCCCAGTGGTGCAAGAGTTCGCAGATGTGTTTCCAGATGACTTACCTGAAAAAGTTCCTGAAAGGAAAATTGAGTTCGAAATCAACCTAATGCCAGGGTCGGCCCCAATCTCGAAGGCACCATACCGGATGGCACCTGCTGAACTCAAGGAGCTCAAGGACCAACTACAAGAACTGCTGGACAAAAAGCAGATCAGACCCAGTGTGTCACCTTGGGGAGCTCCAGTTTTATTCGTCAAAAAGAAGGATGGAACCATGAGATTGTGTATCGAATATAGAGAGTTGAACAATATCACAATCAAGAATAAGTATCCACTTACAAGAATTGACGACCTCTTCAATCAACTCAAGGGAGCTACACCTTTCTCCAAGTTGGATTTGAGGTCAGGATATCACCAACTAAAGATCAAGGCTGAGGATGTTCCTAAAACTGCATTTAGGACAAGGTATGGTCATTACGAATTCACAGTAATGCCATTTGGTCTAACTAATGCACCAGCGGCCTTCATGGACCTCATGAATCACGTGTTCAAGCCGTTTCTCGACAAATTTGTGGTAGTGTTCATAGACGATATACTCATGTATTCCCAAGTGAAGAAGACCACAAGGAACATCTCCGAATTACTCTCCAAACCCTGCGAGAGAAACAACTGTACGCCAAATTCAATAAGTGCGAGAGTGTGGCATTCCTAGGCCATATAATCTCCGAAGCAGGCGTATCAGTGGATCCTAAGAAGGTAGAAGCCATCATGGACTGGCCTGCACCTAATACGGTGACAGAAGTTAGAAGCTTCTTAGGATTGGCCGGCTATTATCGAAAGTTCATAGAAGGCTTCTCTTCAATAGCCTTACCACTCACTAGACTCACCCAGAAGAACTCTAAGTTCAACTAGAACGAAGAATGTGAGGCAAGTTTCGAGACTCTGAAGACGAAGCTTGCGTCTGCCCCTGTTCTAACGCTGCCCGTAGGGGACAAAAGATTTACTGTCTACAGTGATGCGTCTAAAGAAGGACTAGGGTGTGTGCTCATGCAAGATGGCATAGTAATTGCTTATGCATCAAGGCAACTGAAGACGCATGAACGCAACTACCCAAACCATGATCTAGAGCTAGCTGCAGTAGTTTTTGCTCTAAAGATTTGGCGACACTATCTCTATGGGGCAAAGTGCGAAGTATTCACCGACCATCAAAGTCTCAAGTACATATTCACTCAGAAGGAATTGAATTTGAGACAAAGGAGATGGCTCGAGCTGTTAAAGGACTACGACTTAACGATCAACTACCACCCAGGAAAGGCAAATAAGGTGGTCGATGCGCTAAGTCGGAAGAATATGAACAAGGTGATACTATCATCAATCTCCGCCCAACCATGCCTTAGAGAATTGGTCAAGCTAAGGCAAGATCAAGACCCCAGCTTGATGAGGCTGAAAGAACAGATCAAGGAAAGGGAGGTGCCTGATTTCCGAACAGACCAAGATGGGATCCTTTGGATGAACGGACGACTATGTGTACCCGACATCGAGAACCTCCGTCAGGAAGCGATGTCTGAAGCACATAAGTCCAAATTCTCAATCCACCCGGGAAGTACAGAGATTTGAAAGAACACTTCTGGTGGAATGGGATAAAAAGAGATGTTGCTGATTTTGTTGCTAGATGCCACGTATGCCAACAAGTCAAGGCGGAACATCAAAGACCTGGAGGATTGTTACAACCACTGGAAATTCCAGAATGGAAGTGGGAAAACATATCCATGGATTTTGTAGTCGGTCTACCGAAGACAAAACTAGGACACGATAGAATATGGGTGATCGTGGATAGATTAACAAAATCCGCGCACTTTCTGCCTGTCCAAATGAACTACGGCTTGGATAAGCTAGCTTCGTTGTACATGGACAACATCTTCAGACTGCATGGAGTTCCGACCAGCATTCTGTCAGATAGGGACCCAAAGTTCGTATCTCGTTTCTGGAAGAGCTTCCAAGAAGCCATGGGAAGTAAGGTTACCCTCAGTACGGCGTATCATCCGCAAACAGATGGCCAAACTGAGAGAACCATCCAGACCCTAGAAGACATGTTGTGGTCATGCACCTTGGATTTCGGTAGTAATTGGAGCGAACATCTACCTCTAATAGAGTTCGCATACAACAATAGCTACCACAGCAGCATAGGGATGGCACCATTTGAAGCCCTCTATGGACGGAAATGTCGATCGCCGCTGTATTGGGACGAAGTTGGAAAAAAGGCTATCTCATGACCTGAACTTGTCCAAAAGACAATGAAAAAGGTAGCCATTATAAAGGAAAGATTGAAGGTAGCCCAGGATCGACAGAAAAGCTGGGCATATTTAAAGAGAAGACCCTTGGCCTTCGAGGTAGGTGAAAAAGTGTATCTCAAGGTTTCTCCAATGAAAGGAGTAGTCCGATTCGATAAGGCCGGAAAACTAAACCCCCGGTATGTCGGACCATTTGAATATTGGAAAGAGTGGGAACACTTGCTTACAGACTGGAATTTACCACCCAGTATGTCAAGAATCCACAATGTCTTCCATGTCTCTCAATTAAGAAGATATATCGCGGATTCTAGCCATGTCCTTGATGAAGGGCCACTCCTCGTGGAAGGAAATTTGAACAAGGGACTGAGCTATGAAGAAGTCCCAGTTCGAATCGTGGATACAAAGGACCAGGTTTCTTAGACGAAAAACAATTCCGTATGTTAAAGTCCAATGGTCCAACCACACCGAACGAGAAGCCACGTGGGAAATGGAAGAGAAGATGCGGAGTCAATATCCCTACCTTTTTGATAATCAAGGTGACCAAAGTTTCGAGGACGAAACTTCTTTTAAGGAGGGAGGGATGTGAAAACCCGAAAAAAAAAATCGGGTCGGTCAAAACAGATATCTTGGGGAGAGATCTGTTTGCGTTGGCACGCGAGTGCGTGAAGAGAGATCTGCTTGCACGGAGCGTGGGTGCATGACGAGAGATCTGTTGGAGCAGCGATGAACACTGGTATGAACGCTGGTATGTTGGAGCGGCGATGAACGCTGATAGTATTTCAGATATGAGGCAACGCGACGACGTGTTGAGAGAGGTCTGATTTGCAACAGGCGTCACCGTTTTGTATAATTGGCACGACGTCGTTTGCCGTTGTGCGCTAGAAGGAAGAAGAGAGATCTTATGTGCAACATCTGAGCCAGAAAACGTGTCATTGCTGAGGCCAGATTCGAGCGACCCTGCCTTAGTGAGAAATCTGATCAGTGACAACGCAGAAGTCAGATTTCTCGACGCGAATCCAGATTCCACAGAAAGCTGGAAACCCTCAATCACGCTAGATTTCACCATTAAGAAATTCAGATTTCTCCGATCGAAGTCAGACGTCTCCAAATTCTGATTCCTCCACGAAAATTCAGACTTCACTACGCAAATACAACGCGAGTTCAGATTTGTGCGTGCACTAGCGTATTCAATCCAGATGTCTCCACAAAAATCCAGATTTCTGCAAGGAAGACTTCACCCAGGCTTTCTCACGCGTACAAGTCAGACTTCACGCTGTAACGGCCAAATTGAGAGGATTAATGGCCAATTAAAACTCTTAATTCCATGGTTTAAATCCTACGCGTGTAACAATCGATGTAATGAACGGGAAACCAGGAATTTAAGGGCTCTTAAATGGCAGACCTTTGAGTCCCCCTCCTCTCCACCTATAAATACCCGATTGTGATTGCAGAAATCACACACCAATTCAAAATCCTCAGTAAGAAAAGTAGCAATTCCTCACGCCGAAGTTCTGCAGAAACGATAGTTGAAATCCTACGCAAGTCGTGACCCAGCGTCGTACGCAATTTATCAGACTTCGTGTATTAGATTTTTGGCAAAGGGCTGATTAATTCATGCGCTTTTGGAACCGCCCAGATTTCAGATCGCACTTTTTACCAGTTTCAGACTTCAGATTTCGGTAAGTGGGCTTTTTCTAAGTAATATATTCGATTGATATTATATTATTCTTGTTAAGATATTTTGTTTTGAACCTACTGTTCGAGCACTTGTTCACGTCAGATTTCTGTTTCGTTTCAAGCTCTGTTTTGCACTGATTTTTACTGTTGTAATATGGGTCTACGGAATATTCCACACTCTGGGTTACTTGATGTAACCACATGGCCTCGACCCCTTAGAGGAGTAAAAATTAGGGACTGATCAGTAACCATAGACACGAAGTAATTATCAGTGCTATCTGTCATGCTTTTGTTAAGTTCTTTTAAGCTATGTTATGCTCTGTTAAGCTCTGTTTATGCTCTGTTATGCTCTGTTACACTCCGTGCTGAGATCTATTATCTCAGTATATGTATATGAATATTTGTTATGCTCGAATGATATCCCCCACTTGCTGAGTGTTTCCCCAAACACTCACCCCTTACTTCTCCACCCAGATAAGAACGAAGAGAAGGTAGAAGAACAAGAACAAGAGCTGTTCTGGGGGTGGTGAAGATTCAGTCTCTGTTGATGTATTTATTTTCGATTCCGCATCTCCGATATTAATGTAAATTATTTATTTTCGCTTCCGCACTCTGTTTTCAGACTTCGATTTTCAGATGTAAAAACGATATGTTTCGATAATTAATAGACTGGTTTGAGCTATGCTAAGATGACTTAATATTTTATAATTTTATAATTGTTTAATTTTGCCGATGTCATGAGTCTCGGTCTCGGGGCGTGACAGGTGTTCTTTTAAAATCCAAAGATCAAACTGCCGACCAGCTGATCAATCTTTTAAAACGTTTGCAAAATGAGCTATCTTGCAGTGTCAACCGAATTAGGAATGACAGAGGAATAGAGTTTTTAAATTTCAAAATTTCCTCTTATCTGGATGACATTGGAATCAAACATGAGTTGTCTGCAGCTAGAACACCTCAGTAAAACGGGTTAGCTGAGCTAGAAACAGAACTTTAAAGGAAGCTGCCACAATTATGTGATGATTCTGGTATTTCAATAAATTTTGGGCTGAATCAGTAAACACCGCTTGCTATACTCAGAACAGATCGATGATAAATAAACGACATGTTGTAACCCCATATGAGATCTGGAATGGCAAGAAACCTGGTATTTCTTATTTCAGGGTGTTTGGATGCAAATGTTTTATCCATATTAATGTGAAAACATACTTAAAAGCTATTGATGTCAAATCTGATGCAAGTATATTTCTGGGATATTTAGCCATGAGGAGAGCTTATAGAGTGTTCAACAACAGAACGCTAACTATTGGATCTATGTTTACATATCAGAATCTGAATTTTAATTAATACAAAATCTGTTATTATTCTACTAACGGTTACGTGCGATGTGTAGTGTACTTGATTGAGGAAACAGGAAGATGTTTAATCTGGAACAGTGAGGGGACGCCCAAGCTGGTCAAGCGAAGAACATCTAAGTTGGAACGGTGAGGGGACGCCCAAGCTGATCCAACATAGGATGCAATGCAGGTGTTGCAGAGATCCAGAATGCAGGAAACATCAAGCCAGTGCAACAGCAGTGCTGAGATCAAGCGCAGCGTGAAGATTAGAACTGTTCAAGTGAAGATCAAGTGCAGTGTTCAAGTGCCGATGTATAGACAAGCGCAGTGATCAAGTCTAGGTCAGATCACTAGGCACAACAATAATCAGTTCATCGTAGGAATCGAGATTGATTATTGTACAATCACTGGTGCTGGATTGCAGCTCTACGTGGACATGGTTTAAAGTATCCTCGAAGAACTGGCTCAATCAACCAGTAGAATAACAGTGTGCTTGCTGATGGTTTGGATGAGGTATCTGAAAGGATCAAGAGGAAAAGCAAGTAACACTGTGGCTCTTGAGGAGAAGACAAGAGCCGAGCTGGTAAACCAGATCAAGGAAGAGAAAACTTGATCAGGAATCTCAGCAGCTGGATGCTTATGATGGGAAAGAAGAAGGCAGCTGTAGTGAAAGAAGCAACCAACTGAGAAGAAAACCAGCTGAGAAAGCAGCTCAGTAAAACGACCTGCTTAGTGTAATGAACAAGCTGGCTCGAAGCAGCTCAAGAGCAGGAAAGAAAAGAACAAGAGCAGATATAGAGGAGAAGAAGAGAGCTTTTAACAGCTCAATAAAGCAACCAGCTCAGTGATTAAACGGTTGAAGAAAACCAGCTAGAAGGACACCAGCTGGTCAGAAGTCTTGCGCCAGATCAGATAAATTAGTTTGTGAAATCTCAGAATACTAGAATAAAAACTAATTTGTTTGATCGAGACGTACAGAGCTCGAAATTAGCAAAGGCTGCAGAAGCGCCGATGAAAAGAGCTCAAGTCAAGTAAAGCCTGCGACGCATTTAATTACAAAGGACGCAAAGTACAATAGTATCAGAAGACTTTTCAAATGACTATAACTTTGTCGGACAAATCTCCACGTCGGGCTATAAATATGAAGAGCAGAGCATAAACAAAAAAAGAGAGCACGGACGAGCGAATTCGTAAAGTGTTGTGCAATTCAGAACGTAAAAACAAAAGAAAGCACAACCCTGGGAAGACATCGAACAACCAGCTCAGAAATGAGCACTTCCCAGTGTGTGAGATTTTTTCTTTATACACTGTAAATCTCACACACGATTCACTCACATATTTGAGAGAGCTGATTAGATTAGCTGAGTGAATCAAAAACAAAAACGACTTCCATTGTAGTCTTTGGACAGAGACATTAAACAAGTCTAGTTGTCTTTCGCACTGAGACGTTAAAGAATTGTGTGTTGTCTTTCGCACTGAGATGTTAAAGAAGTGTGTGTAGCCTTTCTCACTGAGGCAGTAAAAAAGTGATGTTAGACACACAGCTTGCGGGCTGGTGTGCAGTGGTTTCTAGGATTTCTTGCGGCTGCTGGTCGTAGGATCGGCTTGCAGCGGGGGAAGCTGTAATCAAAGTCTTCTAGTGGATCCTTCCCATTACAGAAGAAGGGGAGACGTAGGAGATTCAGCTCCGAACTTCCATAAACAAATCGCAACGTATTTCTTTACAGCTTACGCATTTACACTCATGCATTGCATATTAGTTTACTGTGATTAAAACAGTTAATTGGCTTTCGATTATAAGATTTCAGTTTGAGTTGTTTCCGCATGATTTAAATTCGTAACTCAATCTGTATTTTTGCATTAACTTTCAAGAACACTGAGCTATTGCAGCTCAAGATAATAATCAACCAGATCGCTCACATTCAGGACCCGCTCACAGAGCCGCTGGTGAAGACAATGCGCGATCCGGTTGTAGTGTTACGTGTTGGTTTTCAACTCTAAAATTTTAAAATGCATGTAACATAAGGGTTCGGTGTTTTAGGCTGTGTGAGAGCCTGCGTGAGTTTTGTGAGAGCTCACGGACACCCCCTATTTTTGAACAGTAACTGTTGAAGAATCATCTCATGTAATGTTTGATGAAACCAGCTTTAGATCAACATCAGCTTCCAAGATGAATTACTTGTGTACTCGTCTGGAGTCTATCAATCTTGACGAATCAAGTGACGATGAGGCACAAAAAAGATGTTAAGCTGATGACCAACACGTACTGGATATGCCAATTACAAATGCAGATATTCAAGATGTTGCGCAAGCTCGATCAAGCTGATGGGAGAACATGAACAAGATGATGATCCAAACATAACAAGTGATAATCAAACAAGTGGTGATCAAGACAGTCCAACAGGCATGCAGGGGGAATAGAATGAAGAGTCAACCTCATATAGGCCAGGTTTCCAATGGAATAAAAATCATCCACCTGAGTTGGTCATCGGTAACCCCACTGCACCCGTTAGGACACGAGGTCAGATGATAAGCGAATATTTCAATTCTACATTTACTTCACATGTTGAACCTAAAAAGTTAGAAGAGGCCTTAGTGGACCCAAGCTGGATAGAAGCTATGCAAGAAGAACTTAGTCAATTCGAACGTATCAAAGTATGGCATCTAGTTCCTATACCTGATGATCAAAATATTATAGGTACTAAATGGGTATTTAGGAATAAACTAGATGAAAATGGTAACGTAGTTTGAAACAAGGCTAGGCTAGTAGCTCAAGGTTATAGGCAAAATAATGGATAGGCTTTGAAGAATCTTTTGCGCCTGTAGCTAGACTAGAATCCATTCGTATATTTATTGCATATGCCGCATTTAAGAACTTTAAAGTTTATCAGATGGATGTCAAAAGTGCATTCTTAAATGGAATTCTGAATGAGGAAGTGTAAGTTACACAACCTCCTGGCTTCGTAGATCATACCAGACCAGACTTTGCGTATAATGTTGATAAAGATCTGTATGGTCTGAAATTAGCTCCCAGAGCTTGGTATGATACACTGACCAAATTATTGATAGATCATGATTTTGTTATAGGATCTGTTGACAAGACATTGTTTCAATTTGTTAAGAATGATCACGTCTTGTTAGTACAGATTTATGTTGATGATATTATCTTTGGATCAACTAATCCTAATCTTTGCGATAAATTTTCCAAGCTAATGCAGGAAAAATTTGAGATGAGCATGATGGGGGAGTTAACATTTTTCCAAGGCTCACAAGTAAAACAGCTTGAGGATGGGATCTTCATCAATCAAGCTAAATATACCAAGGAACTTCTCAAGAAGTTCGGGATGGAAAAGTGTTGATCAGTGGTTACTCCAATGAGTGCTTCAATCAAACTGAATAAAGATGAAGCTGGAACTGCAGTTGAGGTAACAATGTATCGTGGGATGATTGGATCTCTATTGTACCTAACCGCAAGAAGATTGGACATTATGTTATTGGTTCGTATGTGTGCAAGGTTCCAAGCTGATCCAAAACAGTCACATTACATTGTTGTTAATCGTATTTTAAAATATTTAAAGGGCACGCAGAACGTGGATCTTTGGTATCCCAAGGACTCAAGTTTCAATTTGATTGTATACACTGATGCAGATTATGCAGGTTGCAAAATTGATCGGCGTAGCACGAGTGGAACTTGTCAATTTTTGGGTGATAGACTAATACCTTGGTTTAGCAAGAAGCAGACGTCAATTGCAATGCACAAAGCTGAGGCAGAGTACTTAGCAGTTGGGAGCTGATGTGCTCAAATTTTGTGGATACAACAACAGCTAAGGAACTATGGCGTCGATGCACAGGAAGCACCCTTTTTCTACGACAAAACAAGTGCGATCACGATCACTCAGAACCCCGTGCTGCATTCCCGGACCAAGAACATTGATATACGCCATCACTTCATTAGAGACCATGTGCTAAAGAAGGATGTTCGGGTGGAGCATGTGCCAACAGATCTGCAAGTTGCTGATATCTTTACCAAGCCTCTACCGGACGCTAAGTTTTCTTATTTTAGAAACATTTTAGATCTCTTGGATATGTCTTGATTGTGTTTTGCATGCATACATTCAGGGGGAACAAGATAACTCAAACAGATAATGCAAATGTCCGCTGTTTGTTTCCAAGCTGGTCAGCTCCGCGCTGATCTGGTCCAGCTCAGAGACATACACAGTGCGATCACAGTGTTTGAGTTAATTGTTTCTATGCTGGTAAATAAAATTGAATGGTTGAGATTGGTTTGCCTTTTAAAATTCATTTTAAATCGGACGGTCATATTTCTGGAACTTCAAATGACTTCTTAATGTGATGATGACACGTGTCCATCAAAACCCTTCTCTATCCTCGTTCGTACATAAACAGTTTCTTTTTACTGTTTCAGTATGCTTTCAAATCTTTTTCACATTCGAGTAAGCTAGCAAGCAATTTACCCGCATTTTCTTGCAATCTTTCGCACTTCCTTTACTTCCTAACCCTTTAATCATCGAAATGGCTGCTTCTTTCTTTGTCAATGCTGTGCAGGTTGATTTGCATCCGTGCTCGCCATGGATCATGCTGGAATGGCCAAAATGTTTATGTCCCTGGAGGACGCAGGGTGTAAGGGCTTTTTGGAGGCATCAAGCTCTGTGTTTGAGGGAGCTTTAACTGAGTTCTTTACGAATACGAAGGTTATTGCAGGGAAGATTGTCAGTTTTGTGGCCAATCGGAAAATGGTGCTTACAAAAGATGTTCTTGCTGAAGCGTTTGGTTTACCAACTGAGGGGATGGTTAGTTTTCTTGATATTCCATCCAAGACCATGGCAGAAATGTGGATGAAGTTTTTGGGTACTAATGTGCCGTTCAGGGCACCAAATAAGAAGAAAGAGATGAAGATGGAATGTCTCATGTTGCATGACAGTTTCAAAGGAACTGTGTGCAAAATCTGGCTCATTTGATGTGGTGACCAGTGAAAAATTTGATCTGATGTTGGCCATCAGTGCTGGTATCAAGGTAAACTGGGCACTGATTGTGAGACCTGGAAATTATATTAAGGATTAATTGTTGAATTAATCGAGTTTTGGTGATTTTTGGTGATTCAGATTTCATTTTGAATGTTTGGGTTGTATTTTCGGGTCGGAAATCGCATTTGGAACAATTCTGGAAATTTCGAGATTTTTCGAATTTCGGGTGAAATCTGGTGGCATATTTCATGACGTCAGCAGCGTGTGTTGTCGTTGTGTGGCTGACGTAAGCGTTGCTGGTTTGAGAGATCTTTCGGTGAAATCTGTTAGCAGCTTTGATGACGTCATCATCGCATGGTTGCTTAGCGTGGATGACGTAAGCGTTGCTGGTTTGAGTCTTGTGGGAGAAATCTGTTGGCAGATCTCATTACGTCAGCAGCGTGTGTTGTCGTTGTGTGGCTGACGTAAGCAGACCTGTCCGCGGTTTTGGTGCTGTGCGTTGTTGTTAACGTGTTTCCAGATCTCAGCGCCTTTCGATCAGATTTCTCGGTAGTGTGATGCGACGTCGTTTTGGGGATTTTAGTTGTGTTTAGCTTGCGTAGTTGGTGAGGTCTGTTTTGTCGGTGGGTTATTTAAACAGATCTCTCGCGCCTATAAATTAGAAGTGTTGGCTTCGTTGCTTTTCACCAGATCCCATACTTAGAGAAATTTATCAGACTTTCGTTCTCTGTTTTCTCAAACCCTTGGCGCTATTCACCGTGAACTTCTCCGGCCATTTCCCATCGATTCCGGCCATCGTTTTTCACGTTCGAGGTAGCGTTGGACTCCTCTTGGAAAGCTCTTTCATCTCATACCCATATTGGAAGCTATAGTTTGCTGAATCGAAAGCACAAAGTTGTTGTGGTTGTTCGCGCGTTGCGGGGTTGCAGGTAGCCTTTCGATTTTACATTGGGATCTTGTTCTTGGCGTTGTTTTAAGCTTCCTAGTTATTCATTTTGGTAGGATTGAAGGCTGGATCGTATTTATGAATTTCTGGCCATGAGTTGTTGTGAGGTGCCGTGAGTTTTGCAGGCTCGTTCTGAATTGTGTATGCGTGTAATTTAACAGATTTCAGGACTGGGATTTCGTGAGCCTTGTGGTGGTGAGCGCTTAGCAGAATTCAGGTACGGATTGAGCTTGTAAATTACAGCAAGGTGACAGCTTGGATAAATTGTGAGATGGCTTTGCTGGCTTATGTGTTTATTTGCCTGTTGAGGCTGCCGATCTATGAGATGGCCGTGTGTTATGTGATATGTACTTGATGATGTTGCTACTGCTTTCGCATATGTTGATATGCTTGTCATTTCCAGCATGCGCATACACGTATTTGCATCTCATTCCAGTTGTATTGCCATCGTTTCGTCGTTCTTGTTCTGTTTCTTACTAGGATGCGAGGGCGAGCGGCAATACCGCACTCTCATCTCCCTGCTGGGTTATGTTAGCCCCTATGCGCCGAGTGGCTAACTACCATAGTTCATAGGTTGGGCAACAGCAGGCCGAGTTGTTTGATGCATCTGGTATTCGGGTGTTGTGTCCCGGCGAGTGGCTAGCTACCACACTTGGAACACACCCAGTGGCCACCGTTTGTTGCAGATTCAGTTGAGCTGTGCTTTGAGTTCCTTAACTTCCTTCTCTGCTGGAGTTCCTTTGTTGTTGTCCAGCATCTCATGCATAGCATCTGCATTTTATTCTTGCTGCTTATTTCTGTATTTATAGTTGCTCTCCGTACTATTCGGGTGTTGTGTCCCGGCGAGTGGCTAGCTACCACACTTGGAACACACCCAGTGGCCACCGTTTGTTGCAGATTCAGTTGAGCTGTGCTTTGAGTTCCTTAACTTCCTTCTCTGTTGGAGTCCTTTGTTGTTGTCCAGCATCTCATGCATAGCATCTGCATTTTATTCTTGCTGCTTATTTCTGATTTATAGTTGCTCTCCGTACTGGGGTTTGACCCCATGTCCCTCTGGGGCTTGGTTTGTTCGTTTGTGTTGTCCAGGTCATACAGCTGGTAAAGGAGATAACCCAGCCTGCGGTGCCCCGGGAGGTGGTTGAGTGTCCCAGTAGCGTATAGCATATATGTATGTATAAGTCTATTAGTCGGGGAGATGCCCTGTGCTTCGTTGTTATATTCTGTTGTGGATTCTGATACTCTTATTTGTATTGATGCTATACTTGCTTTTATTGGTTGTAAGCTGGGAACTTATTTTGAGTATCATTCTATTTTAAATTATACGTTTTAAACCGTCAGGCCTAAAAGCAAAAATTTTACCCACTTTTTGATAAGCTTCCGCATGTGTTTGGGTTTTTACTATGTTTAGAGCACGAGGCCTGACACAGATCCTGTTTCAGACATTGATGGCGATGGTGCATACGCCTACCAAACTATTTCAAGGCTTTGCTGTCCAAGTGAGTGTTCTTCTGAAAAATCTGGTGGACGCAGACCTTGGAGAGTCTGTGAAATTGCACCCACTCAAGGTGTTGAACAACAAGTCTGTTCAAACCTACATGAAAAAGAATCTGGGTGTTGGTCCAGCTGGTGAGACGAGCAAGGTCTCGGGAGCGATAGCAAGTGAACAACAATCTACTGCAGATAGTATTCTGTCTCTCACTAACAATGCTGAGAAATAGGCTGGTGAGAAAACAAAGCTAGAGAATACGGCTATTGAGAAGCCGAAGAAGAATAAGGAAAAGGTTATTCAAGTGGTAACGAAGCAGAAAGTATGTGTGAAAAAGCCAGTGAGGCTAGGAGTCAAGCTGCTCCAGTGAAGTCCAAGTATGAGACCAGCTCAGATGCGGATTCACGCTCATTGGTGAAGTTGAAGAAAGGTGGCGCTGCCCCAAAGCGCAAACTGGTTGTAGAGTCATCGGACTTGGAGTCTACTGTGTCTGTTCCGTCGGTGCTGATCATGAAAAAGCACAGGACAAAGAGAACCAAGAAGGTGAAGGCTACTGCTAGTCATCAGGCTGAGTCCCAACCTGGTCCGATGTCGTATATTCCAGCTGAGGCTGAGGTTATCTCCACCACTGTTGATCCCAAAGCCAATATGGATACAAAATCCAGAAGTGGAGAGACAAGTTGATGATGGCTCCACTGCTGCTAATCAGGACGCACATGTGGAGTGCACTGACAAAACAGAGATAGAGGATGTTACTAACGAGGGTGCTATAGTGGTCAGGTCTGGACCTGAGCAACCAACTCAGCAGTCCATAACTTTTGCTGGAAAGGGTATCTTTGCTCCTGTGGAAATCAAGGAGATCAATTGGGCGACACATTTTCTGCCCAAAATAGATCCCGCCGCCAAGGGCAAAGAGATCATGGACTCTTTTTCCCGGTCGAACCCAGTGGAGGAGCACTATATGTTGGTGCTCAAATCTGTGTGGGAAGATGTATCTAGTAGAATGTCTGACTATGACAAGTGGGTACACTTCCGCACTGTGGTGAGGCTCAATGTTGTATCATCATTTGAGAGTATGGCCAAAATTGAAGATCGGTTTTTGTTTTGGGCTGAGACAGAGCAAGTATCTGAACTGTTTGAGCGGAGGATGCTGGTGTTGTATAAGTTGTACGAGATGGAAGTACAAAAAGGATAGAGGAGCACCGCAATAACTTTAATCCAGCTGAGCCGTCTATTAACTATGATTACATGTGTATCCGATTTCTAAGCCGTGAACTCAGGGAAATAGTAAAGCAGCACAGGGCTCTGCGAAGTCTAGCTGGTCTACCTTTTCTGGTTCCATAAGCCTCAATCACAGGAGATGCTGCAAATGTGGATCTTCCACAGATTACCTGGTCTGAGGCATGTCAACTACTGTTAACAGGGGCCACTCCAGCTAAACCATAGAAGCCAGAGATTCTTGCCCTTGAGTTTTCAACTCAAGCCGAGCAGGCACAAACAAGAGAGCAGCAACCAGCTCAGCAGGAAGGGCAGGTTGAAGAAATTGTTTGGATTGTGGAGAATGTCAATGAGGCTGAAGCCATGAATTCTCAAGAGCATCCGGCTCAAGGTAACGAGCAATAGGCTCAAGCAGAGAAGCGTCAGGCTCAGGGTGGTGAGCACCAGGCTCATAGAGAACCAGATCCGGAAACAAAGCAGAAGGTTGAGCGACGGGCTCAAACTGGTTCATTCCATTCCAGTCCAAATGATTCACATTCCTTTGTACAGTTTTCCATTTCATATGCAAATAATGAGGACCGTCAGGGTCCTAGTCCTTCTGATTTACAGATGGTTGTATATACTGGGCAACGTGAGGAGAATAACATCGAAAATAAAGAAGAAGACTTTACCCAAGCCGGTCCGTAGCGAATCATTGTTTCGCAACCCCAAGTTGATGCTGATACTGCTAAAGAGATCACATCTCTAAAGGATATTGTATCTACCCTGGGCTTAAATGTCGAATGTTCAAAAGAAGATGCGTTCATGGCGAAGCACACTACTTTGCATCTCAGGAGACAACTCGACGGCTGGAGACTAGTCTGGTTCGTCATTTTGCTGATAGCCAACAACACCTTGTGGATGAAATTGTGTTATTGAAATCACAGATCGCTGAAATGGTTGATTGTCTGAAAAGATCTTCGTGATGCCAAAAATGGGGAAGGACCAGAAGTAAAAAAAGAAGACTGTTGTAGGACTTAGGGCGGGTTTAGTTTGTCATGTTTTTTTTTGTTGAACGGCTGAATATTATATAGAGTGCTTAAGAGTTTAATAAAATCTCTTTTTTCGCACAAGTTTTGTCATCACCAAAAAGGGGGAAATTGTTAGATTTAATTTCATAAGTTTTGGTGAAGACAAATAAAAGAGATTAATAAGCTTAAGGAACATTTGAGCAGATCTGGATGGAGCTTACAACGTCGATCAAAGAAACCAGATCAAAGCAGACTAAGCTGGTTAAGGACAAACCAGCTCAGGGTATTTAGTTGCGCTGGTTAAGGACAAATCAGCTAAGTAATTATTCACGCTGGTTGAGAACAAACCAGCTAAGGTAATTCAGTCAAGATGGTTAAAGACATCTCAGGACCTGAAGAACAGAAACAGATTGAAATTGTTGGGGATCCGGATCCGCCCCCCGGTCAGGCAGCGGAAGAACAAAAATATAGAACCGGGAGGCGATCAATACGAAGAACAAACTACATGTATCGACATACATAGGGTGTTTCAGGCGTGTTACCTCGCTGGCACTTGTGCCTGGCTCCAACCGGTGTTTCAAGAACCCGGCGCTTCTCGGTAGATTGCGGTAGTTACGTCAATCCGGTCCACGACCAGATTCGAGACTCCTTCGTCAGACTGCACTAGAAGTCCTGACGAGATCAGCACGATCGGATTCTCCACGAAAAACTAGGCCGGAACAAATTCCGGCGAAGTGGCGGCGACGGCGGCGGCGCACGGCGGCGGCGGCGGCGGCGGCGTGAGAGGAGAAGAGAGGGGGGCGGTGGCGGCTGATTTGCTAAGTAGGTTTAGGTTATAATGATGTATATTAATATATCAAGTCACTTTAAGTCTTAATTAAATAGACTTCAAGTTGGACTTGGGCCGGTCCAACGGGCCCGGGTCCAAATGACGATATCTATCGCTGTGACTTCATCGCAACTCCGATCGCCGATCATATCGGACCGATCGACTAGTACAAAAGAAATTTAGATCAAAATCCTCTTCTCCTTCTAGAGGAACTACTTCTCTTTTCTCTTCTAGCTCTCTCTCTTTCTCTTTGAAATCTGTCACTCCTGAAGATCTGCTTGGCGAATTCTTTCAGCTGCTTCTTCTACAGAGATAACTAGCCCGCTCTCTAAGAG
>KV018123.1:117664-142263 GCA_001598015.1 Dorcoceras hygrometricum
TCCACTCGACAAATGGTAACCACTTGGAAAGTCCGAAGGAGGGTAGTTCGATAGATCACCAGGTCACTATCTATCTGCATGCTCAGAACATCACAATGTTCCCTACCAATGAAACATGGTACTTCGCATCGCAGATACTAGTCTCGAACTCGGGCGGCCTTATCCTCATTTTGACGGCCCAATCGACTAGGAACATGTTCAGAATACACAGCGACTATTAGATGTGTTTCATGATAGCCGTCATACCCACTATCACATCTAACATACGCTTTAGTACGCTTTAGTGTATTCTAGGTCTTTACTCAACACAACTGCAAATCATTACACACATAATAAAAGTAAAGAATGCCATATAAAAGAATGCGAATATCATATATAAATATTGTTTGTACAAGAGTCAACAAAATCCACACGCCACAAGTTGGCTAGTTGGGCATCTACTCTAACAGAAATTACATCAGTTTAGAAGAGCAGATAAAACAGTTTGGTACAGTTTGAGAAAACATCTCATAGAAAAGTGGTATAATAGACCAACTGGAAGACTAGCTTGGTAAACCAGCTCGAGGCAGATTGGTTCTACAGATGTTATCGTACTACAGGTGTGAGTTAACAAAATTGTTTATGTGGGTTAGAACAGAACAAGGTCAAGAGCAGATCGATTTAGAGCAGATCGATTTAGAGCAGATCGATTTAGAGCAGATTGGAACAGATCAGCTTAGACCAAATTAGAGCAGTTAGGCGCACATACCAGATCTGGAAACCAGCTGAGTAGAGAAAAATTAGCAAATTGAATTTCATATTGTTTCGAGGCATTGTACAGATTGATGTGAAGTGTTTGACCTCTCTGCATTGATCAGTAGTCGTTGGAACTACTTTAAGCTAACTTCAGATATACAGAGATTTGGTGTGAACTGAAGACGGCACAGAGTATGCTAAAAAGGGAAATGCATTTAATGGAGATTTACTACATCGTACAAGAATTTAACCGTTGTATCCAAAGGATATAAATAGAAGGAAAATCAGCTATGAGAAGGTTACTGGTTACGAAATCAACGCCTTACAAACTCTCAAACTTTCAAGAGTAAAAACAGAGTTCATTTTATCGAACCAGCTCACAGCTAGTGACACACGTACATAGATTGCTTATTTGATTCTTTGTGTCACACAAACATCATACAGACACTCTGTAGTGTTTAGTCATCACTGTAAATCATAAACAGAGAGTGTTGAGTGCTTGATTTGCACAACCATCTTAGAGCTGTGTTCATTGTATTTAGAACCAGATTGCATGTATGGGTTCTTGGTTGAGTGCTGGGAGTTCTTGCAGCTGCTGGCTGTCGGATCGAGTTTGTACAAGGAGTTATATAAATCAAATCTTCTAGTGGAAATCCTTCCCATTGAAAAAGAAGGGGAGACATAGGATATTGAACTCCGAACTTCCAGAAACAAATCTCTCGACTTTATCTTTTACATTTACGCATTAAACTGTTCACTTCACTGTTGAATCGTGTTCCTTCCGTATAAAACATTTTTATTACACGAGACAACAGCAATCACTGAGAACCCTCCAAGCTGGTAACTCTTCTTAGAGGTTAGCTACGAGCTATAAAATTTTGAATTCAGTTTTAAGCAAAATTAGCAAAGGAGTTTATTCAACCCCCCTCTCTGAACTTCCGATCTTGTTTTCCGATCCTAACAAGGTTGTTATGACCAGGAGTTCCATGGCTGAGGTTCTCAGCCACCATAATGACTTGATGAGACAGCTCGAGGAGCTACGAGACTCAGAAGGACGAGGAGAAGAAGTCATTGATGTTTGAGCTAGAGGTGACCCGGGCCGATGTCCAATCATCCAAGACCCAGGCGTAGTCTTTTGAAGCCCGAGCTCAACGTTCTGAGGAGGAGAACAAGGGTCTTCAGGCCGAGGCGAAGAAGATAAAAGGAGAGGTAGAAACCTCTTGGCGGCTCTGGAAGAAAAGTTCTTGTAGTCCAAGGAGTTTGATACCCTGTGTTCAGAAAGAGCCTCGGTCTACTTCGAACAGGGCTTTAATGGATGCTTGGCCCAGTTCATGGCTAATGGCTACTCTGAATATGAACATCCAGCTCCATTCCTCGATGTTGTGCAGGCATTGACGGACATGCCAGAGGAGGACGAAGTGTTTGAGGAGGACAGCTCGGGTCCAGATGGAGCCCCCCCATCCTGATGTCTGTATTCATTTTCTTGTATTTATTTAAGATTAATGAAATCAGCTTTTCTCTTTTGACTTTTGCATGTTTTATGTGTATGACTTTCCAATAACTAAGTATGAAATGGGATAACCCGAGCAACCCGAGAGTTAAATGATTATGCTAACATAGCTTTAGTAAAGGCTATCAAGTGTGAGTAGAATTCTTGAGGTAGCTTCGAGTTTCATCCAAAATGTCATAGCAAAATTTATTAAGTACGAGAGAACGATACTCGAAGCAATCTTTTTTGATTAAGCCATTTCTTGTCTCACCCTTAAGTTGGGCTTATTCTTACGGTAAGTTCCGACCTAGCTTTGAACATAAGCGATTGAAAAATTAGCTCTGGGTAAGTTTTGGCTACCCGAGCTGTTGACGATAGAAACGGCCTCGTGGTTTTGAACTTGTCGGTCTTTGTTCCAACAAAAGTTCAGGTTTATATGCTGAGCGGGTCAGGATTTTATGACAACAAGAGTGGGACTTATCTGCCGAGCTATTCGGGCTTTTATGCCAACAAGAGTTGGACTTATATGCCGAGCTGGCTGGGCTTATGTGCCGAGCTGGTCGGGCTTTATGCCAACAAGAGTTGAGCTTATGTGCCGAGCTGGTCGGACTTTTATGACAACAAGAGTTGGGCTTATGTGCCTAGTTGGTTAGGCTTTTATGCCAACAAGAGTTAGGCTTATGTGCCGAACTGGTCGGTCTTTTGTGCCAATAAGATTTGGGCTTATGTGTCGAGCTGGTCGGGCTTTTATATGTACTCACAAAGAATCACTACTCGAGGTGTTGCTAAAATTTTTAGAGAAAACTTTTTCATTTATGAGATAAGATTTTTACAAGGACAGAGTTTAGACGTAATATCTTTGAAGATGGATAATATTCCAGGGCTTTGAGTTCTTTTCCTGACGCATCTTCTAAATAATATGTGGCGATGCCTGCCTTTTCCACAATCTTAAATGGCCCCTCGTACTAAGGATCGATCTTTCCCTTGTCTCCTTGGTGTTGAATTTTTCTCCAAACCATATCTCCTATTTCGTATCTACGAGGTCGGACTCTTTTGTTATAGGCCTGGATCATTATTTTTTGATAATCTGACAGTCGTACTTCGGCCCGAGATCTTCTCTCCTCAAGATGGTCCAACTCAAGGCTTCGGATTTCATCTTTTTCTTTATCGTATTCTGTAACCCTGAGGATATCCTGACCAATTTGAGCAGGTAGGAGTGTTAGAGTAGATGCCCAACTAGCCAACTTGTGGCGTGTGGGTTTATAGACTCTTGTATGAAACGATCTTTACATATGATATTCGCATTTATTCATGGCTTTCTTTATTTTCATTATGACTATAATGTTAACAATAGTGTTGGATAAAGACCTAGAATGCACCATAGTGTATGTTAGATGTGATAGTGGGTATGACGGCTATCATGAAACACATCTAATAGTCACTGTGTATTCTGAACTCGTTCCTAGTCGATTGGGCCGTAAAAATGAGGATAAGGCCGCCCAAGATTGAGACTAGTATCTGCGATGCGAAGTACCGTGTTTCATTGGTAGGGAACATTGTGATGTTCTGAGCATGAAGATAGATAGGACCTGGTGATCTATCGAACTATCCTCCTTCGGACTTTCCAAGTGGTTACCATTTGTCGAGTGGATAAGTCCGAGGTCTTGGTTGTACTGATTAGTCCTCACGACTCGAAACGTCATTGAGACTCTACATGATAGGCGTCTCACTTTGACTCGTTTGCCGACTCACTTGGGGTCATTAGGCGGCGGGATTGGGTGAGACCCCGATGCATGTAGGAGTCGATGCTTCGTTGTCGAGGATTCACCGCTCGCTTACATGCGTGGATACCCTATGCTATCTGAGGGGATAATAGTGTATAAATCTCTGGCCAGAGTACTAGAAGTGTTTTAGGTAAATGGGTTTATCTAGTTACACTCGTGATGTCACTATTCGATCTCCAAGATGTATGCATAGCTATCGGATCTCTAGCGACTCTCGATTTACCAATGGTCGTTGATCTGATCGGGATATATGTGTTGAAGGACCGTACTGTACGCTAACCACGACCAACTGGTTCTTGCAGGCACTATCAGTGATACCTAGGGGATCATGGCGCGATGTTGCTAGGTGCTTTACAATAATCCGTTGGGCAAGTCCGAAATTGTGATTTCGGAGCCGCAATGGTTGCGGGCCCACGGCTAGCTGTATCCCTGAACCATTGAGGGTCACACAAGTACTGGATTCATGATTCCCGCACGAAAACTGAGCTCAATGTGTTGAGCATACGAAGAGGATTTTAGGGAGTGCGACTTCCTAAAAGTCAATAGGGGTCAAATTGCGATTTCCCGCTGTTGAGGGGCAAAACTGTCATTTTGGACTAAGTAATCTGAAAAATTGTTTTCGCATCATAATACTCAGTTTTGGAAACTGTGTAGACCGGTCCGATCAGATCGTCAATCGGAGTTATGATGAAGTCACGCTGATAGGGATGAACCGAATGTTCATACGTTGGACTGGGCCCACCCCAGGTCCAATGGGCCAGTTCAAGCCCATCACACCTATACTTAGTCTTGAGCCTAGGTTTGCATAACACCTAGGGTTGCATAATACAACTCACACAAAACCCTAGACTCCCTAGTTGGCCGCCGCCCCCTCCTCTAAAGCCTCACGCCGCCGCCGCCTTGCTCCGCCGTCCGCCGCTCGCTTCGTGATCGGACTTGTTTCGATCACCACGACGAGGTGATTCCGTCCGTGGCAAATCCATCAGCTTTCTAGTGCAGGCTAATTGGAGGAAGATTGAATCCGGTCGTGGACCTGATTGACGATCTACCGCCGCCTACAGTTTGAAGTGCCGGTTTCCTCGAGAAACTGGTCGGAGCCAGGCGCCTATACGCCAGCAAGGTAACTATCTACGAACACCCTATGAATGTTTGTAGATTATATCAAATGTATTGAACACTTTCCGGCCAAATTTTGTTCTTCCGCTGCGGCCCGGGAAGTGGGATCCGGATCCGCCACCAATAACCAACAAGGAGGGCCTCGGTCCTGTAGACCATGCAGTAGGGTGTCTCCCTTGTGCCTGTTCGGGTAGTAGTTCGATAAGCCCACAATACACTAAGTAGTTCATCCATCCAATTTCCTTTAGCTGATCCCAGTCTTGTTTTGAGCTTGCAAAATGGATCGATTGGTAACTTCTAATTGCCTGTTACTCTGAGGATAAGTCACCGAGGTGAAAATTTCTTCGATTTTCATTTCCTGACACCATGCTCGCACCTTTGCCCCGTAGAATTGCCTTCCATTATCTGATACAATTCTTTGAGGAATTCCAAAACGGCAAACGATGTTCTTCCACAAGAATTTTAATACTTCCGCCTCAGATATTTTTGCCAACAGCTCGACCTCTACGCATTTGGAAAAGTAGTCCACTGCAACCAACAAAAACTTCCTCTATCCTCCTGCTGGGGGGAAGGGACCTAAAGTGTCTATGCCCCACTGATCGAATGGGCACAAGGACAGGACTATCCTTAAAAATTCGACAGGCTCTTTCTGCAAATTTGCATGTTTCTGGCAATCACGACAAGATTGGACAAGATCCAAGGTGTCCTTATGCATAGTGGGCCAGAAGAAACCAGAGAGGAGAGCCTTTCTAGTCAGAGCTATGCTCCCGAGGTGGTTCCTACAGCATCCTTCATGGATTTTCCTTAACACATATCTAGCTTCCTCAGATCCTAAGAACTTTAAGAGAGAACGCGAAAAGGACCTTTTGTACAATGTACCATTTAATAACACAAAGAGAAGAGCTCGGCGCTTGATTTTTCAAAATTTTTGGGGATTCTCGGGTAGGACCTGGTGGGTGATGTACTCATATATGTCATACCGTCAATCCGAGGTAGGAACAATTTCGGGACCTGTCTCGACCTGGTAAATTTGTGAAACCAGTTCTTGTCCCTGCACCTCTTGCCCCAAGGCTGGATTTAGAGAACTGGCCATCCGAGCAAGCCTGTCTGCTTTTTCATTATCCTCTCGAGGTATCTGTGCAAACATAAGTTCAGAAAAATTTTCGATCATTTTTCTCAGGGCTTCCGCATACTTAACCATCTTTTCATTATTTACCTCAAACTTCCCATTGCATTGTTGAACCACTAACTGGGAATCCGAGTATAACAAAACTCGAGCAATCCCCATGGTTTTGGTAGCTCGAAGTCCGATTAGAAAGGTCTCATATTCTGCTTTGTTTGGAGGCCTTGAAATCTAGAGTTAAGGCCATGGTTGTCTCCTCGCCCCAAGGGGACACTATGACCATTCCAACACCTCCTCCGGATGAGCAGGAGGATCCATCCACATATACTTTCCACTGTTCTTATTGCTCAAGGTGGGTAGTTTCTACCAGTAAATTGACTAAATCCTGTGCTTTTATAGCCTCCGAGGTTTGAATTGGAGATCATACTCTCTAAGCTCCATGACCCACTTAACCAATCTTCCCGAAGCATCAGGGTGGTGGATGATCTGTCCTAACACGTTGTTGGTGAGCACAACAATAGCATGAGAAAGGAAATAAGGCTTGAGGCGCCAAGCTGTAATAACCAAGGCCAGAGCTAACTTTTCTTGTGTGGTATAATTCATCTCGACACCTTTTAGAGCATGGCTAACGAAATAAACGGGTCGATGATTCTGCCCATCCTCCCGAACAAGGACCGAACTGGCAGCCTGCAGGGCGACAATGAGGTATACATACAGTGGCTCCCCGAGCTCGGGCTTATTGAGTATTGGCAGTTCCTTTAGATATTCTTTCAATTCCTGGAAAGCCCTTCACTCTGCTCATTCCATTCGAAATTTTTTGCCCTGCGAAGTTCTTAAAGAAAGGGAGAGTCCGGCCAGCAGATTGGGAGATGAATCTGGACAGTGCAGCTATCCTCCCTGTTAATCTTTGGACCTCCTGTATGTTTCGAGGGGAGCACATCGAGGCCAGAGCTTGTACCTTTTTTTGATTGCTTCAATCCCACGACGAGTGACCATATACCCTAAGAATTTCCATGTCCGCGCTCCAAACACGCACGTATTAGGGTTCAACTTGATCTGATAATTCCAAAGTGTGCAAAAGTTTCTTCCACATCAGCTATGAAACTTTCCTCTACCCGTGACTTTATCAAGATATCATCTACATACACCTCAATGTTCTTCCCGATTTGATTCCTGAACACCTTGTCCATCAATCTTTGATAAGTTTCCCCTGTATTCTCAATCCAAAAGGCATGAATGTCCCGTCCACCGTGATGAAACTGACTTTGCGTTGGTCTTCCTCAGCCAAGGGGATTTGGTGGTACCCTTGATAGGAGTCCAGGAAACTGAGCAACTCATGACCCGGGTAGAATCAACGAGCTGGTCAATCCTGGAGAGTGGGTAACAGTCCTTGGGGCAGGCTTTTTTCAGGTCCCGAAAGTCCACACACATTCTCCATTTCCCCGCATGCTTTGGTACCAGTACTACATTAGATAACAAGTAGGGAAGTGTATCTCTGTTACGTGCCCGGCTCGTAGAAGATCCCCAATCTGACACCTGACCACAACATCCTTCTCGTGGTCGAAGTGCCTCCTCTTCTGAATAACTGGTCGAGAATTTGGGGAGACGTTTAGCTTGTGCTCCCTGACCTCTCGCCTGAACCCTTTTAGGTCGGAAGGGGGCCAAGAAAATACGCATTTGTTCTTCTCCAGGCATTGGCTTAGTTGAACTCGGACACCTTCCAAGAGAATTTTGGCAATCTTTACAGTCTCAGTCGGGGGAACAAGAACCAATTCTTCTTCCTCATCCTCAGTTGTCAACTGGAAATCTTCATTGACCATGTTTACACTCCTGTGCTCCCGAGCACCTGGATGGTCATGGACCCGAGCTTTAGCAGCCTTTTGCTCGACCCTTACCTCCTCCACGTAACAATTTCTTGCCATCTTCCCATCTCCCACTACTTCACCCATGGTATCCCCCACCGGGAATTTAATCTTTTGGTGTAAGGCCAAGGCCACGACCATGAAAGCGGTCATAGCCGATCTTCCCAAAATGACATTATAGGAAGAAGGCGTGTCCACCATCGAGAACTCGACGACTCTGGTCTTCTTCTGTGTTAGGATGAATTTCGGAAGTTTTGGTGATGAAAAATAAACAAGAAAATGAAATCCATAAAAGATATAAATTGAACCAAAGTGACAAGATTTGGACGAAGCTTACTACGTGGGATGTAGAAACCAGATCGGAGCAGAGTCAAGCTGGTCAAGGAAAAACCAGCTCAGAGCATTCAGGTACGCTCGTTAAGGACAAACCAGCAAAGGTAATCTGGTCAAGCTGGTTAAGGGAAAACCATCTCAGAGCATTCAGGTATGCTGGTTAAGGAGAAACCAGCAAAGGTAATCTGGTCAAGATGGTTGAGGTCGAACCAGCTCAGGATATTAAGGTATACAGGTTTAGGACAAACCAGCTGAGTACTAGGCCTTGCAGATATCAGTTCGAAAATGCTTAACCGGATAAGGGCAAGTCACTTGAGAAAATTCGAAGAGCAGGAAAACGGTGATCTATAGTTGTGAAAACAGATCGCAATTAACAAAACAGCTGGAGTGATGAGTAACCAGCTGGAAGATCAGTTAGGAAAACAGCTCAAAGAAAATTAACTCTACAAGTGGTATGAAGCTGATGATATGAGCATACAGGAGTTAATATTCGAATCAGCATATAATAGAAACAAGACCAGTATTGTTTCGATCAAGATAAAAACCCGATCAAGAAAAGCAGCTAGATAGTCATAAACCAGATCGGGAGACCAGCTAAGTGAGAGGCAACTTAGCAGATTGTATTTTGGAATGTTTGGATCTATGTACAACTTGATTTGAAACAGTCGAAATTTCTGCAGTGATGTGTAGTCGTCGGAACTACTTTGAGCTAATATCAGATAGGCATATATATGGTACAAACTGAAAACGGCTTAGAGTTGCTAAAAAGGGCAATGCATTTATTGAATATGTACTTTCATCGTACAGAAATTTAAGACGCCACAGGTAATTCAATTTGGATACACTCAATGTGTCTACTGGCTACATTTTTTACCGTTGTATCCAAAGAGTATATTAGAAGAGAAGAGCAGCTGTGAAGTGGTTACCAACATACACGACGAGTGACGAAATACAACAGAACGATTTTCGAAATCACAAGCTAAAGCAGAGTTCATCTTGAACCAGCTCGCTACAAGTGACACAAGCACAAATCTTTTTATTCAATATTGTGTCACATACTCTTCTTTACACACACTCTGTAGTGTTAAGCTTCAATTTATATCATAAACAGAGAGTGTAGAAGTGCTAGAATAGCACAACCAGCTTAGTGTTGTGTATTTGTATTGCGAACCAGATCACGGGTCTGTGTTTCGTTGGTTAATTTCTAGGAGTTCTCGTGGCACTGTTTGCAGGAGTGGGTTTGTACAAAGGGTTGTATAAATCAAATCTTCTAGTGGAAACCTTCCCATTAAGGAAGAATGGGAGCTCCAAACTTCCAGAAACAAATCTCTCGTCCTTACATCTTTTACATTCACGCATTTGATTAAATTGTTCACTGATTGAATCGTATTATTTTCGCATAAAAATACTTTTATTACACAAGACAACATTAGTCACTGAGAACAGCTTTCTAGTTGGTAACTCAGCTGGAAGTTAGCGTCAAGCTGTAAAATTTTTGAAACGAATTTTAAAATAAAAATTAGCAAAGGAGTTCATTCACCCCCCCCTCTGAACTCCCGAGCGTATTTTCGATCCTAACACTCTGTTTCTCGGTTCCAAGTGAAAGAGGCAGATGAATTACCCTACTGGTTGCAAGGAGTGACCTGTGAATCCGAACAGTGGTGTCTGCACATGCTCCATGCGATATTCACCGAGGTCCATCTGGTCTACAGCCCCCTTGAAAAACACATTAACTGAGCTTTCTTAGTCAACAAATATACGAGCCACTTCATAATTTGTAATCATTGCTCGTATGACAAGAGCATCATTGTGCATCTTGACGTCCACCGGTAGGTCCTCGGGGCCAAAGGATAGGGTGGGCCCCAAGTGTTTCTTCTCTATCTCCATGGTTTCCATCCGCCGAGACCTTTCTTTCCTTGCCCGATTAGAGTCTCCATTAGTGGGTCCTCCTGATATCATATGCATGAAGCCTCGGGGCTGAAGGGATTGTTGCTCCCATCAAGGAAGGTTTGGCTCCCCACTCCGAGGTGTGTTTCCCCGACTAGAACTCCTCTTATTTTGTCTCCAAAGTTCTTCCTCTCGAGGCCTCTTCTCCGACTGACATGGTCTATTCCCCACCAATATTTCTCGCACATCGGGATTGTTTTGGATAATTCGCTCCAATATTTCTCGGCTTTAGTGAGGAGCTCATCGAACGTTTACGGAGGTTTCTTGACCAAGGACCTAAAAAAATCACCCCCTCGCAAATCTTGGGTGAATGCCCCGATCAGCAAATCCGGTGTAGCAGAGGGCACTTCTATGATAGTTCTATAAGCTCCGAATATATTCCCGTAGATCTCCTGTTCCTTATACTTTACGTTGAAAAGGTTCAACATCGTCATTGGTTGTTTTTTACTACTAGCAAACCGGTGGATGAATGCTTGACTAAAATCTCAAAAGTTCTTGATACTCCCGGTTGGAAAGAGATTGAACCATTGTTGCACTGATCGGAACAGGGTGGTCAAGAAGACCCAACATTTGATGAGATCAGCGTACTGGTGGAGGAGGGCAGTGTTCTAGAATCGAGACAAGTGTTCCTCATGATCTTCCATCCTGTCGTACTCTCCTACATTTGGGAATTTGAAATGCTGGGGGAGCTTAGCCATCAACACCTCAGTTGAGAAGGTTACCTCCCGAGTTGGCGGAGGTGATGGCCCCGTAGCTCTTGCTTCCCTCAAGCGGGCAACTTCTTCTCGGAGCCCCCTAATCTCTTCATCTTGTTGATCAGGTGAGAGATTTTCCTCAGGTCGATTGGCCAATATTTGTTCTACTGTGGCCGCCACCAGCTGATCTATCTGGGCGAGGGTTCTCACATCCTTGGGAGAGATTCTCGGTGCGACTTGTTTCTCCTGTTTCCTGAAGTCTACTTCTCCTGGGTGACACTTTATCTTTTTTTCTTTTCTTTTCGTCCGACAGACGGCGCCAATTGATGTAACCAAATTTCGCCCAACCAATGAGCTACCGCCACGTCAGACTATCAGGTCGGGAGGTCGGGTGGTCTGTCCTTGGGGACTGAGTTAGACTTATAATATATCCTACAATCACAGACACTGGTCAAAGGGCTTCGGGAGATATCCCGACGAAGGCCCTCCGATGCTTATGTCAGAACAAGTGTTCGGGAATAGAGAGTGCATATAGAGTACAAAGAATGAGTCTGCTGATTGGGTTGTAAAATGAGAAATACCTGGGTATTTATAGGCAAGCCACGTGGTTGCGTGTTGTACTATCTGGGTAATCATGAGCTGGGATGAGCTTGTCAGGTCATACGTGTATGCTGCTCTACCACCTGTACACAGGGATGGGTCTTGCAGATTTGTCAGTACACTAATCATGAGTTAATCAAGAGGGCCAAGTTGTTGTCACATGTCACTATAACAGACCTCTTGCCTGGAGGTCATGTCGGTAAACTGCATTTGGGCAGACTCATCACACCTCGAGGTCCTGAGGCTTGCTAGAAAGACAGCCCGAGGAGTATCGATGGTGCCTATGCAGTGTTTGCTTAGGCGGACACTGGCCGAGGAATGTTATAAACCATTGTCCCGAGGTGATATGTTCGATAGTGAAATGTTCCTGAATATCGAGGTGATCGGGTGGAACCGAGATGGAAGGTTATCAGTGGCGCTTAAAAAGGAGCCTTTCCTCAGGTCTCGAGGTGGAATTTATTAGTGGTATCACAAACATTTTCCAATATACCAAAGAATCAGCGTAAACAAGATTGCGAGTTAAAATTGCTCAACTGTAAAACAATCAAAACACCACATTTCATTCTCCATGATACAAATGCAAATGTACAAAAGATGTGGTCAGTAATTGATCCCAGCATAATGACTTGAATTTAAATTAATTCAATATCTTGAAAATCAACTAAACACCAGATACCAAAGGAAGATTGAATAGTGGATATAGTGCAACACTTGAAGAAGAAAGAAGCTAATCATGTATTAATCATTCCCAGAAATAACATAGTCAAAATCAAACATGAAATATCTTACACAACATAATCAAAATAACCACCAAGAAACATGATCCAAATTCCCAACTTCATTCGAGGAGCCTTTTGACTAAGCTTAGCCTACCTTCATGACCATGACGTAAGAAATTTTGGGTATCTGAAATTTGGTGCACAAAGGGAAGGCAATGTCAGGCAAGGAATGATCCTTTTTCCGCAAGACAAAGTTGCCCGTATAATAGTGCTCTAAGTTTGTGGCAATTGTCTTAAGATACAACGACTTAGAATACAGAGGAAGACAATCCCCCACATGTATAAAATTAATGTATGTATGCAGACTCACTTGAAAGTTCTAGAGAACCATTGTTCCATCAGGATATGTAGCTTGTGGCTTTGAACCTTCCTTAGTAATATGCTATCGGATTTACTAGTTGTGTAGTGACATGATGTCTTGAACTAGACAACCGTTTATGTAAACCAAGTCAATAGTATATACAAAACAATAATTCTAACATATTATGTTCTCACGTTGTGTCCATTTTGGCCTTGGACCATATTTCAGATTCATAAGTGTTCGTATTGAAGTGGCCATTACTCCGGACATACATAGGTGATCTCTTATAGAGGGTATCCTGCCATACCCTACCTTTTAGGTATAAGAATCATTAAAAGCAAGCTTAACCTCCCCCACATGTTGCAGATATGTCTTACTTGGATTTTACATGAATGAGACTTACAGATTCCAAGTACTTGAACTAATTTTATAACTTAGTTGTCCCTTTGAACCAAGGTCTTGTGATCTCCAATTCTCATGGTTGGGTTACCCCTATAAACATTTTATTTTGTAGGTTTTAAGCCCACTAATTTCATCAATTTGGACATTTTATCTGTATTTATGCCTTTAGTAAACGGATCCGCTAGGTTTTCCTTTGACCTATGTAGTCCCTATTAGAGATCAATTGTCTAATGGTATTGTGTCTTCGATGAATATGTTGACTTACCATTATACATACTACTTTGTGCTTTTCCTATTTCTGATTGACTATGACAATAGAAGGCACTGGCTTATTCCAAGAAGGTACATATTCAAGGAAGTTTCTTAGCCACTCGGCTTCTTCCCCGGCTTTACCTATAGCAATAAACTCTGATTCCATCGTTGATCGAGCTATATACGTTTGCTTAGATGATTTCCAAGACATTTCTCCTCCACCTATAGTGGACACGACTCCACTAGTGGAGTTGGAGTCTTTCGTGTTCGATATCCAATTAGCATCACAATATCGTTCTAATCTGCTGATATTTTGTATATGTTAAATCATAGTTTAATGTATAGCTTAAATATCCAAGCACTCTTGTTAAGGCTTTTCAGTGATATTTACTTGGATTGCTCGTGAATCTCCTCTATTTGTTTACGACATGTGCAAGGTCTAGGCGAGCACTGTGACGTCCTAGTCCATTGATTCAAGAAAACGATGTCTAAAGCACGAAAGAGATACGTTTGAGGGGCTTAAATGATAAACGGGCAAGGAAATTTTAGCTCGCAGATACTATATTGACCCGGAAGGGGGCCTAAGCTAGATCGGCGCGAGTGAAGCACACGCGAGCTGGATTAACTCAAGCGTAGCGACATGCGGGTTGGAACCAGTCGGGATACTATCAGCACACGGACGTGCTGGTTCATGATATGGGATTCAGCTCAGAATGAAACAGGCTAGAATTCGAAAGCTAATTATACAAATTTTATCACAAAAGTGCAAATTCAGTTTGGAAATCATCTGAAAATGTAATAATCTATTACAACCCGACTCTCAATGCGGAAACAAAATTACACTACTCAAAACAGCTTGGAAACGCAGGTCGACGATAAACACACATCCCCGGTACGCTCCAGCTAGCGCTGCCCCAGCTCTCAGCTGACATTGTACCTGCCGGATTAACTCAAGCGTAGCGACATGCGGGTTGGAACCAGTCGGGATACTATCAGCACACGGACGTGCTGGTTCATGATATGGGATTCAGCTCAGAATGAAACAGGCTAGAATTCGAAAGCTAATTATACAAATTTTATCACAAAAGTGCAAATTCAGTTTGGAAATCATCTGAAAATGTAATAATCTATTACAACCCGACTCTCAATGCGGAAACAAAATTACACTACTCAAAACAGCTTGGAAACGCAGGTCGACGATAAACACACATCCCCGGTACGCTCCAGCTAGCGCTGCCCCAGCTCTCAGCTGACATTGTTACCTGCAACCATGAAAGCTGGTGACTCTGGTAATAAAAATTTCACACAACATTAACATAAGCTGGAATTTAAACTTGATCATAAACTTAAAGGGAATAAACTTTATCAACAATTCGCAACTGAGGTTATAAACAACCCATAAACGTTTTTGTATGAGATGTGGCGTAGAAGCTTCTACTTAGGTCGGGTCTCTTGATCAAGCTCATCTGATATCAGGAAATGTAGGGAATTATCGCCCTTTTATCTTTTCTGTTGGAGGAGCACCCGGCCCGTCGGCCGACTTCCACACTCCTGTAAACTGTGACCGTCTGTCTTATCCTTGCCACATATAAAACTTTGAAGTTACTTCTTTAAAACTATAAAGTACGGCGGGAAACTTCTTCCTAGCTCCTTCATTCCTCTTCCCTCTTACAGTAACATATTTGACAAAACAGATCGCACGCAAGCGGTTCGTACTGTAAAAAAAACTCTATTTTTCCATTGAAAAGTCTGCTGGGTGTACTCGGAACACAACTCTGGGGATTCTGGATTTTTCCTCAGGGGGAAAGACAACTCACAATGCAAAAATAGCTCTGGGTGAGGTAAACATCTTACGAGTTTAAAGGCATCTCAGAGAGAAATATAACAGATTACGGGTGTAAGAACAGCTTTACGGGTATAAAAGTATCTTACGGATGTAGGAACAGCTATACGGGTATAAAAATAGTTTACGGGTGTAAGAACAACTTTTCGGGTATAAAAATAGCTTACGAGTGTAAGAACAGCTCAGGAAAGAAGACAACAACTTACATATGTAAATACAGCTCAGGGTAGAAGACAATAGCTTAGGATCATAAAACCAGCTCAGAGAAAAGGACAACAACTTAGGAACGTAGAACCAGCTCAGAGAAATGGACAACAACTTAGGAACGTAGAACCATCTCAGAGAAATAAGTATCAGCTTAGGAGAGTTCGAACAGATTAGCTGCACTTATCATGTCAAAACGAAGTTCGATGTGACCAGCTTTGCCCATCAGCTCGAAACCTCATCCTTAGCCATCTAGCACGAGCACTGGAACCAGCTTGGATAAGTTCGATCTAATTAGCTAAGCTTATCAAACCAGAACAGCGTACTAACTAGACCATCTCCGCCTATCAGTTCATCACCTCATCCATAGCACCACCTACTCTCTGGGAACGCACATAGGGATCTATCCTGGAATTTACCTTCGTACAACCCAAACTTTTTTAAAAGATAAGACATCTCCCTGTCGCAAAACTTCTCTATCAAACATTTGAAATTATTTTCGAAACAGCTTAAACATACAGATCCTAGGATCATTTGCAACACTTGAAAGCGATGCTCAAACTATGAAACAAGCAATAAAAAGAACACAGAACGAAAGAACAATACTATGCTTTCATGGAAGCAGCAAGAACCAGCGTTTACTTGCCTTTGCTGGTCGACGGGTTGCAGGGATCAGCTCCTGCTACGAAATCTTCCACAAGAACGATTTTCTGCTATCTCCGAAGAAAGTATTTTGGTTGGTTTGTGGTATCGGCAACACCCCTTGCAGCCTTGCTAATACAGCAGCTGGGCATAGCAAGTGTTGACCAATCCCGTTCATGCCAGCAGAAATCATTACAGTGCTTTAGGAATGCTAACAGCATTTAAGTTGCCTTAATTGGGCTGTAAACGTGCCATTGTAATCATTTGTAAAAGAAAATATTTTATTTTTATTTTTACAACTGAGAACCGGACCGAGCTTGGGTTGACTCCCGCCAAACCGGACTGCCCGTGAATTGCCAGATAAAAAGCCGAGGGAACCAGCTCAGGCGAAAGCTGAAAAGCTAAGTGATGGATCTGTGTAAAACTGATGGATCTGTGTAAACAGATCCAGATCTTAGTTTTGAATTACACAAAACTTGTAGTTGTGTTATTAATATTTCTACGTAGTGTGCAGATGTTTATTAGAAGATGAATCAGCTGTAAGGAAGAAGAGTATCAGAAGTTGATCAGGTGTTGTGCGAAGATGTAAATGAAACAGACGTTGAATCAGTCGTTGCGCTAAAACAGAAGAAATCAGCTGTTGCAACAGAATTTAGATGTTGAGCAGTTGCTAATTCAGATGTGATTCAGAAGTGAAGAAGAAATGTTGATTCAGACGTCGGGACAGCAATTCAGCTGTTAGAGCAATCAGTTGTTGCAAGCGTTCATCAGTTGCAAGCAATCAGCTGTTGCAACAGGAGTCAGATATTGAATAGAAGATGAGTCAGTTGTTGCACTAAGATGAAAATAGACCAGCTGGAGCGCTAAAGGAAAGAAGGACCAGCTGGAGCAATAAGAAGTCAGAATCAGCAGTTGAACAAGAGATATCTGATGAGAAGAAGTTTGATTCAGCAGTGGATAAAGACGCTACCAGAAGCTGAATAAAAGATCGATGTTGGACAGAAAATGAATTCAGCAGTAGATAAGATGCAAACAGAAGATGCTATCAGTAGTTGAACAACTGGAATAACGAACAGAAGCTGATATCAGTCGAACACAAAGAAGCGAAGCAGTTGACTAATCAGTAGTCAACTGCTGAGCTTAATCAGCTGTTGGTATATTCAATTGTTGGTGTATCAGCTGTTGGTGTAGACCAGCTGTTGAAAATGAAACAGCTGTTGGAGTACTTAGTCGTTGAAGCATAGATGTTGAGAAACAATCAGCCGTTGGAATAGTCAGTAGTTGAAGCAAATAGCTGTTGGAACATAAAAGACAAATCAGTAGAAGACAAAAACACTCAGCTGTTGGCAGTAGTGTTGTAATGCGAAGAAGACAACAGCTGATGATCAAATGTGATAAGAAGATCGAAGAAGAACATTTCAGCAGTGAGCTACAGTATGTTCAGCAGTAAGCTACAGTTGATCAGCAATGAAGAGAAGAATCAAAGCAGAAGCTGAATAAGACGTGATAAGAAGAGAAAGGCGAAGCAGTTGACAACATACATAAAGAATAATTGGAACATAGAAGTCAACTGCTGAGCCTGTTGAAGTTTCAACTGTTGAAGTATAAAGATATCAAGACGATCAGTCGTTGGAGTACTCAGCTGTTGGAGCAATCAAATGTTTCAATGCATTCAAACGTAAACACTTCAACAGCTGGTCAGAAGAAGACAAAAGCCTGCAAAAGAAAGGACACAAGGACAAATCATGTCGGTACTTTACAGAACATCTTTCAACGGGAAGAAAATTGTGTCAAGCGAATTAATTTGAACAGAAGGTATTTATACAAGAAGAATTTGTTGAAGATGATGATGCTGCGTGAGATGCTGGGAAAAACAAGAGAAAAGAAAGAGGGAAGAAAAACAGATAGACGAAGCAGTCGCCCACCATTAGAGAGGAGCTTATCGCTAGTGTCGACTGCTGAGTCAAAATCAGCTTTTGTAGAGTAACTTCCCGAGTGTGTGAGATTTATTATTTCGAGAGTTATGCTTACACTGTATATCTCACACACACAGAGATTCATTCACATTCATGAGAGTTGAGCGAAACAGTATAGTGAATGAATCTCAAATCCAATACAAAACCAGATCCCGTCCAAGCACGAAGACGTTAAACTCTGTGTCTGTAGCCTTTCTCACAGAGGCGTAAAACAAGTGATTGGATGTACAGCTGAGGGATGGTGTAGTTCTAGGAGTTCGAATTTGGGCAGTGGGTAAGTCCCAAATTCGATTGGGTCTGCGGATCAAATTCTTCTAGTGGATGCTTTCCAGATTTGGAAGAAGGGGAGACGTATGATATTGATATCCGAACTTCCATAAACAAACAGCAGTGTATTGTATTCTTTACGATTTACAGTTTCCGCATACACAATTAATTTAGCACGCATAGCAAACAGATTTCACACTTGCACTGTCATATGCAAATCGGTTTAAAGAATCTGTTTGCGCCGAGTTGTTTTAAAATTAGGATTAAGTTCTGGTGTTTTCCACATGTTGTTTTATTACAAACCAGATCTGTCTCCGGTGCTCTCTATTTATGTTCAAGAACCGAAGCATTGCGCTTTATTTTTTATTAACGGATCAGATCTCTCGGTCTGTGTTAGTTTTAGTGTTGCTTGAGAGATCTGATCCTTCGATCCTAACACTAAGCTCAAAAAATAAAATATCAGTTTAACCCTTCTGTAATAAAATAAATTTCTCGTGGGTTTACGGATTTTTCTGGCATTACAAGCACAGTTTGCTAGAAACATTAAACTCCCTATACCCTTGCATAGTCAAGTTGAGAGACGGGTTCTCCACAATTCTTTGCTAAGTGAACACCCAATTCCATCAGTGTTCTAGCCGGATGACTCACCAAAGTATTGAATCGTTCAAGTATCTTTTTAATATAATAGGTTTGTGATAATATAATACCATATGGTTTCCTAGAGATCTTTCCCTAGTATAATATCACACAATCTCAAATCTTTGGTATCGAAATGTTTTTTCAACATTTCCTTTGTATTAATAATCAACTTATGATTATTTCCCATGATTAACATATCATCAACGTAAAGGCAAACAATTATATACAAACTTGAAGTACCTTTATGTAGACACATATGTCACACTCGTTGATTTCAATCCATTTGACTTCATAGTAGAGTCAAACTTTTCATGTCACTGTTTTGTCACTTGTTTTAGTCCATATAGCGACTTAAAAAGTTTACATACTTTCTTTTCTTGTCCAGGTATAACAAACCCTTCGGGGTTGTTCTATATAAATTTCTTCATCGAATTCTCCATTCAAAAATACGATTTTTACACCCATTTGGTGAATCTCAAGGTTATGCAATGAGAAATAGTGATGAGAACACGAAATAGATGTAATTCAGTAACTGGAGAGTATATATCAAAGAAATCGTACCCTTCCTTTTGTTTGACTTGACCTCAGTGGTCCGATTATCTTCCTCAATACAAAGACTCACCATCACGTCTTTGAGTTTAAACACCTTGCTCTTGTGCTTGAGGTAGTTCTTGAAATCTTTCCACATTGGAGGCAAATTCTCGATGATTGCAGCCACTTGGAATGGTTCATTCAAAATCATTTCTTCCACCAACATGTCGTGAAGAATGATTTGAATCTCTTACACCTGACTAACAACAGATATTGAATCAAACATATTATAATCCAAAAACTTACCAACAACGAATTTTCTTTATTCCAAGATCTTCAGTTTTATATTTCTTCTCAAGTGACTCCCACAATTCCTTTTGAAACGACCGAATCTAGTAGAATTTTTTTTTTTGCAAACTCAAAACATAAAGTCACATTGCGTTAAAATAATAATTAACTCAACAACGATTTCCAAAATTCAACGTCACAAAGATTTTATTTCAAAAACAATAAAACATTCCTCAAAATTTCCGATAAAATTTCTCATAACAGTCTTTTGCGGAAGCTATAGGTCTCGGGAGTGTGCTGCCTCATCCTCAACATCACTCTCACCTGCACACAATCAGATCTAGTGAGGCTAAAAACTCAGCAAGCTCAAACTTTATAACAAGTACTAAATATTCATCCACATGCATTAAAATAGCAATACTAAAAATACGTTTTAAACTTCAACATCAGAACTTTAAAAGAACTTTAAACTGTAAACTTTAAACTTTAAACTTTAATTTAAACATCATCGTCAAAAACCTTTAAGTAAATTTCAGCCTCAAATCCTCAAACTATACGTCATGTCATGTAAATAATGTAAATCCTCAAAAATAACATTTTTAGGTGAAGTTTTCTCATTGATACGATCCCTCTGTTCGCTTGATCAAGTTATAAACCATAGTACTAGGCTGGAATAGCTCTACGGACCTCTTGCGCCGTAGTCACTATCCCCCTCTAATATGGCTCTACAGACCTCATGCGCCGTAGTCACCATATTTCTCTACGTCTTGGTCACAGTCGACTCGCATTCCTCAAAATAATTTTCTTCCTTTTATTTTAAAACATCAACATCACGTCTCATGCCATTAACATCATAAAAATTCATCATTTTCAAAAGCTTTCGTCCCGTAAACATGTTTGTGATGTGTTAGAAATATAAAAAATTTGAGCCAAGATCAATTGGAACAGTTCTAGACTTCTCGACGGGCTACTCGGACACCGGACGGTCTCAATGAGTCAACGGACAAGCCCAAACTCACCACAATCAACCCAAGACTAGAAAATATAATTTACACGTCTTAAACATGTTTGCAAGTCAAAAACATACTGTTCGGATGCCTTCAGGGTGCTGCCATGACCACTATATTTTCAGCGCTACAAGCTGTCTCTTGTTGGCTCCTATACGTACCCGTACGCCTTCTAACTTAAATACCCTCAACTCCCAGCCCATCCACTCAACTTAGAATCTATCAAGCTCTAAAAGATGAAACAAGATACTGAAATCGCAGCAACGCGCAAAACACAACTCTACTTCATCCTAGCCTCACCTCCTCTCATCCAATGGGATTGTATGCGCATTGCTCCTCCTCACGACTCCACCTCCTCTCCAACCCAACCAGCTCACGACCAGACTCATTAGGGACCCCCTAAGACACGCCCCAAGCCCTGGAACAGCCCTCCTAGTTACTTATGCCCATACTATTCGACACAAGTCACCCGCTCACAACCCTTCGGCCATCCGTGAGACTTCCCTCGACTACAACAACGACCAGCATTGGCCGACCGTTTGGGCAGTCCTAATACCGACCTCACCACTCCTATACACTTCTCCTAGGACTCTACCACATCCCTGTTCAGGCCAGCAATCCAGCCCTCTTCACAACAACACCCAAAAGAACCGAAGCCCCCTACCCGACAGCACCATGCAACCGAGCCATCACACCACTCAACCTGACGACCAGCCCTTCTTTCCAACGTGATAAACCTTCCGAAATCAACCTAAAGGTTTAGTGGGCTTAATTTGCTCGAAGCCTAATTAATTAATCCTAAACCCTTGGAGTGGGGCTTCCTTCACGTTCATCAGACATTAGAGCAGCTGCCACTCTCCTTCCCATACACACTGAAATTTTTCCAGCCACTTCAAAGCCAAGAGAAGGAAGAAATCGCTCCCCGTCACCTCCGTGCATCCGGTAACGAGTATTCCCGATTTTTCCTTTGTAAAGGCAAGTTTTAAATCTCCTTTTCTGCCACAATCAGATTATAATATGCATGATTTGATGTATATATGCATGGAAATTGGTTAAAATTCTTTTCTTGAAGGCATGACTCAATTCTATGGTGCTATATGTCATATCTTGGTGTTTCTTGACCAAATTTGATTCTTATATGTTGCTGGACGTATAAGGGATTCTGCTGCCTTTAGGATTAATTACTAAATTTTCAAGTCCATCAAGACTTAATTATGCACACTAATTTTATCCATACTATGTCTAAAAAAAATGAATAACACTTTACTTGATACAAAAAAAAAATATAATTTAATGCTTATCCGTTCTTTTACACGAAAAATCACTTTTTGGTGAAAATAGCACTCAAAATCATATTTGTCCAACCACTAGGCAAATTTCAAATTTAACATTAAATAAATATTTCATTTTGTATCCTAAGATCTTTAAAATAAATTTGTGAAATATTTTAAAGTCACCTCCATCGTCTTCGATCATCCCTCCGTGGCCCGGCACCGGATATTCACCTGAAATCACCAAAACTCGATAAACACAATTAAATCTCAAAACAATTACCATTAACATTTTAAAACATCAATTATAATTTAAATCATTTAAAACTTTTATCTCATGCATGTGGTTTGCGTGATCGGATATCGTACGCTACACCTTTGCAATCTTTACATAGGAGTAGACGCTGTAAAGTGTATCATCGAGACCATTTAGTATGTAATTCCTACAAAGGAAGTCATTATGGTTCCATGCATCAAGCGCAATCCTCGTTGGTAGTGAGTGTCGCCTTCAATGATGACAGGGGGATCGTGTGCAGAAGTAGTGGCCAACTGAGTGAGTGAGACACTTGGACATATTGAAAGTGCATAGAAGATCAGAGGTGGAAACTTTTTCTTGCGATTTTTTGGTATCTGATATTCGGTGCACAAAGGGAAGGCAGTAAGTCGATGCAAGGAACGATCCTTTTTCCACAAGATAAAGTTGCTCGTATAATACTGCTCTACGTTTGCGGCTCATCTCCAAGATACAACGACTTCGAATACAGAGGAAGTAGCACACCAACCTCGGTATGTCAGCGAACAAAAATATGTAAACTTTCAAGTAACAAAGAAGGAAGAGGAGGAAGATACAATGAGTTATGTATATAATGTTTCTGGAGAAAAGTGCTTTTACAATTTCAAATGGAGTGTCTTATTTATAGATGCACACTTGAACAAGTACAACCTTTCGTCTACAGGTGCAACCTTTCGTGAATGGATGTAATCATTCATGAACAAGTGCAACATTTCGTAAATGATTGTAACCATTTGAAGAAGTGCAACCTTTGGTAAATGAGTGTAACAATTCATGAATGGGTGCAATTTTTCATGAATGAATGTAACCCTTCATGTAGTGGTGTAACTTTTCATGATGATTGTAACCCTTCATGTACCTATACATTTCATTCACTATATATATAAAAGAAGGGTCAATTTCTTTGGTTTTTCAACCACCAACTCTGCAGCAATAAACTTTTCCTCTGCACTAAGCTCTTCAGTTACTCTAATGTGTCTATCACTTTGTCCATTGCATTTCCCAGCTCTTCATCTGTAGCTAACTGTTTAACAAGGTCTACCATAGCAACCTTGGTCACTTCTGCGACATTGTTGATTGCTGCAACATCTACATTTGGTTTCTTATGCTATTTGTTTGTTTATTTGAGTTGTTGCTTGAAGTTTGATGAGGGGATTTGCCCAGAAATTGAATCAGCAGCTCCTACAACACCAAGAAATACATCTTCAAGTCCGAACTCACTGTCGTTAGGTACTTCGTAATTTGAAAAGTCCTCTGCATGTTCACCGGTTACTCATTCATTTCCAAATATTCACCAATCATGATAATACGACCATTTCCTGTGAAGCAAGAAACACACATTATTGTCTAATTTATATGTGAGACATGTTATCTTAACAATACTTTATTAATATGCAATTATGATCAACTAATAAAAGTGGAAAAACGAGTTAAAATTTTCATGACCTCGTCCGTAATAGAACATACCACAAAAAGCATAACACTCAAAATAACTTATATATATTCATAAAACATAACAATAGAATTCAATGCAAACTAATTACCATATCAACAAAATCTCAACAAAATATCATAGAGTTGACGAGATTTGATAAATACATACTATAAATTATCAGGGCATTTCTCGATACAAAGACAACTACATAATATGTGCATATACTATAGGGGAGACAACGATATGAATATGACCCAAGAACAGATGAGCCCACAATGAATAATCCCACTAATGCTGGATTTTGAGGATGTAGTTGTTAGCGTAGATGCCCAACTAGCCAACTTGTGACGTGTGAGTTTTATTGACTCTTGTGTATAACGATCTTTATATATGATATACATATTTCTTTATGGCATTCTTTATTTTCAGTGTGATTATAATGTTACAATTGTGTTGGATAAAGACCTAGAATGCACCATAGTGTATGTTAGGTGTGATAGTGGATATGATGGCTATCATGAAATACATCTAATAGTCACTGTGTATTCTGAACTCGTTCCTAGTCGATTGGGCCGTAAAAATGAGGATAAGGCCGCCCGAGCTTGAGACTAGCATCTGCGATGTGAAGTACCATGTTTCATTGGTAGGAAACATTGTGATGTTCTGAGCATGCAGATGGATAGTGACCTGGTGATCTATCGAACTACCCTCGTTCGTACTTTCCAAGTGGTTACCATTTGTCAAGTGGATAAGTCCGAGGTCTTGGTTGTACTGATTAGTCCTCAC
>KV018123.1:178567-203770 GCA_001598015.1 Dorcoceras hygrometricum
CTATGGTTTACTGATCAGTCCCTAAGTTTTGCTCCTCTAAGGGGTCGAGGCCATTAGTTACACCAAGTAACCCAGAAATCCGAAATATTCCATAAACCCATATAACGACAGAATCGTGTCCATGGTTTACTGATCAGTCCCTAAGTTTTACTCCTCTAAGGGGTCGAGGCCATTAGTTACACACAGTAACCCAGAAATCCGGAATATTTCGTAAACCCATATAACGACAGCAAAGATCAGTGCGAACGGAGTTTGACAAGCTGGTTTTTCCTGTCGCAACGCATTACTCAGAATCTCCTCGCTGCTGGTTCCAACACGCAGCGTCTCAACTTCAACTTAACGAAACGACGTCGCTCTACTTCTTCGACTGTTTTCCCAAACCAGCAGCTGGTCACTCACGCATATGCTGATCCAGTAGTCAACACTCAAAAATGTTGACCAACACGTGTCACTCTCTCGATCACTCTCGCATTAAAACCACGTCTGCCAGCAGCAACCTCTAACACGCAACTGCTGGTTCTTTGTAACGACGGCGTTTTACTCTCGCGCCATTAACTGTTGAATTTCGACCACCTGTTGATTTTCGACCAGCAGTAAAAAAAATTTCCCGTTTTTTTTTTTAAGCTGAATTTTCGGGTTCTCACAGGTTATGTATGCCGGAAAGCTGTACACGCCATTGACACCTGTTGTGAGTTGGTTGGAACTCCCTTTAACGTTGGCTCATATTATTGGGGACGTTAAGGGGACCGTCATTCACAACTCAACATTGATGGGTCATCTTGACACGTGATAGTAATCGGTGTCATATTATTGGGCCCTTACTGGACGTGAGGTAAATACATGGAGGTTGCACCGGTTGCAATTGGGCTCTACCTTTTGTGGGTCATGGTTGGCTGATATCATTCGGGACCATGATCGCTTAATTGGGCTCTGTGTACCCACTAAGGAAACTTGATTTCTCGATTTCATTAGAGGCTGGTGAAATCGTTAAAATAGTGGGAGGGTAATTCATAAAACTAAAGGACCTTGTTTTATGTCTTAGCGTTTTTCATACATAGTTAGTAATGCATGTCTGTTTTTCTTTTCAGTATAAACTGCTTATAAAATGTCTTCGATCAAAAATCCACTTGCTGCTATACTGGATAGCAACAAGTTCACTGGTCTGAACTACCAAGACTGGCTTCGAAACCTCAATATTGTATTGGCTTCGGAGAAACTTCTCTACACGTTAGTGAAGAGCCCTCCGAAGGAAGCCCCTGCCGACGTCAGCCCAGAGGAGTACGCTTAACAAATGGGGGGATGACGAGCTTAAGACTCGATGCTATATGATGGCATCGATGTCAAACGACATGCAACGGCGCTTTGAGAAGACGGTGTATGCTGCTGACATACACCTTCATCTTAAGGAACTATATGGGGAGAACTCTCGACATGAGAGGTTCACCACTGTCAAGGAGCTTATGACAAGCCGCATGCGCGATGGGACTTCGGTCCGCGAGCATGGGGTTCGTATGATTGGGCTCATTGAAAAGTTGGTGGGCCTTGATATCACACTTCCACATGAGCTGTCTGTGGATTTGCTTCTCCTCTCACTACCCGCTGCATTCGACCCCTTTGTGGTCAACTTCAACATGAACAAGCTGGAAGCCACCCTTGAAGAGGTGGTGAACATGCTTGTAGTGTTTGAAGGGACCATAAAGAAGGACAAGCCCGTCCTCCGAATGGGCTCTTATTCCTCTGCGAAGAAGGGGCCCAAACGCAAGGACAAGAAGCGTTCTGCCCCTGCGAAGGAGGAAAAACCCACCAAGAAGCCCAAGGCAAAGGCTTCCAAACCAAACAAGACTGAGGATGTTTGCCACCACTGCCACAAGCCTGGGCACTGGAGGAGGAACTGCAAGGAGTACCTCGAGCAGTTGCGAACTGCGAAAGGTATGTTCTATATCGAAATAAATATGTCTTTAATTCGAATTCTTGGGTACTTGATACCGGATGTGGATCTCATATCTGCAATGATTTGCAGGTGATGACAAGAAGCCGACGTCTTAGAGAGGGTGAGACCCACTTGAGGCTGGGCAATGGAGCAAGAGTTGCTGCAGTAGCTATAGGAGATGTTTATTTATTTCTGTCTTCAAATTTTAAGTTGTTATTGAGAAACGTTTTATTTGTTCCCGAATTGATAAAGAACATTATTTCTGTTTCTATGCTTGATAGTGATGGATATTCTTGTCTTTTTGCTAATTCGATTTGCAATATATACAAGAATGAATGTTTGATTGGTATTGGGGAATGCGAAAACGATTTATACACCTTAAAATTAAAAGAAGTTCCAACTCGCGATGTGGAAACACATACAACAACAATTAAAAGGAAATGCGATAGCTTGAACCCATCACAACTTTGGCACGCTAGGCTAGGTCATATTTCCCTAAGTAGGATGAACAAGTTAGTTAGGAGTGACATGTTTGATTTGTCAGACATTAACTCCCTCCCGACATGTGAGTCTTGTCTCAAGGGAAAGATGACTAAACAACCCTTCAAGGGCAAGCCTGAACGTGCTCAAGGCCCTTTGGATTTGATCCATACTGATGTGTGTGGCCCACTTAGTATTGGTACTAAGTACGGTAACACATACTTCATCACCTTTACCGATGATTTCTCTAGGTATGGGTACTTGTACTTGATGAAGCACAAGTCTGAATCCTTTGAAAGGTTCAAAGAATTCAAGGTTGAAGTAGAAAATCAGTTAGGGAAAAGTATTAAAACACTTCGATCAGATCGAGGTGGTGAATACTTGAGTGCTGAATTTCAAGACTATCTGAAAGAGAATGGGATTCTCTCACAGTGGACCCCTCCGGCCACACCACAGCTCAATGTTGTAGCGGAGCGTCGTAATCGAACCTTGATGTACATGGTTTGATCTATGATGAGATTCACTGAACTTCCTACCTCGTTTTGGGGCTATGTGCTCGAAACGGCGATAATGTTGTTGAACAATGTCCACACCAAGGCAGTGGATAAGACTCCATATGAGATATGGATGGGCAAGCCGCCCAATTACTCATTCATGAGGATTTGGGGATGTCCTGCTTACGTGAAGCAGACAGTGGGAGATAAGCTGGATACTAGATCCATCTTATGCTACTTCATTGGGTATCCAAAGAATTCTATTGGATACTACTTTTACTATCCCAACGAAACAAAAGTGTTTGTTTCTAGAAATGCCACATTTATGGAAAGGGAGTTTCTACTTGATAGAAAAGGCAAGATAGTAGAACTCAAAGAGGTTCGAGAACCAACTGAAGTACCAGGTGAATCTCCTGCGCCTCAAGAGCCGGTACCAGAAATGGTCGCACCTAGGAGATCCGAAAGGGTTCCTAGGGCTCCTGAAAGATATGGTTTCCTCCTTGAAGATGATCAAAGTGATCAAGTTGTTGGATGTGATCCAAGAACTTTCAAGGAGGCAATTTTCGATGCTGATTCTAATTTGTGGCTTGAAGCAATGCAGTCTGAGATTGACTCAATGCATGCTAACCAAGTTTGGACTCTTGTTAATCCTCCCGAAGGAATTGTTTCTATTGGGTGCAAATGGATATACAAGAGAAAACTTGGGCCTGATGGTAAGGTATTGACCTACAAGGCACGACTGGTCGCAAAAGGTTACACTCAAAGGCAAGGTGTTGACTATGATAAAACCTTTTCACCGGTCGCAATGTTCAAGTCAATTAGAATCTTACTTGCCATAGCCGCATGGTACGACTATGAGATATGGCAAATGGATGTGAAAACTGCGTTCCTTAATGGAAACATTAAGGAAGAGATCTATATGACGTAGCCTGAGGGTTTCACATCTGTAGGAAGTGAGCATAAGGTATGCAAACTTCAGAGATCGATCTACGGTCTCAAACAAGCATCGAGGAGTTGGAACCTGAGATTCGATGATTGCATGTTTGGGATGATCGAGAGCCGTGCCCAATGTGTTAGGTGTATGCGTATTCTGAATTCGTTCCTAGTCGATTGGGAAGTCAAAATGAGGATAAGGCCGCCCGAGCTTGAGACTAGCATCTGCGATGTGAAGTACCATGTTTCATTGGTAGGGAACATTGTGATGTTCTGAGCATGCAGATGGATAGTGACCTGGTGATCTATCGAACTACCCTCGTTCGGACTTTCCAAGTGGTTACCATTTGTCGAGTGGATAAGTCCGAGGTCTTGGTTGTACTGATTAGTCCTCACTACTCGAAACGTCATTGAGACTCTACATGATAGGCGCCTCACTTTGACCCATTTACCGACTCACTTGGGGTCATTAGGTGGCGGGATTGGGTGAGGTCCCGATGCATGTAGGAGTCGATGCTTCGTTATCGAGGATTCACCGCTCGCTTTAATGCGTGGATATCCTATGCTATCTGAGGAGACAATAGTGTATAAATCTCTGGCCAGAGTACTGGATGTGTTTTAGGTAAATGGGTTTGCTTAGTAACACTCGCGATGTCACTATTTGATCTCCCAGATGTATGCATAGTTATCGGATCTATAGCGACTCTCGATTTACCAATGGTCGTTGATCTGATCGGGATATATGTGTTGAAAGAACCATACCGTACGCTAACCACGACCAACTGGTTCTTGCAGGCACTATCAGTGATACCTAGGGGATCATGGGGCGATGTTGTTAGGTGCTTTATCATGATCCGTTGGGCAAGTCCGAAATTGTGATTTCGGAGTCACAATGGTTGTGGGCCCACGGCTCCCTGAACCATTGAGGGTCACACAAGTACTGGATTCACGATTCTCGCATGGAAACTGAGCTCAATGAGTTGAGCATTGGAGGAGGAGTTTAGGGAGTGCGATTTCCTAAAAGTCAACAGGGGTCAAATTGCGATTTCCCAAGAGGGGCTAAACTGCTATTTTGGTCTATGTGGTCTGAAAAATTATTTTCACATCATAATATTCAGTTCTGGAAACTGAGCCGATCGGTCCGATCTGATCGTCGATCGGGATTATGATGAAACCGCAGTGATAGGATTGAACCGAATGTTCATATGGACCTGGGCCTGACCCAAGTCCATTGGGCCGATTCAAGCCGATCACTTATTTATTAAAGGAGAGCTAGGGCTACACATTACACAATTAATTGAACTCTCATAACCCTAGCCTCCCCCTAGCTAGCGACGCCCCCCCTCTCCCTCGACCACCTCACGGCCGCCGCTCCACCGCCGCGCCGCCGCCAGTGATAGGATTGAACCGAATGTTCATATGGACCTGGGCCTGACCCAAGTCCATTGGGCCGATTCAAGCCGATCACTTATTTATTAAAGGAGAGCTAGGGCTACACATTACACAATTAATTGAACTCTCATAACCCTAGCCTCCCCCTAGCTAGCGACGCCCCCCCTCTCCCTCGACCACCTCACGGCCGCCGCTCCACCGCCGCGCCGCCGCCGTGATCGGACTTGTTCCGATCGTCTTTTCGAGGTGATTTCGTCCGTAGAAAAATTCGTCAGCTCTTATAGTGCAGACTGACGGAGGACTCTTGTTTCCGGTCGTGGACCTGATTAGGAGGATCTATCGCCGCCTACCTTTCAAGAGCCAGAATTCCCTGTGAATCTGGTTGGAGTCAGCGCCAACAAGGTAACAATCGATAAACATCCTATGTATGGTTTATTGTATTGTTTTTGATGTATTGAACGATTCCCGGTGCAAAATTTGAAACCTCCGCTGCGCCCCGGGAAAAGGGATCCGGATCCACCATTGTCGCCAATAGTAGTTCATGGCTAGTTTTTCCAGCATGATGCTTCACATTCTCTGGTCAATTTTTCAGACGATTTCAAGGACGATCAAGGCTGGTGGCAGGGTGGTGGTGGTCGTCTCCCTATGGACTATCGCTTGCTGCGACCGATTGACCATGGGTCAGGGTTTCAATTTTTTAAGCCAATATATTAACTTACTTTCACTAATAAAATACACATGCTGGTCTAGATTTTAAAAATTTATAATATTAAACATAAGGATTTGTGTGTACCTGCTAAATGGTTAAATTCTTTAAAACATATACAAACAAAGTAAATAAATTGAATTTCCTACTTACCTCCCATTGAGTACTACTAAATGGAGTGACATCATTGAGTGAAGGGGAATGGTTCTTAGTCCATTTTTTCGTCACTCAATGGTTCATGATAGAGAGACATCTGCATCCTCTACACGAGTTACAATGACATCACCAATCAAAAACTTTATTGCCAATATCTTGCTAAAAAAACATTGAACCACATATTAGAATGTATCATATCAAATTTATAGAATTAGTCTATGGACAATTAAAATATTTATATACCTGCAACGGCTAAATAAAACAAGTGATATGGAAGCTAGAAATCCACTGCACGTTGGATCGCCCTTTCGTGTTTTCAAAAATTCCTTATAATCTTCAAATTTCTCCTCAAGGTCTTTTCGAATCAAAAACTAGAAACAACTTCATCGTATGCTAACCTACCACATGGTTAAGTATTATAACTATCAATATCATCAGCTAGCCTAAACGATTGTGGGTCCACTTCGTTCTTGGTTTTCCGCGATGACCCAACATAATAGACATAAAAATATATTCTTGCTAGCTTTTTTTTTCAACATTGACCTCTTCACCCCACTCTCTCCAAAATCATCAATTTTTGTCTGTACTCATCCCAAATATATGTTGCAAAATCAATCCTCCTCTAGTATCGTGGGATAAGTGGGCAATTTAGTCCTGTGATTAGACTGTATTTCAACAAGAAAAAAGGAAGAGGCCTCTTGTGGATAACCATTTAAATTCATCTGTATCACGATCAACATTCTATCTACTCATCAAAAACCATAATAATTGGTTGAAGTTCACATAATCTTTCGAACATCTAATCAAATTACCGAAATGACTTTCTTGGATCATTCGTTCCATCGTATTTTCATTCAATAACGAGATAATTCTATCACAGGCTTCTGTGTAATGAGACCCCAACGTTAATTTTCATTTGAAATATTGATTCTTTTTTCAAGTTTTGTGGGGAAATAAATCTGCTATTTAGAATAGAAAACATTTTAATAAAAATGAGGCACAAATAACATAAAACATTAATGTGTCGAGTTACTAATGAGACAGAAATAACATTCAAGGGGTCGAGTAATGGCAAAATGGGTCGAGTTCTATTAACATGATCGAGTTTTGGTGAAGTTTGGATCGAATTTGTTAATGTGGGTCGAGTTTGTGTGGAGTCTTAGTGCAACTCGACCACATCATCCACACTCGAATCACATCATCTGACCTCAACCCAAATTTTACCAAAGCTCGATCAAAAATCAAGGGTTTGCGTATTTTATTTTAAGATAACACTCCACTCAAACCCGACCTACACTATGCTTGACCCTACACTAGTCTCGACCCACCTAAGACTAGAATCAAAATATTCTCGACCCACACCATACTAGACCAACACATTCACTAGCAATAAAACAACTCAATCCGTGAACATTCAAAAACAATAACAAATATTTGAAATGTTTTAGGTTATTATACATATCATGTGGTCGTTTCTCACTTTTTTCTCTTATAGTGCAACCTCCACAACTTTTCTTTGTCTTTCACCATGATTACAAGCTTCAATCGACCATTTGTTTTGGATTTTCTCAATCGCTCAGTCTCGTAGGTTTCAATCAAAGGGAAATGTCAAAAGTTATTTGTGTATAAAAAATTTTTGTTAGCCTTTATAAGGAACTTTATATAAAATATTTTGTTAGCTTCGTGTTTTTGGACTCTCACATTTTCTAAAATTTGTTCCTATCGACTTGTAAAAATACTAATCAATAATAATTGAATTTATTAACAATTAAATAATAATTTTTAATATAAAAATAGAAACATAAAAGAATCACCGCACGTTTCGACTGAATTAAACTATCCTGTGTGTGCCTCGAGACACGTTTATTACCTTGGAGCTATCACAGCGTGACGAAGATTCAGGGATTTCGGGTTTAATCAGCAAACTCCTTTCCTATTACAGCTTAAATTGAACGGCTGTTCCACCGTTAACATGATTTCCTTGCTCTCGGGGCATGAGATTCATCTCGGCCACTGTCGTTCCCGCCGCGATAACTGCGTTCCGGCGAACAAAAGCTGTATCGTCATTATCATTCAACCATGCGTATAAATCTTGTTTACTATCGCAACTTGACAAGTACATTCGAGGTAATAGATGCTTGCAGTGATATCTGCTGAATATAATCAAGAGCTTTACTTGTTGCAGGCAAGGTCCGAGTTTGTAATAATTCCTTTATTCCAATTTATTATCAGCCCCTTCCTTATAACGCCTGAATATGTTTAGTTTACAGAAATTCAGTCATGCCTTGGGTGCAGTCGAGTTCTTGAAAGAGTTTCGAACTCTAGTTCCAACTCTTGCAGTATGCGAATGTTGTTATTTTTCTTCTCTGTCAAACCAGAATCCTAGTTCTTCAATTTCGCCATTTAGTTCAGAACAAAGGGTTACACAGAACAGTGTTGGCATATTTTGGGATCTAGATAACAAGCCACAGAGGTCATTTTCCCCATATGAAGCAGCCATTAGTTTAAAGAAGGCTGCCCAAGGGTTTGGTTTCGTTAAATACATGTTTGCTTACGCCAATCGCCATGCATTTAATTATGTTCCCCCTATAGTTGGGACACAGAAAAGAGAGAGGAAAGGTTTGAATGAGCTAGAAACTATGGGTGTTAAGTCAAATGAACCATTAACATGCCAAGTTTGTGGGAGGAGATTTTTTAACAATGAAAGACTTGTTAATCATTTTAAGCAAATTCATGAGCGTGAACAGATGAGTCGATTGAATCAAATTGAGTCGGCGCGAGGGAAAAGGAGGATAAACTTGGTAGCGAAGTATTCTATGAAGATGGATAAGTATAGAAATGCTGCTAGAGATGTCCTGACGCCAAAAATTGGCTATGGTTTGTCAGAGGAGTTAAAAAGAGCTGGGTTTTGGGTTAGGACAGTTTCAGACAAGCCACATGCAGCTGATGTTGAATTGAGATCTCATATGATGGATATGATGGATAAAAGTAAAGTTGAATGTTTGATTCTTGTGTCGGATGATTCAGATTTTGTGGGGATTTTGAGGGAAGCAAGAATGAGGTGTTTGAAGACAGTTGTGGTTGGTGATATCAGTGATAGTGCTTTAAAAAGGAACGCAAACGCAGCATTTTCATGGCAGGAGATTATGAGGGGGAAGGCAAAGAAAGAGGCTGGATCAGTTGTTGGAAAGTGGAAGGATCAAAATGTTTTGAAAAGATTGGAATGGACTTATGACCCCAAGACAGAGAAGAACCAATATTTTCCTGAAGTTGAAAGTGAATGCTCGGACTTTGAATGTCTTAGTTCTGGCGAATGTGGCACTCTTTTGCCAAAAGAAAGTGATGCTGCATGGTGGGAATGGGAGTCAAGGGCTATAGATCTAGACGTGCCCCCATCATCTTTGAAGTGAAGTTTAGTAAATATCTTTGATCTTAAGCAACTTCCAATGGTCTCGAATTTATTTTGCATTTCTTGGAGTGGATGACATGAGAAGATCAGTTGTTACACCTCTCTAAATTCCTCATATTGGGGCATTTGGGCCAGAAGTATTACAAAATTGATGTACTTCTCTTCATTTTGTAAACACAAGCACTTTCTTGTGCCGGGTGATTATTCATTTCATTCATTCCATATGAGAGAAGTCCAAATATTGATCAAGTGCAAACGCTGGTAAATTCCCAAGACTTGGATTAAGTCTATCATCCAAGCAGCTTTCAAAGTAATTTCGGATGTCGATATGTATTCTCAGCGTCAATGGTGGATTTTGGAATAATGGCTTTAGGAGTGGGAAAAAGTGTGCCTGCAGAGTATTTTTTACCAAAGTGTGCTTGTAGACCTATTGTCACTGGACAAAGGGTGAATGCCAATTCATGCTGCTAAATATCGGGTTCACCTGGCCTTTTGATAAATTACCTTAAACATTTTCTTAATCTATGGTATGATAATTATCAGATGGACATGCTAAGATGTATGTAGATCATTTTCAAATTTGTGATCGACCTTTACCTTTGTATACGTAACCTCTTCCAAAGACTAGGGATGCAAAATAAGGTATGTCTAGGTTGTAAACTGGATTGAGCTTAGGATATAAGGTGAGTGGAGTCCTTAAGATTTTCTGTTTTTGTTTAGGTTAAATTGTTTATGAACTCGTGAGCTAGCTCACTAGCTTAAATGTTATGTTAATTATCTGGCTTCTGTTTTAATCGTATAAAACAAATGTTTGGGCGTATAAAAGATTGATAGTTTGCTCCATAATTAAATTTTCTAAATGGAGATCAGCTTGACCTTGATTTTTTTATACACTCAATTGAGTTTGAAATGTAAATTTCCGTAAATTCGGCATACTTAGTTTAGGCAAAACGAATTTTTCTTCTTTTGAGTATCTGTAAATGTTGTTGCTCTAGCTATAAAAAGTTTAGTTACATCAGCGATCAAGTAGATCATTAGATGATGAAATGCATAATAAATTCCTTAAGTTGTGTTGTTTATTGTGCTACGTGCAAGAGCTGCTTGATTGTGACATGCTTTGGTCTTGGGTTTTTTACTACTGAGGTATAGCAAACTAATATTTCAGAAATAGCATTATTAAAGGTTAGTGAACTTAATGGCTAGCTCAGAATGGCATAAGCACTTGATCTGTATTCTCTGGTTTCCTCACTACTTTTACTAGGAAATTCATATAGCAATAAGACTTGTCCCGTCGAAAGCTTGAACATCCGACTGAAATTGAACTCACCTCCAAGAGGGGTTACTGGCGGGTTGATCTTCTTTTTCCTGGCTTTATGGGATGACAATTTAGTAGCCACGACATTTGTGGGTGCTTTAGATGCGGAGTATATGCATTTTGTTAGGTAAATCACTGAGCCCTGTTGCAATAGTTTCGTTTTGCTTGATTTCTCTTTGAAGACATGGAGATCGATGCTGGGAAACGGGAGAAATCTAGAAGAGAACCCATCTCTTAAAACTTTAGTACGAGTCTTTGATTCTTTTGAGCTTTCTGTTCTTGTATTTTTGTCCTTTTATTGTTTATTAGTCCTGTACTGCCCTGGTCTTCTGTTCCTTTCGTTTGCTTTCACTTGTTACATACTGGATTATTTGTTCGTTCTGTCAGAATCAAATGTATTTGGTGACCATAATAGGCAAAACAACATTAGTCCTGTATAAGCATACATATAGAAGAGTAAAGAAGAGAGCATTCTTGCTGAGTGTAAAGTACAAACCCTGTTTATCCTGACTTATTAAATCAAGGTCACAAATACCATCTTGTTCTTATTGCACAGATTTAAAACCAAAAAATCAGAATCAGTTTCAAGATAAAAACTTGAATAAATATGAGAAAGTACTTCAACAAGATGAGAATATGAGAACATGCAAAAAGAAGTATCTATAAAGATGAATTCCAAACTCAGGACAGAGGAAGCTCGATTGTATCCATTAGGCAGCAATCTGACCAAATAGGCTCTTCCGAATCTGTGATTTCAATTCAAGAACCATAAAGTAAAGATCATGCTTAAGCCATCGATGGACTGATTAATAAACCATAATCAATGAGTATTATTACATGCAATGGATTACAAACAACAGTAAAGAAGGAAATTGAGCAGATGAAAACAATAGCATTTATATTGAAAATATATAAGTTGCAGCTGTGCTTTATCGTTGTTGTCTTCTGTGTTCCAATTCAATTATTTTTAACTAATATCCTCCAAAACAAGAGAGAAACCCATCAATCCCCAAAGAACTATTTAGAGATGCATGAAGTTTGAATCCAACATTTTTTGACAGCTTAATCCTACTTCCTTTTGAGAGTAATGCTCCAACAAATTCATAACGTCGTAAATTCTAGTGACAGGGTTAATGCCAAAGTAAGTCTCAGGGAAACAGCAACAAGTTCACAGAGATATTTAGCGACACCACAGCATCTTCTTCTCTCTTAGTTAGCATCAATTTAAGATTTCTTATTTGTCTCCCTACTACTAAAATATATCTCAAAAAAGATGCAAGAAAATAACAGAGATTTTGGCAACACCACTCATCTCGTTCGCTCTTATTAGGCATCTATCCTTACGATTTCTTACATTTTTCCCTACCAACAAAAAATGACACAAAAGAGATGCAAAAAATAACAATCATAAGGCAGGAATCTGGATAAAGTGTGATTATTTCATTCATAGGTGAAAGAAGACGTTGCTGGATCAGAGCTGGCGCAGATAGGCTATGCAACTTTCAACATGATGTATATTACACCAAGGATATACAAAATACATGGAAATGCAGATAAACGTGTAGATAGAGAGTTGGGAAACGACCTCTGGCAGCTTTTTACGAAAAACAACTTCCAGTCTTGCATCAAGAGTATTCTCGAACACAATTTTTCCATCTCTTGAAGCCAATACTACACCCCCCGAGCTGAAAAGAAAGCAGAAGAATTATGATCTAGACAATGCATTGGTAATTTCTTGGGAAAAAAAATCCAATTGCCACAGCAGAGAGAGTTAATCAGTATTTAATTGGTTGGCTGCAGTTCACTATATTATAACACTAACAGATCGTGTTTTGCAAGTTCCTCTTTGTGAAAGTAACACCAGCAACTATCAGTTAGTACCAGAAAGGGCCATGTTCATTGTGATGGGAAGGAGCAGGAGGAAGGTTGACATCATCAACTACTATCTCAGGAGGATGAACGTTTGACTTCTGTGCATACTCCTCCTTTGCTTTGTTCAAGACAGAATTCACCAATTGAATGTCATCTTTACGGCAGCGCAACAACACAGATGGCTCTTTCAACCTTAGCAAACTCTGAAATGCAAAAATATACTTCAGCAAATGTGGCAACAATACAGGCCCCAACATGTATGCTCAAACTGAATAACATAAGTAATCTCAACAACAAATATTAGGAGGCGTGTCTGACATCACTCAAATTCCAACATATGTAACAACTACCATCTTCGGCAAAATTTGATCCATGAACTTTAACTTTTTATTGAAAATAGTTTAAAGGCCTGTTTGGATACTGAAGGCGTCGCTGAAAAAAAGCTCTTACATGAGTCCAACTCCTTACGTGTTTATTTAAAAAGCAAAAGCAGTTTAGACATTTGGATAAACATTGAAAACGCTTTTGTTTCTACATTTGGAAAGAAGTAGATGGTTTTCCAGAAGCCAAAAAATTATAGCTTCTAAAAAATAGCAGTTTTTTAAGCTCTTTTTTAGAACCACTTTCATAAACAACACTACATTTAAGAAAAGGGTTCTCTATAAAAAAAAGTGCTTTTATTCTATTGGCTTCTCCAACAAAATGCACTCTAAGGTTTGAGGCTTTTGTACCCCCATGCAACTAGAAAAGTGGAATGTAAGCAGATTCTTTAAAATAAGACAACAATTAAGCAATATCTTAATTCGAAATTGGTAAGAAAATGACAGGTGACTGCTGCTGAAAAGCCAACCCAGTCTGTTTTCTGTAAGAAAATGCATCAACCAACATAAAAAGATAGAAATTGGTTTAACTTTATGCTTAGCGAAACTGATTACAAAATCAACATCTACCAGTGGAATGGAAATTATAATTGAAATAGGTGTGGATTTTCTTCTCTCTTCCAGATAAAGTTGATATCAGATAATAAATTGTGTCGGCAGGCTCCCACTGCTGATACAAGGGCCAGAATTTTCCACATTTTCTGGCATTCCTTCCAGTGCACGTCGAATTTAACGTAACGGATATGGAAGAACTCAAAGGCCTAGCGAGGTATTGCTGAGGGTTAATCACTTTCTTTCAATACAAAGTTTGTTTAGATTTTTAAAAGTTTACACTATCTGGATCAATGATAATTTTTACAAAACATCAGAGCATAAACTACGCATCAGGACTCAACTTTAACAAACCTGAACAATAAGATCCTTCAGGAGACGCCTGTAGCTATTCTGGTCATGACTCACTTGTAACAGCTCCTTTGACGCGGACTCTTTCATTGAATTGACTAGATCATCCTGAGCTTGAAGAACCTTGATTCGTGAGGCATTAAGTTGCATCGAGTACTCACTGTAAAACACAATAGTTGATAAACATTTGTCAAAAGACATTTAAAATATAAATAACACTCTAAGAAAACTCCGGTATTAGGAATTTTCAAATGAACACTTGTCCATATGCCTATTTGGCCCAACTGGAGATAATGCAAAACATATTGACTTTAGAGAAACACATTAAAGCTCATTTAGAAAAGTTCAAAAAACAAATGAACCAGCACCATCATTAAAAAAACTTCAAAAATGTCATCATTATGATGAAAGATAAATCATGCTTGATATACACATGATTGCTATGGAAGCAGCCAATCTATTCTTATTCCATCGTAATTCTCTGAAAGAAACTTGTGACGCTCACTGATATTTTCCGCACAATGTATGAATGAAATTTCTTGAATTATATATAGTTGTTACATTTCATAATTCATGGTCAAAATCCATAGGTTGGCCCCAATTCTTGGGAATCTCTTTCAATAAACCATCCACGAGACAAACCAATCACCAGTGTCCAGTTTTCATCAAAGAATCATCTGTGTCCAGTTTCCTCCATTGTCTTGCGCCAGTGACAAATATATACATATATATCTACATCTACCAGATGTATAAATAAACGTGTAATGGGTATATATATAGACATACAACTGCCAAAAGAGAATCTTTCCGCTTCAAGTTTTGGATACACACAAAATTGAAAAACATCAAATATAAAGATACGAAGAACAAACAGAAAGGCTTACATTTTCTTCCGAACTTGAACTTGTTTCTCCTTCCGCTCGTACTCTTGTTTGATCTTCTTCTTCTCAGCTTCCACTAGTTGCAATTTCTCAATATTGAATTCCTGAAAGACAAACAAATCGATAAAAATAACTTCCACCCCAAACCAAAAAATTACGCAAATCGCGAAAATTCAACAGCAAAATCGTCTTGTAACAAAAAGGCATACTTCTTCAGCGGAGACGGAGATCTCGTTGGCCTTCTCCTCCGCTTCCTGGCGGATGAATCGGACCATCTGCTGGATCTGCTTCGAGACATCTGCATCGTTCATCTTTGAAGTTGGATCGGGCTACAGTGAATTGGCTTCGGGTTCGACCTCTTCTCCTCAGAGAAACAGCTGGAATCTTCGATTGCTCGAGCAGAGAATCGATGCCGGTGAGATTGGACCTGTACCAGTTATTCGTCGATCGAATATAAAAGCGAATATCAATTTTTATTGGCCCACTATTTCTGTAATTTGAAATTTCGTACCAACGTGATAACTTTGCTTAAAAATGGGATTTACCTATAAAAATTAAAAAATGTTATAAATTTAAAGAAACATTAATAAACTAAATGAAATAATTACCTTGATAATAACCTTGATTGCTCCTTAATTGCTTCAAATGAAGTCTTGATTATATATTAATAGGAAATTATTATTTCTCTATAATTTCCTTGATTTAGAGAGAAGATAATTGGGAGAGAATTTGTATAAATTTGTGTGTATTTACAATGAAGATTACAAACCTATTTATAGGAAAATAAAACTTGATTGCTCCTTAATTGCTTCAAATGAAGTCTTGATTATATGTTAATAGGAAATTATTATTTCTCTATAATTTCCTTGATTTAGAGAGAAGATAATTGGGAGAGAATTTGTATAAATTTGTGTGTATTTACAATGAAGATTACAAACCTATTTATAGGCAAATGAAATGATTAAAATAATATAAATTCTTAATCACTTCTCCTAAAATTTGACAATTTTGTAGACACCCAAATTTGACAATTTGTAGACATCCAAATTTGACAAACTAATTTGATTTCATATTAAAAAGTTAAATAATATCTTATGAAATTATATTTTAAAAAATAAAGTTGTCTTATTATCTATAGAGAAATTAGGAGTTTTTTGGGCTTATCATTGACCCCCTGCTCTCGGCCAACCCAGGTATTGTATTAGTCGGAGTTTCTTGCTATGAGAGTGCAACTACGTGGGATTCTAGAACTAGAATTTTAATGGGATTGAAACTGTGCTACTGTAAAATCTAGTCTCCTCTATACATAAATTTTTGCACAATCTTGAGTTGCTACTGCAATTGAACGGTGAATCAAATTGACACCAAATTCTATGCTGATATGTCCACCATTCTTTGCTATTTAAACTTTTAATTGTATTATTATTATTCTACGTTTTTGGTTGCAATATATAGTAAAGTTCCCCAATGAACGTGTAAAGTTCTCCGATGAGCGTCGTTCCTTTTCTTGAGCATGAGGCTTCTTGTATGGGTTGATGAACCGGGGAGGTGTTCCCAGTTGTAGGCTAGGCTTGTTCGGGAAGAAGTATGTCCGAGGGAGATGATTGGAGGTAGCGGTGGTGGTTTCCGGTGCTTTCTGCACTTAATTGGGGGCGGCACAGTGATGGGGAGGTGTTTCCGACGGAGGCAGGCGGATGATGAAGTTAGGATAAGACTAAACTTTTTCATCTGGGGCCGACAAACGACTTCCGAGGGGGTCGAAGGCTGTCCGCCGGTGGTTGACAGCGGTGCGACGACAGAGTATTTGGTTGAGTCTGTTGGAGAATTGTGCTATGGGAGGCGACAACGATGTAATTTCTGGACTGCGGGATGCGGCGCTAGGTTGTATACGCTGTGGGTTATCGCGGAGGCGCTGGATTCGTCCGCTAAAGGTGGCACCGGGAGTGGTTGCAGGAGGTGGCGATGAAAAGAGGTGGTTGAAGTGGCTGCGAAAGTGGTGATCTATGGAAGATCGGGCCGGATTCCTCATGGTCGCGATGGCGAAGAGGCAAGAGGCGGCGATGAAAGGGTCGGGCAATGGTGATGGTGGCCGTAGTTGGAAAAGGCGTAGGCGGTGGTGAGATGGAGGAATGGGGATTTGCTGGTGATGGTGACCGCAGTTAGAGAAGTTTCTAGGCTCTGCCGCCGTACTAAGAATAAGAGATAAAGCTTTATTATCCTCAGATTTGGGCATTGGAAATTCACGATCTGTTCTAGTTTCAGAAAACGTCTTAACAGCTTCAAGGGATTTGTCCTTGCCCTCCTGAATTATTTCAATAACACCTCCTCCTGAGCTGGATGCAGTACTCGTGTTCCTTGGACTGATTTCAGTGAGAGCTGGTTGGTTCCCTCCACCACTCCGAGTTTGATGCTCACTGATCTCTACAGGATCTTGATGCTCCACAGCTATGTCTTCAACCCGATAGCTCTCGTCTCTCCAATAAGTTCTGAGATCTAATTTGTTTCAGCCCATGGCAATAGATAATCTTCTACTTTTTTTTCCATAGATTACATGGGCGTCATAGACGATATAGAGTTGAGCCTTACCACTATCCATAATCTTTTCGATTGATCATACCTTCTGAAGCATGGGTACACCTCATCCAGAAAGGATTGTACCACCAGCACAAATTGCTTCTGACTGGGTTGGGATGGTTTGATACCTCCAACATGCCTTTGCCCTTATCGAATGGATCAATTTTCTGAAGAAAGTGGGTGACCCAGTTGATCTCCTTAACTATAATTCTCTTCTGAAAGGGGCCACCACCCACAAATTAGACTCTTATTCCTTTGAGAAGATCCTTCAACAATCGGCGGAGAAGAAGCTGAATCCACCATAGCAGGAACCACAAAGATAGGGTTCACCATCATAGGCCTCTTCGATCTAGCCTGCTTTGTCGGTGAGAAGACAGCGGAAGAAACCTGACTGTCTCTGGTGTGGAATATTCTGAATCCGATTATAAGAGACTGAGTCTTGTTTTGGTACCTTTCCACTCTTTCAGGTGCTTCTGCTGCTCCAGTATCTAATGATCTCTCAGCAGCCTGAGAGCTGTCCTCATATGGGACTTGGACAGGCTATGAGGCCATTGAACCTTCACTAGCAAACTTTTTCTTCTTTGCTGCTTGACCTCCAGCAGTTTCTCTCTTATTTTCCTCTCTTCCCTGCTTCAGCTCTGCAGCTCTAACATCCTTAGCAGCCTTCATTTTCTCCGCAACTTCTTTCTTCTCTCCCTCAACAATATGTCTCTTTCCCATAGTAAATTCAGAGACAGTGGTGACGTTCTTAAGACGATAAGTGTGAATAGACTTGGTGTTCAAAACTTTCAGAGGATGCAGGTCTGTTGACTCCCTAAGGTCAATACCCGGAAACTTCTCAAGCAACCTGCTTAGCTGCATAGCACACCCGTGTGATTGCTTGGCAGGAGTAGCCACCATTGCAGTCAGAATGTTGAACAACAAACTAGCCCAATTCACCTTCAGGCCAGTGTTGATGGCCACCATGATGTCGAATCATTCGGTTCAAAATGCAGTACTCCACCTTCATTTCCTTCTTCTTGCTAGATGACTTGAACGGAGAACCCAACAGTGAAAACTTGACATTCATTGCTTCCATTGCTGCAGTAGGCATACCAGTAAAATTTGTTTCCCCTTCAGATGGCAACTCAAACACTTCCCAAAAATCTGTTGGGTTATCACATCTTTCCCAACAACTGAAATCACAACTGCTCCGCTGATAATAGAAACTCCAGCAAAGAATTGAGTCAAATCCTACTCGTAAATAGAACCACAAAACCACCAGAAACACTCAAGTCCTGATGACTCCAGACACCTGAACATCTTCAACATTCCTCCATCAGATATGGACAGAATGGACTCGAAATTGATCTGCAGGGATTTTTTAGCAAAAGAAGCAATTGATAGCGTTTGATAAAATAGAGTGTGTGAAACTCTTCACAAAAGATTAAAGCTAGAAGGCTTTGAGTGCTAAGTGCTGAAAGAGTGATTTCCAAAGGGATTTTTGAAAGCGTCAAGAAAAGTGAAAATATTTTACAGTGTTATATATGTGTGAAAGGCGAAAATATGCTACGATACACGTGTCAATCTATGAATGAAAGCCTTTGAAATTCAAAGTCTGTAGCCGTATGATTTAAAGAGCATTATAAAAGGTGATAAAATCAGAAACGCTCAAGCGTCACTGTATCAGTTAAGTAACTGCTATTCAAACACCTTGATAAGATCGTATTGTATATATGTATAGGCTGAGTCAAATCTACACGGACACATTCGGCAAACTTCATTCGTTTGAATAACTTTTTCCCCCTAAATAGGTGCACACAAAATAAGACATGTCTTGAAGACCTAAATATTTTTAAAATATGAAAACTTAACGTTCGGCAGAGGCTTGTGAAAATATCAGCAACTTTCTGATTTGTTGAAACATACTGCAGTTGGATGTCCTTCGTTAGCATGTGTTCTCCAATGAAGTGATGTCTTATGTCAATGTGCTTGGTTCTAGAATGCAGTACGTGGTTCTGAGTGATAACTATTGTAATTATGTCATCATAGAAGATGGGTGCGTCAATTGTATTGACACCATAGTCTCTAAGGTATTGATTGATCCATAGAATCCAAGCACAACAGCTCCCAGCTGCTAGGTACTCGGGCTTGATGTGGCTATGGATGTACGCTACATTCTGAACCAAGATATAAACCTATATCCCAATGACTAACAAGTTCCACTTGTGTTGCGGTGATCAATCTTACAATCTGCGTAATCTACATCAGAATATCCAATCAAATTGAAACTTGAGTTTTTGAGATACCAAAGACCCACTTTCTAAATGCCCTTAAGATATTTTGAATTCTTTTAACATCAACAACATGGGACTATTTAGGATTAGTTTGGAATCTGTCACACATGCAAGCAGAGAACATGATGTCCGATATGCTGAAAATTGTGAGACCCGAAAGATTATTGGATTAATTAAGTTAATTTATCGGGTTTAGAATAGACTAGATTTGGCGTGAGCAGATCTGGGCAGGGCCAGCTTTGAGTTGGTATGCTTGGCGTAGTAATCGGGTCAGAACGACCAGATTTGAGAGTTGGTCATCGCGGGTTGATCGTATTCGGATTTGGTGGTGGAATCTGGTTGTCGCGCATTATTATGGGCGCGTTAGTTAAATGTTCTGCGCGGTAGCGAAGCAACATCGTTTTGGGGAGAACCAGATTTGAAGTTGCGCAAGTGGTTAGTAATGCGTGGACCGGTCCGATTCGTGTTTTGGGTGTAGGCCGGTGCGGTCCAGGAATTTCAGATCTGACTGGTTTGCATGCATCAGATCTGAGTGTTCTGGCTAAGAGCGATGCGACACCGTTTTAGCGATAGCAGATTTGGTTAGCGAGATGACGTGTATTAGTTGGGAGAGTGGACTTCTGTGCGACGTCGTTTGGGAGAGTCCCAAGTCTGTTTTGGCGTAAAGATCAGATCTAGAGTGGTACTCAGATCTGAGCTGGTGTCAGCTGTGGACCTCGATTTTGTTGGTGGTTACTGTTCACCAGATTTGAGTTAATTAATGGAGGCTTTGACCATTCGTACGCCATTATCTTCCCGACACTTAGAAATATTTCCCGTGAGCAAACTCTATCGCGATACCCTAGTTACTGTTCACCGTGACTTATATTCTCCGATTTCCGACGGTAGACGGCGTAGCTTGGAGCAAGACTGGTAGCGTTGGGTTCCTCTAGCTAGGGCGCTTCTGTCTGTACCTCTTTTGGAGACTTTGGAAAAGTTGGAAGAGGATTGCGAAAGAAACTACCATGTGTAGTCTGTTAGCATTCGGCCGTTTGGTTCTGCCGTTCAGGTAGTGTGCTAGATCCTCCCTTATGCTTCGTTTAGAACCAGCTTTCGTGTTAGAAAGGTAAGACAGAACTGGTTAAGCTCGTAGATCCCAGTTAGAGTTTCTGTGCTTTACGTAACCCTAAGCTTGTGTTGTTGTTATTGCTTATTAGGTTTCAGATCTGGTTGCTCGGAACCGTCGCTGTGGTAATTTTATCTCAGAAACTAAGGTACGGATGTGAGCTTGTTTTACAGCTTTGGGATTTGCATGGATGATTATGTATGTTGTGCAGTGTATGACATTCCGTTGATTGTTGCTATCTGTTGCATCTGCATACACGCATTTTCCATGATTGGGCTCAGATCTTGTTAGCCGTGCCTTGTTATGCTGATTTGTGAGTACCAGGATGATTTTAATGAGGCCGAGCGACAATACCGTCACCCTCATCTCCCTGCTTGGTTATTGTTAGCCGCTATGAGCCGAGTGGATAGCTACCACGCCTCATGAGTTGGGAAACAACAGGTTGAGTGATTTGATATGCATCTGGTACTGTGTGTTGAGACGAGTGGGTAGCATGTTAGAGTAGATGCCCAACTAGCCAACTTGTGGCGTGTGGGTTTATAGACTCTTGTATATGACAGTTTTTATATATGATATTCGCAATTGTTTATGACATTCTTTATCTTCATTATGTTTATATAATGTTAACAATTGTGTTGGATAAAGACCTAGAATGCACCATAGTGTATGTTAGATGTGATAGTGGGTATGACGGCTATCATGAAACACATCTAATAGTCACTGTGTATTCTGAATTAGTTCCTAGTCGATTGGGCCGTCAAAATGAGGATAAGGCCGCCCGAGCTTGAGACTAGTATCTGCGATGCGAAGTACCATGTTTCATTGGTAGGGAACATTGTGAAGTCCGAGGTCTTGGTTGTACTGATTAGTCCTCACGACTCGAAACGTCATTGAGACTCTACGTGATAGGCGTCTCACTTTGACTCGTTTGCCGACTTAGTTGGGGTCATCAGGCGGCGGGATTGGGTGAGACCCCGATGCATGTAGGATTCGGTGCATCGTTGTTGAGGATTCACCGCTCGCAGACATGCGGGGATATCTTATGCTATCTGAGGGGATAATAGTGTATAAATATCTGGCCAAAGTACTAGAAGTGTTTTAGTTAAATGTGTTTACCTAGTTACACTCGATGTCATTATTCGATCTCCAAGATGTATGCATAGCTATCGGATCTTTAGCGACTCTCGATTTACCAATGGTCGTTGATCTGATCGGGATATATGGATTGAAAGGACCGTACTGTACGCTAACCACGACCAACTGGTTCTTGCAAGTACTATCAGTGATACCTAGGGGATCATGGCGCGATGTTGCTAGGCGCTTTACCATGATCCGTTGGGCAAGTCCGATATTGCGATATCGGAGCCACAATGGTTGTGGGCTCACGGCTAGCTGTATCCCTGAACCATTGAGGGTCACACAAGTACTGGATTCAAGATTTCCGCACGGAAACTGAGCTCAATATGTTGAGCATAGGAGGAGAAATTTTAGGGAGTGCGACTTCCTAAAAGTCAACAGGGGTCAAATTGCAATTTCCAAGAGTTGGAGGACTAAATTGCAATTTTGGGTTAAATGATCTGAAAAATCGTTTTTCACATCATAATATTCAGTTTTGGAAACTGAGTCGATCGGTCCGATCTGATCGGCGATCGGAGTTACGATGAAGCCGCGGTGGTGGATATCGTCATTTGGACCTAGGCCCGTTGGGCCGGTCCAAGTCCACCACTAGTCTACTTATACTAGACTAGGGCTTCATTAATAATAACTAATACACACCCTAAACCCTAGAGCTCTCTCGGCCGCCCCCTCTCCTCCATAGCCCCACGCCGCCGCCGGCCGCCGCCCAAACGCCGCCGCCCGCCGCACGTTGATCGGACTTGTTCCGATCACCGTTTCGAGGAGTTTCCGTCCGTGCTGATCTCGTCAGGCCTTCTAGTGCAGGCTGACGAAGGAACCTTGCTTCCGGTCATGGACCTGATTGACGATCTACCGCCATCTACCGACAAGAGCCAGTTTCCTTGTGATTCTGGTTGGAGCCAGGCGCCTAGACGCCAGCAAGGTAAAACCCCAAAAATCATCCTATGAATGGTTTATAGTATTGATTTTATTGTATTGAACGTATCCCGATGCTTTATTTTTATGCATGTACTGTCTGCCTTCGTTATTTTCAGATTTTCTTGCTGAGCCTCTAGGATCACTAGTTTTTCTAAGTGCAGGTGATCAGGTATAGAGGTTGCTGGTGGGTGTGAGCTGGATCAGATCGGGAGTGTTTATTTCACATCATAATATTCATTTTTGGAAACTGATTCGATCGGTCCGATCTGATCGGCGATCGGAGTTACGATGAAGCCGCGGTGGTGGATATCGTCATTTGGACCCGGGCCCGTTGGGCCGGTCCAAGTCCACCACTAGTCTACTTATACTAGACTAGGGCTTCATTAAACATAACTAATACACACCCTAAACCCTAGAGCTCTCTCTCGGCCGCCGCCCAAACGCCGCCGCCCGCCGCCACAAGTTTTATCGGACTTGTTCCGATCACCGTTTCGAGGAGTTTCCGTCCGTGCTGATCTCGTCAGGCCTTCTAGTGCAGGCTGACGAAGGAACCTTGCTTCCGGTCATGGACCTGATTGACGATCTACCGCCATCTACCGACAAGAGCCAGTTTCCTTGTGATTCTGGTTGGAGCCAGGCGCCTAGACGCCAGCAAGGTAACACCCCGAAAATCATCCTATGAATGGTTTATAGTATTGATTTTATTGTATTGAACGTATCCCGACGCTTATTTTTAAACTTTCGCTGCGTCGCCGGGAGACGGGATCCGGATCCGCCACCGTTTTCCGACAGTGGTATCAGAGCCAAGGTTCGGATCCTTCAATACATTGTTTCCTGAATTGCATCTAACTCTCGAATTTCAGAATTGTAAAACAAAATTTTGAATAGCAAGCCACAGGGCGCCACCGCGTGCGGCGGCACAATATCCGCGCGCGATTGTGCGCGCGCGGTCGTGCGCTGGACGCGCAATGGCCGGCCGATTGATGCTGCTGTCTCGCGCACGGGTTGCGCATTCTGTCGACGGGCGTTGCATCAGGGAGGCGCACGGTGGCTGCTGGTGTTGCGCAAAACGTTGCGCAAATTATCAGCCGATGGTTGCTTGCCGTGCGCAATCTGTTGCGTGTTAAGCTGGGCGCATCGCGCGCCACACCGCCGTGCATGTCACGGCCAAGCATGCGGCCGAGCGTTGCATGTTATGTGGTGGCGGCGGCCGCCGTCGTGCGGCCGCCGCCCGGCGACGATCTCCGGCAGATTGTTGCGACGGCTGAATTTTACTTCTAGGTTTAGTTCGGGCCTGTCGTGGGTAGCCCATGAAGTTTTCGGGCCGATATTCGATATCGGGCCGATTTTGGTCAATTTTGAAATTTTTGAGATTTTGGGCCCAAAATTGTTTTTGGCCCAATATGATGCAATTAAAATTGCAAAATACGATTTTGATTGTAAAATATGATTTTATAATTAAATATGGTTTTGTTGATTAAAATTTGATTTTATCGACAAAATGCGATTTTATTATATAATGCAATTTTATGATTAAAATATGATTTTACGATAAATAATTTGATTATTTAATTTATGCATATTAATTAGATTGATTGCATGATTGGGATGATCGAGAGCCATGCCCCAATGTGTTAGGTGTATGCTTAAGGTTTTTATGATTTCGGTTGTAATATTTTTGATTATCATTTTATAAAAGTGGGTCTGTTTGTGACCCGTTCCCACCCCTTAAATGTTGGGGATCCGGATCCGCACCCCGGCAGGCAGCGGAAGAACAATGAAATTTAACCGGGATGCGATCAATACGAAAATCACAGTTCTACATGTATCAACATACATAGGGTGTTTCAGGCGTGTTACCTCGCTGGCACTTGTGCCTGGCTCCAACCGGTGTTTCAAGAACCCGGCGCTTCTCGGTTGATTGCGGTAGTTACGTCAATCCGGTCCACGACCAGATTCGGGACTCCTTCGTCAGACTGCACTAGAAGTCCTGACGAGATCAGCACGATCGGATTCTCCTCGAAAAACTAGGCCGGAACGAAATTCCGGCGAAGTTGGGCGGCGGCGGCGGCGGCGGCGGCGGCGGCGGCGTGGTCGAGAGAGGAGAGTAAGGGTGGCGGCTGTATTTAGGTTTAGGGTTATGATCTTATGTCTTGATTAAGTCACTTAGTCTTAATTAAATAGACTTCAAGTTGGACTTGGGCCGGTCCAACGGGCCCGGGTCCAAATGACGATATCTATCGCTGTGACTTCATCGCAACTCCGATCGCCGATCAGATCGGACCGATCGACTCAGTTTCCAAAACTGAATGTTATGATGTGAAAAACAATTTTTCAGATCA
>KV018124.1:0-19213 GCA_001598015.1 Dorcoceras hygrometricum
GGAACGAGTTCAGAATACACAGTGACTATTAGATGTGTTTCATGATAGCCATCATATCCACTATCACATCTAACATACACTATGGTGCATTCTCGGTCTTTATCCAACACAATTGTTAACATTATTACACAATGAAAATAAAGAATGCCATAAAGAAATGCGTATTTCATAAATAAAGATCGTTATACAGAAGAGTCAATAAAACCCACACGCCACAAGTTGGCTAGTTGGGCATCTACTCTAACAAATTATTGGGAGGGGGATTGTTGAGGTGAAATAATTGCCCCTACTAGGTAGAGTGATCGAAACATGGCACTTGTGTTGCTATACGGTTTAAAAGATTGGAGTTGCATCGTTACCACCAGCTATAGCTTTTGGTAAAGCGGCAAGCGCTCGGTCCTACAAAGGACTAATCTGTACAACCAAGACCTCGGACTTAATCCACTCGACAAATGATAACCACTTGGAAAGTCCAAATGATGGTAGTTTGATAGATCACCAGGTCACTATCCATCTGCATGCTCAGAACATCACTATGTTCCCTACTAATGAAACGTGATATTTCGCACCGCAGATGCTAGTCTCAAGCTCGGGAGGCCCTTATCCTCTTTTGGACGGCCCAATCGACTAGGAACTAGTTTAACAAAAACTATTAGATGTGTTTCATGATAGCCATCAAATCCACTATCACATTAACATACACTATAGTGCATTCAAGGTCTTTATCCAACAACTGTAATTATAATAATGAAGACAAAGAATGCCATAAAATAGTGCGTATTTCATAAATAAAGATCATTATACAAAGAGTCAACAAGAACCCACACGCCACAAGTTGGCTAGTTGGGCACCTACTCTAACAATATCACACTTGCCCTAAAGCCAACTACTCATCAGACGTAGTCCCATTGCTTCGTGATGTTTTTCACACAATGGTCCTGGCTAGGGCTTCGTAAGTGGATCAGCAATGTTGTCTGTAGAGGCGACTATCTCAACTGCTATGTCACCTCTAGCCACAATATCCCGAATTATGTGGTATTTACTCAGTATATGTTTGGATATTTGGTGATACCTGTTCATTTGCTTGTGCAACGGCACCCGTATTGTCACAGTACACCGGGACTGGACCAAATCCTTCAGGAATCACGCCCAACTCTTGGACGAAATTCCTCATCCAAACTGCCTCTTTTGCAGCAGCTTATGCTGCGATGTACTTAGCCTCAGTGGTTCAGAAGCATCAATGCCATAGTCCTTAAGCTGGTGTTGAATCCATAAGATCTGAGCACAACAGCTTCCAGCCGCTAAGTACTCTACTCAGCTGTGGACGTTGCAATTGAAGTCTGCTTCCTACTAAACCAGGAAATCAAGCGATCTCCCAAGAATTTACAAGTACCACTAGTGCTTTACGATCAACTCTATATCATGTGTAGTCTGCATCATTGTAACCAATTAGTTGAAATCTTGAGTCTTTGGGTAGAGTGACCCCATGGTACATAGGTATGTGTCCTTTCTTGGACTCTTCCATAGAAACCGCTTAATTATGATATTGATGTAGGTCGCTTGGATGAGTCCGAGCATCCTTTTTGATCTATCTCTATAGATCTGTATTACCAGAATATAGGATGCTTCACCCATGTCCTTCATCGAGAATCTACTAGATACCCATACTTTAGTTGACTGCAGCATTCCTACATCATTCCCAATGAGTAGAATGCATCAACATAAAGTACAAGGAATGTCACAGCACTATTGTTCTTATACACACATGGCTACTCTGGATTCTTGATGAAACCAAATTCTTTAATTGTTTCATCAAATCTCAGGTTCCAACTTCTCGATGCTTGCTTGAGACCGTAGATCGATCTCTGAAGTTTGCATACTTTATGCTCACTTCCTACGGATGTGAAACCCTCAGGCTGCATCATATAGATCTCTTCCTTAATGTTTCCATTTAGGAACGCAGTTTCCACATCCATTTGTCATATATCATAGTCGTACCATGCGGCTATGTCTAGCAGGATTCTAATTGACTTGAACATTGCAACTGGTGAAAAGGTTTCATCATAGTCAACACCTTACCTTTGAGTGTAACATTTTTCGACCAGTCGCTCTTTGTAGGTCAGTACCTTACCATCAGGCCCAAGTTTTCTCTTGTATATCCATTTGCACCCAATAGAAACTATTCCTTCGGGAAGATTCATAAGAGTCCAAACTTGGTTCGAATGCATTGAGTCAATATCAGATTGCATTGCTTCAAGCCACAGATTAGAATCAGCATCGGAAATTGCCTCCTTGAAGGTTCTTGGATCACATCCAACAGTTTGATCACTTTGATCCCCTTCAAGGAGAAAACCATATCTCATAGGAGCCCTAGGAACCCTTTCAGATCTCCTAGGTGTGTCCATATCAAGGATTGGATCTTGAGGTGCGGGAGATTCACTTGGTACTTCAGTTGGTTTTAGAACTTCTTCGAGTTCTACTATCTTTCCTTTTCTATCAAGTAGAAATTCCTTTTCCAGAAAGGTGGCATTTCTAGAAACAAACACTTTTGTTTCATTTGGATAGTAGAAACAGTATCCAATAGAATTATTTGGACACCCAATGAAGTAGCATAAGATGGATCTATTATCCATCTTATCTCCCACTGTCTGCTTCACGTAAGCAGGAAATCCCCAAATCCTCAAGTACGAGTAATTGGGTGGTTTGCCCATCCATATCTCATATGGAGTTTTATCCGCTGCTTTGGTATGAACATTGTTCCACAACATTACCATCGTTTCGAGGGCATAGACCCAAAACGAGGTAGGAAGTTCAGTGAAGCTCATCATAGATCGAACCATGTCCATCAAGGTTCGATTACGATTCTCCGCTACACCATTTAGTTGTGGTGTGACCGGAGGGTCCACTGTGAGAGAATCCCATTCTCTTTAAGATAGTCTTGAAATTCGGCACTCAAGTATTGTACACCTCGATCGGATCGAAGTGTTTTAATACTTTTTCCCAATTGATTTTGTCAGGCCCCGTGAACCACAAAGTATTAACTACACTAATTAAGCATATAATCACGGAAGCATAAAAATAGGGCTTAAAAATTGTTCGAATGTTTGGGCCTGAACCATCAAAATCATCATTCAAAATATCCATACTCAAAATAGGATTTAAACAAAATCCGACAACAAACAGGTAATCAAATAAACTCAAATAACTGATCCCCTCAATACATAGAAACTCAGGGCATCCCCTGGTTCGATACATAATATAAATAAACTGGGACTCAACCAAACGGGGATCTACTAGCTGGATCTCCACTCTGCCCAGCCCGACTACCTGCAACTCCTGAAATGGGCAACACAGACCCAAGAACACAAAAGCAGGAAAATAAATACGATGTCAAACCTCAGTACGAAGAGCACTAAGTAAACAGCAAATCTTAAACATGCAGTACTCTAAGTCATGAAATGCATGAGGGCTGCCAAGAAATCGATCATCTAGGCCAACGAATCAGCTGGCAAATCAGGTTAGCCTCCATACCATGCACAGCCAATCAGCCGGTGGAAATCATCGGTCCGTGATATTCAGGGCTGGCCACTCAATTACCCATCACAACTCGGTGGTATTTAGACATGACGACTCAGTCGGTCACCACTTCGATGATAGCATTGTGCCTTTTAGGCGCGACACATCTGCCGGCCGGTCACAATGTGGCTCTCAATCGGTAATCAATCAATCAATCAGGCTCAATATGTATGCATGAATGCCAAGAAATTCAAATCTGATTTCAGCATGCATAACGCACGTAAAATGAACATATAAATCAACCAGTGAGCCAAATCTGTACACGTAAAACACAGAATGCACAGAATACAATCCATGCCTCAGAATACTAATACGCTTATTCCCAAAGCTGTTAACAGAAGCTCAATTCGTACCTCAAATCTCAGATTCCACCTCAACAGATCTCACCGGGGAACGACAACCTCAGCCTTCTCAAATCTGTTTCCTCGCTGGTCTCGGCAAACACAGTAGGAACTGCCTGGGAGCTCAAATCTGTAAAGGCATCTCATATCTTAGCTCAAGTCCGAACTTCTATAGTTCACTGCCTACGGTCAAGAACTCAAATCTGGTCCGACCACCAAGCAAAGGTTCTAACAGCTTAAACTAAGCTTAAATGGCAAGGAATCACTTACCCAGAAGCTCAGAAGAACTGAAGAACTCTCGGGTAAACTGTCGCTAAATTATTCGAACACTGTAAATCCTTCGCGCTCCTCCTACACGTCGAATCAGGTCTCCTAATTGGTAACAATCAAAAGAGCTAAAGGACGAGCTCAACGCCACCCACCTTGCTCCCAAAAACGGCGGAAATCGACGACAATCGGAGAAATAGTGCTCGGTGAATAGTAAGGGTGTCGAGGGTTAGCGAAACAGAAGACAGGGAATATCGGGGTCGAAAAATACGCTAAGTGTTAATCAAAACTTGTATTTAAATCCTCGAGTCGAAGTATATAGTGAAAATCCATGACCGACCTATTCAGATCTCAACAACTGATCCTAGCGCTAAGGCACAAGTCCTCAAATCTGAATCCAGCGCTAACTCAAATCTGGCCTTAGCGCTATAGCTAACGCGTTACTAAACAATACGGCGTCGCATCAGGGTTTCCTGCTAACACTAGAAAAACGACATCGCACTGGCTAAACAGATCCCAGCACTCAGATCTGTTCACGCTCACTCGGATCTGAATAACGCTAACAGCACTGGTCAACCTAGCAACGTTGACTAACACGTGGCATCTCCTCGCTAACTCACCTCTGATAATGCGAAACGACATCGCATCACTACCTGCGTCAAATCTGAATACTCGAATCTGCTCTCTCAGATCTGAACCACCAGTATACCTCAAATATGATTCTCGCTAATTCCCGCGCAAGAATTCTAAAAGCTCATCTTCTTCCAGCGATAGGCCTCAAATCCGAATACTTACTAGAATCAGATCTCGATGGAAAAACTCTCCAAAGAAACTCCAAATTCAACACAGATTCACCCGATAGCAACCAACAACTCAAAGATGAACGGATCTTTGTCAAATCTGAAAAATCACCAACCAGATTCGACCAAAAATCACAAATCTGAAATTCGATAATCACGTCTACCGTGACTAATCCTTAACCAAATCTGATTAATCACTAATTACCAAATCTCAGTCCTCACAGATTTTTATACTTCAGCCTTGAATTCATTGAACTTTTCAAAAGATTCAGACTTGTGCTTCATTAAGTACAAGTACCCATATCTAGAGTGATCATCGGTAAAGGTGATGAAGTAGGTGTGACTGGACTTAGTACCAATGCTAAGTGGGCCACACACATCCGTATGGATCAAATCCAATAGATCTTGAGCACGTTCAGGCTTGCTCGTGAAGGGCAATTTTGTCATTTTTCCTTTGAGACAGGATTCACAGGTTGGTAATGAGTTAATATCAGACATATTAAACATGTCTCTCCTAATCAACTTGTTCATCCTATTTAAGGAAATATAACCTAGCATAGCATGCCAAAGTTGTGCCGGGTTCAGACTATTGTTTTTTCTTTTTATTGTTATTGTATGTGTTTCCACATCGGGAGTTGGAACTTCTCTCAATTTTAAGTTGTATAGATCGTTTTCACGTTCCCCAATCCCAATTAAACATTCATTCTTGTAAATATTGCAAATAAAATTAGCAAAATGACAAGAATATCCATCACTATCAAGCATAGAAACGAAAATAATGTTTTTTTATTACGGGAACAAATAAAATGTTTTTCAAAAACAACTTAAAATTTAAAGAAAGAAAAAAAAACACCTCCAATAGCTTCGGCCGCAACCCTTGCTCCGTTGCCAAGTCTCAAGTGGGTCTCACCCTGCCTAAGTCGTCGACTTCTTGTCATTACCCGCAAGTCATTGCAGATATGAGATCCACATCCGGTATCAAATACCCAAGAAGTCGAGTTAAGAGACATATTTATTTCAATGTAGAATATGCCTTTTGCAGTTCGCAACTGTTCGAGGTAATCCCTACAGTTCCTCCTCCAATTCCCAGGCTTGTAGCAGTGGTGGCAGACGTCTTCAGATTTGTGTGGCTTCGGAGCCCTTTCCTTGGACTTATTGGCGGGATTTTCCTCCTTCGCAGGGGCAGAATGCTTCTTACCCAAAGTGACGGCCATTCACTTTGGCCTGAAAATCAATTGGAGCAAGATTCAATTTGATATTTTGAAGGAGATGGTGACCAAGACCTCAAAGCAAGCCAAGGGCTTTGCCGCTCAAATTTATTTCTTGCTGAAGAATGCTCCAAATCTGACTTTGGGAGAGGCCAAGACCTTCCCACCACTGAAGATTTTTACCGCAAAGACGGTTGGCACGTACGTTGCCAAACAAAAGGGTATTGATGATGGTAATGAGGGAGATGAGCCAGTGATGGCTACAACTGCCGTAGTGAAGAAGAAACCGATGACTAAGAAGAGAACTGCTCCCACTACTGCTGAGCCCGTCGCAAAGAAGAAGAGAACCATTGTGGGGAGAACTGCTCCCGTAGACACGGATTTGGAGGAACCAGTGGTGACTGAGGTTGCTGGAACTGAATCTGTGGAGACAGAGAGTAGGATAGATGTTCCTGCTATAACTACTGATGATCCTACTCTCAGTTCCAAGGTGTTATCAATGAAGAAGGACCTTTGGTTGAGACGGAGAAGGAGACGGAGATGGAGAAGGAGAAAGAGGCTGAGAAGGATAAGGAAATTGAGCCAGTGGTTGATGAGCCAGTGGCTACTGAGGCGTTGCGCCTGGCGAAGAGTGTTGCGACGATGACTGACTCTGAGGACACAGAGCCCTTGAGCAAGGTTCTGGAGCTTACAGAAAAATTTAAACGAACCAGACTCTATAATTTTTTAAAACATGTGCGGAAAACATAAACTTAAAGTATGTTTCGTTTTTCTAAAACATTTCTAAATCATTTTATAAAAATACTTTGACATTAAATAAAGGAATATTTTAAAATGTTAAACATCCATACTGTATAAAATCAAATAAAATCAACTGCGTCAAACTACTGAAAGCAAACATGTTTAAAAACCAATATCTAAACTGTATCAACTCAAAATAACACTGCTGCGGTCAAGGGGTACTGCTGCAATAGGCGCTCAGATGCCTTCACCGCCAGTCGGTGTAAACTCATCAGCAGGGTCATCACCTGCATCATTTAAATCTAGTGAGCTTAGAGACTCAGCATGCTCTATCGTATATCATAACAAAGTACATACTAATAAAATCGCATGCAAGCACATACTTGTAATAAAATAACATTAAAAACATGAATGCGTGCATGATCTTAAAACATTTCTTCATACATTTCATGTCATAACATATCATATAACATATAAGGCATGACATAACGTAACATGAAAAACATATGAGTCGTATCCAGAAGTGTGACTGAAGTCGATTGATCAATCTATAAACCAACGTACGCGGTGGTGTGGTTCACCCCGATATCACACGAGGATCCCTATATGTCACACCTATATGTTGCCACTTCACCCCGATATCACACGAGGATCCATAGGCTGTCACTTCACCATGATATCACACATGGATCCATAGGCTCATCATACATCATCATAAGTCACAAATCATTCAATCCCTTGGGTTTTGTCCTTTAAAAGAACATGTCTTTAACATTCGTAAAACATTCATGATGCATGCATTTTCATAAAATTATGCAAGTTTAAAATCTTAGCCCGTTAATGCATAATTCATCATTTCCTTTAAAATATTTTCATACATACATACTACATATATAATTAATTATACATTCACGGGCTTCTACATTTTTTCTACTTCGGTCGAGGATTGATTCCGGGGCCTGGCTCACCACTTCTAGGCTAATCATCGCTCTTTACATAACTGATGAAACGAGTGTTCACCCCTTTTTAACACTTTTGCCTAATTAAATTAAATTTTGATTTCTTAAGACCTCAAAAGCCTATTTTGACCAAAAGGCCGATTTTGACCAACTTAAATTCCCAAAATCAATTTGACTTAACTAAAAATCAAAAGACTTCAATTTTGACTAAAGACTTAAAATTAAACATAACTTTAATTATTTAAACAGTTTGAATCAATTTGAAAATTCTGGCTATTTTCTTTAAAATTGGACATTTGACATAATAATTAAAATAATAGGTCCATAATTAAAATAACTTGGACCGATTTTAAAACATATGACTCGAGACTCAAAGAACCAATCCGGTCCAATTGAACCAGCCGGTTCAATTGAACCGAACCAAATCCATGCAAACCCTAAACATCACATAGCCGCCACCCATGCACGCCACCTACGACCAGCGGCTGTTCAACCAAAACGGCCGCCTGCTCTGGCCGCCCATGGCCGGTGCCCTACCGGCTGGACCACCTAAGGTCCAGCCGGTTCCAATGGTACCAGTCTTGGTCCCAACCAAGCACCATCAAGTTCGCTAGGGTCATGCGAAGCGCACGGTCAAGCCACGCGCATGGCTCGCGCGATCAGTCCCGATGTCTCCATGAACCAGTCTCCTTTACTTCGTGAAAGGGCCATCCTAGACTACCTTAGGACCACTATGAACGAGCCATGGACCCTAGAACCTGCCTCGACAAAAGCTATGCATAAAACGATCAAGATCAAGAGGAAAAGACGAGCCATGCGTGAGGTAAATTCAAGGATGCATAGATCCGAAGCAAGCACACTCAATTCATACATTTTTATGAAAAACAGGCTATTACAGTTTAAATGGTGAGAAAAAGAGTTGATATCACATGGCTGATTTGTAAAAGAGGTAGATCTACGAGTACGAGTTACCGATGTTGCAGGCGCGAGATCGGGGTACAACCGGCTTTGGATCACCAAAATACACCAAGAACTGAATATTTTCGAAACTTTTGAGTTGTGGGGAGGAGGGGGACGGCTGTTGCATATAATGGAGGCTAGGTTTTGTGTAAACTTGAAGTTTTGAAGGAATAGGATGTGACCAAAGTGACCCCTATGAGTTTAATTAACAAAAGGAAGAAAAAGATAGGCTTGTCCCTCTGATTAAATTAAAAAAGTGCTTAAAACTCATAATTGGGCTTTAATTCTTGCATAATTTCGAAATCTAGGCCTCCTCAAATTTTAAAATACCTTAAAACTCAATACAACGGCCCGTATAGGCGGAAAACGGGTTCCCCTCCAAAATAATCATAAAAACTCAAATTTCAGAATTTTTGATTAAAATAAAATAATTTCATTCCTTAAAAATCTAATAACTAAAAAATCTCAAATTATTTTCATTCCGGTCGACCCTAATCTCGTCCACGCCTCCGTAGCTCAAGCAGGCTGAAAAATAACACATGCATACCATGCAACATAAAATCAGAAATAAATCATATAAAATGGCATGTAATCATCTAAAAATATTTTCCCCCTAGTCATGCACTCGTTTCTACGTAGTTAGGAATTTCTAGGGGTTACAACTCTCCCCCTATAGGAATTTCGTCCCCGAAATTGAGTACGTACCGAATAACTCCGGGTAGCACGTCCGCATATTGACCTCAGTCTCCCAGGTAGCTTCATCCTCCGAGTGATTCTACCACAGGACCTTGATCATCGGAATACTCCGCGCCTCAGCCTACTCTCCTCCCTAGATAGAATCTGCACTGGTCGCTCCTCAAAAGATAAATCTGGTGCCAACTGGAGTGGCTCAAAATCCAATACATGAGATGGGTTCGGAATGTATTTCCGCAGCATCGAGATATGGAAGACATTATGCACTGATGATAGACTGAGTGGTAACGATACTCAATAAGCCAAAGTACCAACCCTCTCCAAAATCTTGAATGGCCCAATAAATCTCGGGCTGAGCTTGCCTCTCCGGCCAAAACGCATCACGTCCTTCATGGGCGATATCCTCACGAACACATGATCTCCTACAGCTAGCTCCAGATCTCGTCGTCTCTGATCGGAGTAACTCTTCTGACGACTCTGGGCTGTCCTAATCCTATCCCGAATCCTCGTCACAACATCTGCTGTCTGCCACACTAACTCCGGCCCAGTAAGCACTCTCTCTCCAACCTCGTCCAAGTGTATGGGAGATCTGCATCTCCTCCCGTACAGCGCCTCATACGGAGCCATCCCAATCGATGCCTGAAAGCTGTTGTTGTACGTGAACTCTACCTGCGGCAATCCCGAGTCCCACGTACCCTGAAAGTCAATGATGCAAGCTCTCAGCAAATCCTCCAAAATCTGAATGACCCTCTCTGACTGTCCATCGTTCTACGGATGAAATGCTGTACTGAACAAAAATCTCATCCCCAAGGCGGCATGCAAGCTCCTCCAGAATGCAGATGTGAATCTGGTGTCTCTGTCCGACACTATCGAGACTGGTATGCCATGCATTCTGACCATCTCTCGGATATAAAGCTCTCCGTACTGCGTCAGGGTGAAAGTAGTCTTCACCGATAAGAAATGCGCTGACTTGGTGAGTCTGTCCACAATCACCCATATATCCGTGAACCCTCTGGGACTCCTGGGCAATCCAACCACAAAATCCATCATAATATGCTCCCACTTCCACTCAGGAATAGGAAGTGGCTGCAACAATCCTGCCGGTCGCTGATGCTATGCCTTGACCTGCTGACAAGTCAAGCACTCAGACACGAATTTCCCAATGTACTTCTTCATCCCTGGCCACCAATACAAAGTTTGCAAATCTCTGTACATCTTCGTACTCTCTGGATGGATGGAGTACGTCGATGCATGAGCCTCAGATAAGATCTCGGCTCTCAACTGTCCCATGCTTGGCACCCACATACGGCCTCTGAAACGGACTATCCCATCCTCAATAGTATACAGACCTCGCCCTATGTCCTCATCACGCTTTCTCCACTGCTGTAACTTCTCATCGGAGGCCTGTCCCTCTCGGATCTGCTCACAAAGAGTCGGCTGAATCGTTAGTGCTGCTAAACTCGGCGCACAGCCTCCCGAAAAGAACTCTAGACCAAACCTCTCTATCTCAGTCTGTAGTGGCCTCTCAATGGACAAACAAGCCACCACTGCAGTCTTTCGGCTCAAAGCATCTGCCACTACATTAGCCTTACCCGGATGGTAGCTAATGTCACAGTCATAGTCCTTCACCAACTCTAACCATCTGCGCTGCCTCATGTTCAGCTCCTTCTAGGTGAAGAAGTACTTGAGGCTCTTGTGGTCGGTGAATATCTGACATTTCTCGTCGTACAAATAGTGCCTCCAAATCTTCAGTGCAAACACCACTGCTGCAAGCTCCAAATCGTACCGTCGGATAATTCTGCTCATAACTCTTCAGCTGCCTCGACGCATACGCAATAACTTTACCACCATGCATCAGAACTGCACCCAAACCTTCAGAGAAGCATCTGTATAAATCACAAACTCCTCGTGGTACACTGGCATGGCTAACACTGGTGCTGAAGTAAGGGCTTCCTTCAATTGATCAAAGCTCCTCTGACACTCGGGACTCCACACATACTTCGCATTCTTCTTGGTCAAGGCTGTCAAGGGCACTGAAATAGAAGAGAAGCCCTTGATAAACTTGCGATAATAACCTGCCAAGCCCAAGAAACTGCGATCTCCGCTACATTCCTTGGAATCCCTCGGTTCTGCACTACCTCCACCTTCGATGGGTCAACTTAAATCCCATCTCTGATACAATATGCCCTAAGAATGCCACCTGCTCCAGACAAAACTCACACTTACTGAACTTGGCATACAATCTATGCTCCCTCAAAGTCTGCAAAGCTGTCTGCAAGTACTACCTATGCTCCTCCAAGCTCCTCGAATAGACCAGGATGTCGTCGATGAACACAATGATGAACTGGTCTAGATACTGCCTGAATACCCTGTTCATCAGATCCATGAAAATAGTTGGGGCATTCGTCAGGCCAAACAGCATCACCAAGAACTCGTAGTGGCCGTAGCGTGTCCTAAAAGCAGTCTTGGACACGTTCTCCTCTCTAACTCTCAGCTGATCGTATCCAGATCTCAAATCAATCTTCAAGAACACCGAAGCTCCCTGAAACTGATCAAATAAATCCTCAATCCTCGGGAGTGGATACTTATTCTTCACTGTAACTCAGTTCAGCTCCCGGTAGTCGATGCACAATCTCATGCTGCCATCCTTCTTCTTCACAAACAACATTGGCGCGCCCCAAGGGGAAAAACTTGGGCGAATGAACCCCTTATCGAGAAGCTCCTGGATCTGCTCCTTAAGCTCCTTAATCTCGGTAGGAGCTAATCGATAAGGTGCTTTAGAGATAGGCACTATCCCTGGCATCAACTCAATAGAAAACTCCACCTCTCGCTCTGGTGGAACTCCCACTACATCATCAGGGAAGACATCTGCATAATCCCTGACTACCTACAACTCAGATAGTGAAGGGCCTGCTGAATCTCCAGAAGCGGTAATGCTGGCCTAGAATGCCTGACATCCGCGCTCAACTAGCTTCCTGGCCTGAAGAAAAGATATAAATCTGGGCTTCCGCGGCCTCCTAGCTGCCTCAAATATGAAAGCCTCCTGCCCTTGCGGTCTGATAGACACTGTCCTCCGCTGAAAGTCTATCACTGCTCCAAACTCTGACAGCCAATCCATGCCTAGGATGAGGTCGAATCCTGTCATCGGCAAAACGACCAAATCTGCTCTAATTGCGTGATCCTGAAACGTCATCGTCAGACCCTGTACGACACTGGTCGTCGTCAACTCCTCTCCTGACGGAACCATCACGGAGAGATCTACACCCATGCTCTCCGGAATAATACCCATCCTTTGTGTGAACGCACTATAAATAAACGAGTGGGTCGCCCCTGAGTCTAGCAAAGCGAGTGTAGTGACCAAGCACACGAATCTCGCCTGAAATAGAAACGTCACACAGGTACGCGTTTAAGGTCATACTAATCCCAGAAAAAGCAGTCTATATACCTAAAATAGTTCTAAGTTCGCTAGTCCTATCCGTCAAAGTCCTCAAAGCAAGTCCTAGGAGATCTAACAGTTCTCAATCACATTACTTAGCAACTAAGGCAAGGAATTTCTTAGCAGTGTTCTACCTAACATGCAACTCCAAAACACCCAGATAGCACATAAAAAGGTACGGAAATCTAAAACGGAATACCTGTAAGTAAAGTCGTGTTGGGATCCGTAGCCTCTGCCTGCATCACAAAAACACGACCGGTAGACTGCGCCCTCTGTGGCCAATTCATAGCGACATGCCCCGGCTCCTTGTAGTGAAACATCGGCCTGAACCCGCCATGCACTGCCCTGGATTATTCTTCTGGCACGTCAAATCCACTCCAGGTCTAGGGGCAGTATCCCCATGCTACTGTGGTCTCGGCTGACCCTGTGGCCTCTGCTATGGGCCCTTAGAAGGCCCCTGAAAAGGTCTCTTCGCTGGTGGTTGCAAGGACTGGCCCCTGGTGGGCTGCTGCATCTGATGCTTCCTCTGGTAATCCTCCGTCATATCCTTCCGGCCTCTCTCAGACCGGTAAGCCCTGTTCACTGCCGCCATATAAGTCTCCACGTTCGCCATGTTGATATCGTGGCGGGTGTCGGGTCACAGTCCATCAGTAAACTGCCTCAGCTTATCACTCTCCACTGTAGCAATCGAGGGCAAAAAGGTACACCCTCGCTCAAACTGCCTCACATACTCAGCCACCGACTTGTCTACCTGACGGAGACTCATAAACTCCCAAATAAGCTGGCTCCAGGCATCCACTGTAAAATATTTCTCGAAAAAGACTTTCTTGAACTCGCACCATGACAGGCTCTTCAGAAACAGTCCAACCACTACGCCTTTCCACCACGGAGCGACGTCTCCCTTCAGCATGAAAATAGCTCAACGGACCTTGTCGGCGTCCGCTAGACCCATGTAGTCATAGATAGTCTCCATGGATCGGATCCACTCCTCAGAAACAAGTGGATCGGTGGTACCAACAAAGTCCTTAGGTCCCTGCTTGCGGAACCTCTCAGCAACGTCCTCCTCATGCGACTTCCCGGGTTGCTCTGCCTGACGCTCCAATAGCCTGGTAATCCCAGCTAGCATGTCCACACTAGCTCGCTCATACGGAGTCAACTAAGGTGGTGGGGGAGGAGGAGGAGGTGTAGCATCACCCTGATGGCTCCTATCACGTCGGGGAGGCATTGTTCTGATACACCAAAATCTTATCACGTAAATCTAAGTGCATGACTAAGCGTCTATTTTTAAAACTCTAAGGCCAAATCTCATACGTAACTAAAACACATGCAACATGCAATCATAACATAAATCATAAAACAGTAAAACTCACAGACTGGTAGTGCGACTTCTGAGCTCCACGCAGCAGGCAAGTACCCCACCAGAACCACCGCTTCGATACCAACTAAAACGAACCAGACTCTAGATTTTTTTTAAAACATGTGCGAAAAACATACTTAAGTATGGCTCGTTCCCTTTTTCTAAAACATTTCTAAATCATTTTCTTAAAATACTTTGAGCATAAATAAATGAATATTTTAAAATGTTAAACATCCATACTGTATAAAATCAAATAAAATAAACTGCGTCAAAATACTGAAAGTAAACATGTTTAAAAACCAATATCTAAACTGTATCAACTCAAAATAACACTGCTGAGGTCAAGGGGTACTGCTGCAACAGGCGCTCAGATGTCTTCACCGCCAGTCGGTGTAAACTCATCAGCAGGGTCATCACATGCACCATTTAAACCTAATGAGCCTAGAGGCTCAGCATGCTCTATCGTATATCATAACAAAGTACATACTAATAAAATCGCATGCAAGCACATACTTGAAATAAAATAACGTTAAAAACATGAATGTGTGAATGATCTTAAAACATTATCTTCATACATTTCATGTCATAACATATCATATAACATATAAGACATGGCATAACGTAACATGAAAAACATATGAGTCGTGTCCTGAAGTGTGACTGAAGTCGATTGATCAATCTATAAACCAACGTACACGGCGGTGTGGTTCACCCCTATATCACACGAGGATCCCTATATGTCACACCTATATGTTGCCACTTCACCCCGATATTACACGAGGATCCATAGGCTGCCACTTCACCACGATATCACACATGGATCCATAAGCTCATAAGTTGCCACTTCACCCCGATATCACACGAGGATCCATAAGCTGCCACTTCACCATGATATCACACATGGATCCATAGGCTCATCATACATCATCATAAGTCACAAATCATTCAATCCCTCGGGTTTTGTCCTTTAAAAGAACATGCCTTTAACATTCATAAAACATTCATGATGCATGCATTTTCATAAAATTATGCAAGTTTAAAAGCTTAGCCCGTTAATGTATAATTCATCATTTCCTTTAAAACATTTTCGTACATAACATACTACATATATAATTAATTATACATTCACGGGCTTCCACATTTTTTCTACTTCGGTCGAGGATTGATCCGAGGCCTGGCTCACCACTTCTAGGCTAATCATCGCTCTTTACATAACTGATGAAACGAATGTTCACCCCTTTTTAACATTTTTGCCTAATTAAATTAAATTTTGATTTATTAAAATCAAGGCTATTTGTGACTAATTAAAATCAATTTTACTTATTAATATCGATTTTGACCTCAAAAGACGATTTTGACCAAAAGACCGATTTTGACCAACTTAAATTCCCAAAATCAATTTTGACTTAATTAAAAATCAAAAGACTCCAATTTTGACAAAAGACTTAAAATTAAACATAACTTTAATTATTTAAAAAATTTGAATCAATTTGAAACTTCTGGCTATTTTCTTTAAAATTGGACATTTGACATAATAATTAAAATAACAGGTACATAATTAAAATAACTTGGACCGATTTTAAACATTTGAATCGAGACTCGAAGAACCGATCCGGTCCAATCGAACCAACCGGTTCAATTGAACCGAACCAAATCCATGCAAACCCTAAACATCACATAGCCGCCACCCATGCATGCCACCTACGACCAACGGCTGTTCAACCAAAACGGCCTCCTGCTCCGGCTGCCCATGGCTGGAGCCCCTCCGACTGGACCAATCCCAGGTCCATCCGGTTCCAATGGGACCAGTCTTGGTCCCAACCGAGCACCATCTAGTTTGCTAGGGCCATGCGAAGCGCACGGTCGAGCCACGCACATGGCTCGCGCGATAAGTCCCGATGTATCCATGAACCAGTATCCTTTCCTTTATGCAAGGGCCATCCTAGACTACCTTAGGACTACTATGAACGAGCCATGGACCCTAGAACCTGCCTCGACCAATGCTATGCATAAAACGATCAAGATCAAGAGGAAAAGACGTGAGCCATGCCTGAGGTAAATTCAAGGATGCATAGTTCCGAAGCAAGCACACTCAATTCATACGAATCTTTATGAAAAATAGGCTATTACAGTTTAAATGGCGAGAAAAAGAGTTGATATCACATGCCTGGTTTGTAAAAGAGGTAGATCTACGAGTTACCGACGTTGTAGGCGCGAGATCGGGACACAACCGGATTTGGATCACCAAAATACACCAAGAACTGAATATTTTCGAAACTCTTGAGTTGTGGGGAGGAGGGGGACGGCTGTTGCATATAATGGAGGCTAGGTTTTGTGTAAAATTGAAGTTGTGAAGGAATAAGATGTGACCGCTATGAGTTTAATTAACAAAAGGAAGAAAAAGACAGGCTTGTCCCTCAGATTAAATTAAAAAGGTGCTTAAAACTCATAATTGGGCTTTAATGGTTGCATAATTTCGAAATCTAGGCCTCTTTACATTTTAAAATACCTTAAAACTCAATACAACGGCCCGTCTAGGCCTCCTTACATTTTAAGAATTTTTTGCTTAAAATAAAATAATTTCATTCTTAAAAATCTAATAACTAAAAAAATCTCAAATTATTTTCATTCCGGTCGACCCTAATCTCGTCCACGTGTTTGTAGCTTAAGCAGGCTGAAAAATAACACATGCATACCATGCAACATAAAATCATAAATAAATCATATAAAATGACATGTAATCATATAAAAATATTTTCCCCCTAGTCATGCACTCGTTTCTACGTAGTTAGGAATTTCTAGGCGTTACACAAATCCATGTCTGATGAAGAGTCAATGTCCAGTAAAGATATTCTGAAGCAGATCCCTGAGGATATGATGCTTCCTTCGACCATGGGTGCCGAGATTACCAAGATCAAGTTTGGTCTTAGTATTGAGATTCCAGGAGTACACGAAGGGGATTGGTACAAGGTCAGTCTCCCTCAGATTGCTGTTACCGACAAAAGGAAGGCGCCTCTTGTTGAGAAGGATGATATAAAAGGGAATCTGGCGCGAGAAATGTTTTCTTTGATTTGTGCAGATATAGATTTTCCTATACAGCTGCGAGAAAAAGTTATAGAAGATGTTTCTTCATTCTTTCATTCTTTCAGTTTGCGCCGATTAACAGTTTTGGAATCTTTCAAAGATATTGTCGCCAAGGAGGAATAGATGTTAGCATGGGCTGAGACAGATTCTCTTGAGACAGCTGTTCAGAGGCGGATGTATATAATAGCCAAGTACAGATAAATGCTTTTGAGGAAATTTTTGGAAGCTCATCGCAAAAACTTCAGATCCGGTCAACTCACGACAGCCGTTGATCTTCAGATTATAGATTTGCTTTCAGATGCTCACCTCTTTGCATTAGAGACATTGCAGACACAGATGAGAGCGCACGAACTAAAATGGGAAAGGGTGTGTAGCTCAAGCCTGTTTGAAGGAGAAAATAGAGATTGTGGTGCAGTTATTGCCAGATCGAATAAAAACATCAGGTCTACATGCTGGATTCGAACGATCTTGGTTAACGGGTCCTGGATCATCCAAGAAGTAGGAGATTTTTGGAAACCCATTCCCCGGCCAGTTGCTTCTTGCCAATGGGAAATACTACCTCAACGGCAATATGTGGATACTCTATCCCCGATCAGTGATTTTTTCAAGATTGTTCGAAAGCGCTGGGCTGACGTTTGCATAGAAGTTGTACAGTTTTCTGTTTTTGGACTTTTGCAACCAGTTGGTACTCACAATTTTTGCAGAGCCTTAGTTATTAGAGGTACAGTTAGAGATTTAGATGTAGATCCGACAGTTTTTTGTGGCATTTTTCGAAGAGGTCCAGATGTACAACTGATTTCTTCTGATTCTAGTTCTAGTTCCGTTCATCCAGATCCGGACTCTTTGAGTACCAGTTCCTCCAGTACATCTCTGATGAACTTTATTGCTGATATTCCTCAGCTCGAACAGTCACCTGCTGTTATTACTCAGCTTTCAATGCCTACTGCATATGCAACCAGACCAGATTTCACAGAGTCCTTTGCACAGCTCCGAGCTTCAGCTAATCAGATTCAATTTGAGCAAGTGCAGACCATGGATGATGTAGACAAGCTCAAGGATGTGCTTTTATTGCATATCAAAAGTGTGAGACCTGGAAATTGTATTAAGGATTAATTGTTGAATTGATCAGGTTTCGGTGATTTCTGGTGATTCAGATTTCATTTTGAATGCTTGGGTCGCATTTTCGGGTCAGATTTCATATTTGGAGAATTTCTGGAAGTTTTCGTAATTTCGAGATTTTCGGTTGAAATCTGTTTGGTGAAATCTGGTAGCAGATTTGATGACGTAAGCATCATGTGTTGGAAGAAACCGTGGCGGATCCGGATCCTGTCTCCCGGTGGCGCAGCGGAAGTTTAAAAATTAAGCGCCGGGATACGTTCAATACAATAAAATCAATACTATAAACCATTCATAGGATGATTTTCGGGGTGTTACCTTACTGGCGTCTAGGCGCCTGGCTCTAACCAGAAGCACAGGGAGACTGGCTCTTCACGGTAGGCGGCGATAGATTACGTCTAATCAAGTCCACGACCGGAAGCAAGGTTTCTTTCGTTAGCCTGCACTAGAAGGCCTGACGAGATCAGCACGGACGGAAACTCCTCGAAAAGTTGGCCGGAACAAATTCCGGCGAGGGGCGGCGTCGGCGATGGTGGTGGCCGGCGGCGGCGATGTGAGGGAGAGGAGGGGGCGGCCGAGACTATGCAATGGAGGCTAGGGTTAGGTTGTAGTGTTACAATGATCAAATCCCTAAGTCATCTTAATTAAATTAAGTTGGTAGATGGGCTTGAACCG
>KV018124.1:35501-47247 GCA_001598015.1 Dorcoceras hygrometricum
CCGGCCGGCGTGCAACGATTGCACCATCGCGCGGCGTGAACGGCCGCTATGCGCGGCAAACGCGCATATCTCGGCCGTTGTCCAGCAGCTTCGTCGCGCAACCAAGCGCGGCCAGCGCGCTGTTTTTCGCATGCGACGCGCGATGATGCGCGCGCATATGCGCGCTCGGTGGGGAGGGGCCGCCGCACAAGGCGGCGGCCGGTGGCCAAAAAAAAATTTTTTGTTTCAATCTGAAATTCAAGATTTAGATGCAATTCTGGCAACAATTTATTGAAGGATCTGAGCCTAAGCTCTGATACCACTGTTGGAAGAAACCGTGGCGGATCCGGATCCCGTCTCCCGGCGGCGCAGCGGAAGTTTAAAAATTAAGCGCCGGGATACGTTCAATACAATAAAATCAATACTATAAACCATTCATAGGATGATTTTCGGGGTGTTACCTTGCTGGCGTCTAGGCGCCTGGCTCCAACCAGAATCACGGGGAGACTGGCTCTTCACGGTAGGCGGCGGTAGATTACGTCTAATCAAGTCCACGACCGGAAGCAAGGTTCCTTCGTCGGCCTGTACTAGAAGGCCTGACGAGATCAGCACGGATGGAAACTCCTCGAAAAGTTGCCCGGAACAAATTCCGACGAGGGGCGGCGTCGGCGATGGTGGTGGCCGGCGGCGGCGATGTGAGGGAGAGGAGGGGGCGGCCGAGACTATGCAATGGAGGCTAGGGTTGGGTTGTAGTGTTACAATGATCAAAGCCCTAAGTCATCTTAATTAAATTAAGTTGGTAGATGGGCTTGAACCGGCCCAATGGACTTGGGTCATACCCAGGTCCATGTGAACATTCGGTTCGTTTAATTCATTGCGGTTTCATCACAACTCCGATCGAAAGGTAAATCGAGAGTCGCTAAAGATCCGATAGCTATGCATACATCTTGGAGATCGAATAGTGACATCGCGAGTGTAACTAGGTAAACCCATTTACCTAAAACACTTCTAGTACTCTGGCCAGAGATTTATACACTATTATCCCCTCAGATAGCATAGGATATCCACGCATGTAAGCGAGCGGTGAATCCTCGACAACGATGCATCGACTCCAACATGCATCGGGACCTCACCCAATCCCGCCGCCTAATGACCCCAAGTGAGTCGGCAAACGGGTCAAAGTGGACACCTATCATGTAGAGTCTCAATGACGTTTCGAGTCGTGAGGACTAATCAGTACAACCAAGACCTCGGACTTATCCACTCGACAAATGGTAACCACTTGGAAAGTCCGAACGAGGGTAGTTCGATAGATCACCAGGTCACTATCCATCTGTATGCTCAGAACATCACAATGTTTCCTACCAATGAAACATGGTACTTCGCATCGCAGATACTAGTCTCAAGCTCGGGCGGCCTTATCCTCATTTTGACGGCCCAATCGACTAGGAACTAATTCAGAATACACAGTGACTATTAGATGTGTTTCATGATAGCCGTCATACCCACTATCACATCTAACATACACTATGGTGCATTCTAGGTCTTTATCCAACACAATTGTTAACATTATATAAACATAATGAAGATAAAGAATGCCACAAAAAATGCGAATATCATATATAAAGACTGTCATATACAAGAGTCTATAAACCCACACGCCACAAGTTGGCTAGTTGGGCATCTACTCTAACATCATGGGTTAACGTTGTGTGGATGACGTAAGCGTTGCTTGTTTGAGATATCTGTTCGAATCTTGTGAAATCTGGGCGCTTAGCGTTGTGGCGCGTTTTGCTTCATACGCCGTCGTTTCATGAAATCTGTTTTGCGCTAAGGTGTAGAGATCTGGTTCTAGCGTGTTTTTGTTAAGGCTTGAAACGCTGTCGTTTGGATAAGTAAGCACGGCGTCATTTTTATTAGCGCTTGTGGGAGAGATCTGGTATAGTGTTTGCGTTAGATCTGTTTGCGTGAAATCTGTTTTGTGAGTGTAGCGTACTGGTGACCAGATTTCAGCGTTTGTTTTGGCGACCAGCTTCCAGCGTTCTTCATGAAATCTGTTTTGCGCTAAGGTGTAGAGATCTGGTTCTAGCGTGTTTTTGTTAAGGCTTGAAACGCTGTCGTTTGGATAAGTAAGCACGGCGTCATTTTTATTAGCGCTTGTGGGAGAGATCTGGTATAGTGTTTGCGTTAGATCTGTTTGCGTGAAATCTGTTTTGTGAGTGTAGCGTACTGGTGACCAGATTTCAGCGTTTGTTTTGGCGACCAGCTTCCAGCGTTCTTAGTTCCAGATTTCACCGTAGCGTGTGACGTCGCTTTAGTGTTGCACACTTCCAGATTTCACCGTGTTTTTGGAAGCAAGCGTAGTGTTTGGTTTTCCAGATTTCACCGTGGCTTTTGTGCATTTTAGCGTGCTTTGCTTGTGAAATCTGTTTCTGTCGATGAGCTTTTTAATCAGATTTCATGCGTGTATAAATTGGAGCGTTGGCCTTCAATTATTGAGGAAAAATCAGAATCCATACTTAGCATTTTCTCTTGACATTCGTTCTCTGTTCTCAACCCTTGACTACTATTCATCGTGAGCTTCTTCGGTATATTCCCGTCGATTTCGGCCACCGTTTTTCATGTTCAAGGTAGCGTTGGACTCCTCTTGGAAAGCTCTTTCATCTCGTACCATTTTGGAAGCTATAGTTGGCTATATCGAAAGCACGAAGCTACTGTGTGTGCGTGCATTTTGTCGGGTGCAGGTAGCATTTTGGTTTAGTTGTTGAAATCTTGCTCCTAGCCTTGTTTTAAGCTTCACGTTGAGTTGTTTGGGTAGGGTTGAAGGCTGGTTTGTGCTTATGAATTTCCAGCCGTGCGCTTTTAAGTTTGGCCGTGAGAAATTGTGTGAGAGACGTGAGGTTGTTTAGGCTTTTCCTGAAATCTGTGCATCGTGTGTTTGGCAGATTTTGTGCAGGCCGTGCCTTGATCCCACCTTCGAGGAATCTGTATTGTTGGTAATTGTTGCTCAGTGTTGAGGTACGGATTCGAGCTTGTTACAGCGTGAGGTCGGCATGAGCAAATGCAATGATGGCTGTTTGTTGTTTACGTGTATGGCTGTCAGTGGTTACTGCCTGTTGTTATATGCATACACGCATTGGCATCTCTTGCATTTCATATCTCAGTTGTATCGTATCTTGTACTTCGGCAGTTGTGCCTTGTTGTATTTGCTGTTGTTTCTTACCAGGTTTGAGGACGAGCGGGTAACTCCCGTATACCTCATCTCCCTGCTGGGATCTGATAGCCACTATGAGTGGAGTGGGTAGCTCCCACATCTCATGAGTTGGGCAACAACAGGTGGAGTGATTGATGCACCTGGTATTGGTGAGCGAGTAGGGTGAGTGGGTAACTCCCACATGTCCTACACTCACAGTGGCCACCTATCCATTGCAGATATGATTGAGCTATGCTTTGAGTTCCTTGGCTCCCTTGTTGGTCGTAGCCTCCAGTTGTTATCCGGTGTCTCATGCATAGCATTTGCATTTTATTTATGCTGTATCTTTGCTGTTTATTTGCTCTCCGTACTGGGGTTTGACCCCAATGTCCCTCTGGGGCTTGGTTTGTTTTCTTGTTTGTGTTGTTTTCAGGGAACCCAGGTTTCACCGCTGGTCGTGGCTTTAACCCAGCTGGTGGTGCCCCAGGAGGTGGTTAGCGTGTCCCAGTGGGTATAGCATATATATATATGTGTATCAGTTAGCCAGGGGGATGCCCTGCGCTTCGTTATTGTATCCCGTAGTTGGAGTCTGATACATGTTGTCGTTGGATGTTGTTATGCTATACTGTTTCGGTTGTGGTTGGATTTTAAGCGGGGTTAGTATTTTGAGTATTCTTGTATTTTAAATTATATGTTTTAAATCGTCAGGCTTAAACGCGAAAATTTTACCCGCTTTTTGATAGCTTCCGCATGTGTTGTATGATTTTACTCTGTTTAGAGCACGAGGCCTGACAAGAAGCCTTGAGAGGCGGTTTACTGAGATTTCAGATCAACAGGACAGGATTTTGGGATCGATTTTAACCGAGACCCTCTATTAATGTGCAATGACTAGCTATTCGATTAATAACCAGTTCTAAAGGGTGTAACGATTTTGAATGACAAGACGCAGGATTCAGCCAGAAGTTGAAGCCGGGTTCGCAAAGATCAGGCTGGTTTCATCTTGAATTAAAACCAGCCCATTACAAGGAGAGCGCTAAACATGCTGATTCCAGTCAGAAGACTAGAACCAGCTCGACACAATGGCCGAACGATCTGGTTAACTTAGCTTGAGCTGCAATAGCTCAGTGTTCTTGAATACTTTGTGCATCGAGATACAGATTGAGTAATGTAAATAAAACATGCGGAAATAACTCAAACTGCACTCTATCGTTCGAAGCCCAATTAAACAGTCATAAATGCGTAAGCAAATATGAAATGTGTATGAGTGTAAATACTAAAAACAGTAAAGAAAGATACGCTGATTTGTTTCTGGATGTTCGGAGCTCAATCTCCTACATCTCCCCTTCTTCCGCCACGGGAAGGATCACTAGAAGACTTTGATTACAACGACCCTCGTTGCAACCCACTCTCTACGACCAACAGTCGCAAGAACTCCTTGCTTCTACCATTGTACACCAGCCCCGCAGACTGTGTGACTAACTTCACTTCTTTTATGCCTCAGTGAGAAAGGCTACAAGGACTTGTTTAACGTCTTTGTCCAAAGACTACACACACTTCTTTAACGTCTCAGTGCGAAAGACAACTAGACTTGTTTAACGTCTCTGTCCAAAGACTACAATGGAGAGTGTTTGAATCACATTCACTCTTTATCTATTTCGCTCAACTTTCGAATATGAGTGAATGTGTGTGTGTGAGATTACAGTGTAATCACAATCTCTCAATGAATTAAATCTCACACACTCTGGGAAGTGCTCCTGGTTTGAGATTGTTTTCGGCTATCTCCCCAGATCAAGTGTTGTGCGTCTTCAAGTGTTTTATTTTTGGATTTGCACAACACACTCTCACTGTTATGGCGCCCTCCTTTAGTCTGTTTCATTGCGCCTGTTTATAAAGCCGCTGCTTGGATATATCCGTTGGACACAAAGATGTAGCCGTTCTGAAAAGTTTTCTAACGCATATGTACTTTCTGTCCTTTGGCATTTAATGCGTTGCAGGCTTTATTTGACTTGAGCTCTGTTCATCGGTGATTCTGCAGCCTTTGGTCATTTCGAGCTCTTTGTTTGCTTGTGCCTGATGTGGACAAGACGAAACAAATCAATTTGAACCAATTAAGTTGGTCTTCGTGGATTGTTCAAACTGATTTGCTTGACCAGATTGATCTGTCTGGAGTTGGTTTCTCAGCTCGTTTCTTTGTCAAGCTGGTTGCTTCATTAGCTCCTGCAGAGCTCTCTCCTTCTCCTCACCAGCTTCTTTGTTCTGATCTTCGAGCTGATCTTCTGGAGCAACTTCTGCATCTGCGCCTCTTTTTGTCTGCATCTGAGCTTGTGCTGTTCTTTCTTGCTCTTTGAGCTGCTTTGAAGCTCTGGCTTTGCTCCATTCCCAGCTGGTCGCCAACCAGCTGGTTGATATATCTATGAGATCAAGCTTCTCACAAATATCATTCGGCGAGTTGGTTTGTCCGCTCCCAGCTGGTCTTCTTAACTTCAAGCTGGTTTGACCTTAACCAGCTGGGCTCTATTCTTCTCGTCACGAGCCCCAGTTTGCTTGCTTGTCCTTTTGATACATTCAGACACCTTATACAAATTGTCAGCAAGCAAAACTGTTAATCAGTTCTATCTCAATCTACCCAATGAGTGAGATCCCTACGATGAACTGATCATTGCCGTGCTCAATGATCAAGCGTGCACTTGATCACTGTTCTTGTATACGGCTTTGCACTCAATCACTGATCTTGTACACCGCACTTGATCTGTGCTTGAGCTATTCTGCACTTGAGCATTCTGTGCTTGGACTCTGCACTTAAATTCTGCTCTTGATTCTGCGCTTGAACTGCTCTTCACACTTTGCGCTTGATCTTCGTGCTTCTTCAACATCCAGCTGATGAACCAGCTTGATGTTCCCTGTACTTCTGGAAGTAAACTGCCGAACCAGTTTGGGCGTCCCCTTATCGTTCCAGCTTGATATCTTCGACCAGTCCAGCTCAGGCGTCCCTTCACTGTCCTAGCTTGGATATATTTACGTCTACCACAGTATAATCAAGCTGCGCATGTCAAGTAGAGCATTAGTACAATAGAATCAGATTTTGTGTGAATCAAAATTAGATTCTGATCTGTAAACACAAATCCAACAATCTCCCCCTTTTTGATTAACACAAAATCTGGAAAAACATATTCATGTATGTTTATGCTCAAAAGTATTTCTCCCCCTTTTTGTGGGAATCAAAAAGAGTAAGAAACTTTGTTTCCCCCTTAATATTTAAAACAAGACTCCCCCTCAACAAAACATGGGGTAATTTTATTTTTGAAATAGAAAGTTTTTATGCATTGGAAAACATTTTGTCGAAAGTTTTGTGTATGCATGAGATTTTTAAAACAAGGTCTGTGCTACTCGAAATTTCTCATACATATAGATCGGAAAAGCATCAATATATATGCCTCCCCCTATCCATATGCTAAGGTTTTAAAACTTAAAAATTTTGTAGCATAGACAGGCTAACGAACGGATATTAGAACGCAAACTGTTTAACAGCATTTTTCGAAAAAAATTCACTATTCAAGAACAACCTGCTCTGATATCACTTGTTGGGATCGATTTTAACCGAGACCCTCTATTAATGTGCAATGATTAGCTATTCGATCAATAACCAGTGCTAAAGGGTGTAACCAGATCGAATGACAAGACGTAGGATTCAGCCAGAATTTGAAGCCGAGTTCGCAAAGATCAGGCTGGTTTCAGATTGAATTAAAACCAGCCCATTACAAGGCGAGCGCTAAACATGCTGATTCCAGTCAGAAGACTAGAACCAGCTCGACACAATGGTCGAACGATCTGGTTAACTTAGCTTGACTTGCAATAGCTCAGTGTTCTTGAATACTTTGTGCACCGTGATACAAATTGAGTAATGTAAATAAAACATGTGGAAATAACACAAACTACACTCTATCGTTCGAAGCTAAATTAAACAGTCATAAACGCGTAAGCAAATATGAAATGCGTATGAGTGTAAATTCTAAAAATAATAAAGAAAGATACGCTGATTTGTTTCTGGAAGTTCGGAGCTCAATCTCCTACATCTCCCCTTCTTCCGCCATGGGAAGGATCCACTAGAAGACTTTGATTACAACGACCCTCGTTGCAACCCACTCTCTACGACCAGCAGCCGCAAGAACTCCGAGCTTCTACCATTGCACACCAGCCCTGCAGACTTTGTGACTAACTTCACTTATTTTATGCCCTAGTGAGAAAGGCTACAAGGACTTGTTTAACGTCTTTGTCCAAAGACTACACACATTTCTTTAACGTCTCAGTGCGAAAGACAACTAGACTTGTTTAACGTCTCTGTCCAAAGACTACAATGGAGAGTGTTTGAATCACATTCACTCTTTATCTATTTCGCTCAACTTTCGAATATGAGTGAATGTGTGTGTGTGAGATTTACAGTGTAATCACAATCTCTCAATGAATTAAATCTCACACACTCTGGGAAGTGCTCCTGATTTGAGCTGGTTTTTGGCTATCTCCCCAGATCAAGTGTTGTGTGTCTTCAAGTGTTTTCTTTTCGGATTTGCACAACAAACTCTCACTGTTATGGCGACCCCCTTTATTCTGTTTCATTGCGCCTGTTCATAAAGACGCTGCTTGGATATATCCGTTGGACACAAAGATGTAGCCGTTCTGAAAAGTTTTCTGACGCATATGTACTTTCTGTCCTTTGGCATTTAATGCGTTGCAGGCTATATTTGACTTGATCTCTGTTCATCGGCGATTCTAGAGCCTTTGGTCATTTCGAGCTCTTTGTTTGCTTGTGCCTGATGTGGACAAGACGAAACAAATCAATTTGAACCAATTAAGTTGTTCTTCGTGGATTGTTCAAACTGATTTGCTTGACCAGATTGATCTGTCTGGAGTTGGTTTCTCAGCTCGTTTCTTTGTCAAGCTGGTTGCTTCATTAGCTCTTGCAGAGCTCTCTCCTTCTCCTCACCAGCTTCTTTGTTTTGATCTTCGAGCTGATCTTCTGGAGCAACTTCTGCATCTGCGCCTCTTTTTGTCTGTAGCTGAGCTTGTGCTGTTCTTTCCTGCTCTTTGAGCTGCTTTGAAGCTCCGGCTTTGCTCCATTCTCAGCTGGTCGCCAACCAGCTGGTTGATATATCTGTGAGATCAAGCTTCTCACAGATATCATTCGGCGAGCTGGTTTGTCTGCTCCCAGCTGGTCTTCTTAACTTCAAGCTGGTTTGACTTTAACCAGCTGGGTTCTATTCTTCTCGTCACGAGCCCCAGTTTTGCTTGCTTGTCCTTTTGATACATTCAGACACCTTATCCAAATTGTCAGCAAGCAAAACTGTTAATCAGTTCTATCTCAATCTACCCAATGACTGAGATCCCTACTGATGGATCTGGATAACAGATCCAGATCCGTGTTTTGAATTACAAAAAACCTATTATTGTGTTTCTAATGTCTTTACGTAGTGTACTGATATTAAGATCAACAAGTAGAGAAATCTGAAGAAAGCTGCATCGCCTAACGAGATTTATAGGAGTTCGATCAGACGTAAATGGGAGAAATTTATAGATTGGAGAAATCTGGAAGATTGAAAGAGGAGAAATCTAGCAGATATGATGAAGTGAAGAGAATATGAAAAGGAGTTTATTAAAATTGGAGGATCAACAGATTTGCTTACGTGGTCAGACTTGCTTACGTGGAGTCCAGCTGTACTCATTGGTTCAGTAGTGAAGTCTGACGAGAAGAGAAAAGAAGAAGACATATCAGATGTCTACTGTAGAAGACGTATCAGATGTCTAATGTAGACATCTATTGGAGTTAGACGCAATAACAGGAGAAGAAATCTGGACGTGTCGAGGAGAAGAAATCTGGACGTGTCGAGACAGAGGTCTGATAAGAAGAACGAAGAAGAAGTCTGGTTCAGACGTAGATAGGAGAAGTTTGATCAATATGAAGTAAGGAGAAATCTGGACGTGACAAAGAAGTGAGGAGAAGTCTGGTATGCGAAACAATAGAAATCTGGCGAAGAGAATAACAGAGAAGCACTCAGACGATGGCAGTAGTAGAAGCAATTGGATGTCAAATAGGAGAAGTCAGATTTGGATTATATTAGAAGAAGTCTGATGAAGTCTGATGGAGAAGTCTACAGGAAATGAAGAGCGAAGTCTGGAGAAGTCTGATCAAGAGTAACTATAAGAGAAGTCTGGAGAAGTCTTGAAGTGTGAAGTCTGATCAGACGTAGAGATGTGAAAAGAGAAATCTGATCATGTGAAGATAGGAGAAATCCGATGAACAGTAGAAGTCTGAAGATGCAAGCAGAAGATGGAATCAGACGTCGATGCATAGAGGAATCTGAATCAGATGTGGAGCAGATGATTCAGATGAGGAACAAATGTTAATCAGTTTAGAAGAAAAATCTGGAACCAGCTGTTGCGCGTAAATGGATCAGCTGGAACAAATGCGAAGAGATGTCACTCAACAGTTGGAGTAATTGAACAGAAGAAATCAGATGTTGATCAACTGAATGATGATGTTGAATCAGCTGTTGCGCAAACGTAAATGAATCAGACGTCGATGTGAATGGAAATTGAATCAGCTGATGAAGATGATTCAGGCGTAGCGCTAAGGAAAATATTAACCAGAAGTGGCGCAAAGAATTAATGGATCAGACGTAGCGCTAAGGAGAAGGTGAAACAGACGTTGCGAAGATAAGATGATATCAGCTGAGTGAACAGCTGAAGTGAACAGTTGATCAGTTGTTGCAAGCAATCAGCTGCTGTATTTGGACCAACAGCTGAACATTATGACAGCTGAGTGAACAGCTGAAGCGAACAGTTGATCAGTGTTGTGAAGAACATTCAGGCGAAGCAGTTGACAAATATCTGAAGAATAACAGAAGCATGGGAGTAAACTGCTGAGCCTTCAGATTATTTCTGTAACGACCCTCATTTTCTTGACGGAATATTTATAAGTTTTGGGGCTCAATTGAATAAAATCAAGAGTTATAAACATTGGAGAATGGATCGCTACTAACTATCTGGGTTAAACGAGAATAATAAAATTTCTCACGTTTGAAGATAAGAAATCTAGGATATCTTATGCAATGGTGCGGAAATGAAGAAAGCAGCTATATCATATGTCAATGATGCATCTCGTAGTGTGATAACGTCTGGTTGAAATCCTTACAACATAAAAACTCAGAAATTCTGTTTTGATACAAACTCACATCAGAATATTCAGTACAATACAAAAGTGTTCTCAAAAAGAAGCTATGAACTTTGGAACAGAAGGAAATAAAGAACTCTGTTGTCCACGATAAACACATCCCTTCCATTCTGTTCATCTCCCTCCAGCTCCTACTGTGAATTACCTGTACTCAATGAAAACTAGTGAGCCAAATGCCCAGCAGGTAAATTCTGGAATAACGAAAGCAAATTATACCATCGTCCATGGACTAATACATACTGGAGTCTGAACTGGAATTACACTTATGAATAAACAAGCGTAACATAAGTATGAAATTTGAATCAAGTATGAAAGCATAAAACATGAGTCAATTCTGAAAACATTTTCTTTAAACATTCTTAAGAGCTGCGATTAAAATCACACTTGTGCTCTTCATTCATTTTCTGGAAAATTATGACAACACTTTAAACATTTGGTCCATTTCGTTTGATCAAACTCCTGATATCAGTCTTAGCACTATGTCTCATGGTTGAAGGGGTATACAGATCCGTTGAACTGTAATCCTAATCCTTCCTGGTTAAAAGGGCACACGGTTTGTCAGCCGCGCACTCACCTTTTCATTAGGGACCCTTTTCATTGTCATAACTTAAAATATTTCATAAAACATTGTTCTGCTCTTTCTTTCTCTAGTGAAAAACTGTTTTCTTTCTTTTGTTCGAGTTACTGGTTTTTGTTTATCAAATGATATTCTGGAACTGTAAAGAATTCCCTTATAAAGCTTGCGAAGATGAAAACTGAATAACTTAGCTAGTTGAATCTGTCGGATAAGTCGAAAGATTCATTTGAACTGATTCAGAATTGAAAAGAGAATCAAATTCTGAAATTTCGTTATCTGCTGACAAAAACGAAGAATGAACAGTAACCAGCTGAAGTGACCAGTACCAGTCGCAAGACTAATACCAGCTGGATAAACAATACCAGTCGCAAAGAATAGGAAACCAGTCGCAAGATAGGAATCCAGTCGCAAGGTATTTTAAACAAATGTGAAGTGAAACGACGTCGTTAGCGCATAACCCAGTCGCTACAACCAGTCGCTACGACCAGTCGCTACAACCATCGCTACAACCAGTCGCTACTGGTGTTATGGAACCAACGCAACTGCTGAATATGCATCTGCTGAAATATGCATCTGCTGAAATATGCATCTGCTGGTTTTCAACAAAGAAGTGAAACTGCTGATTTTATACTTAGAATATTTTTGACAAGACAATATCAGCAGTGGTATAAGAACCAGCTCTCGTTCTTAACGTGCAGATAACCATGAACTATGAAGGTTACCTTCCTCTAAAGACTTCAACATATCTTATGAAACTTCTGGAAAAGATCGA
>KV018124.1:47943-58376 GCA_001598015.1 Dorcoceras hygrometricum
AAACTCTATAAGAAGCGTGCTCTGTTTTTTAAAACCAAAGATGTGCATGGAAACCGAGAATTTTAGTTAAATAAAGGATCTACTTGGTTTGCAGAAGTCACTAAATATCTACTGTACTTGCATTCTAACATTTGAATATCAATCCATAATAAAATAAAGATTGATCATGGCATAGACAGAAATATTCAAGAATCGAATTGTAATAGCAATGTAATCCCTTAATCTCATATCTTTCTAATTGTGGACTTCTAAAATATCTGGTCGTTACATTCTACCCCTCTTAAAAGAATTTCGTCCCCGAAATTCACTTACTTGAAGAAATCTGGGTAACTTCCCTGCATATCAGATTCTACTTCCCATGTTGCTTCCCTTTCTGAGTGATTCGTCCACTGAATCTTGATCATTGGGATAGTTCTGTTTCTTAACTTACGATTTTCCTTTGCTAAAATCTTTTCTGGAGTTTCTTCGTAAGTCAAGTCCGGTTCTAATTGCACTGGTTCATGTCTGAGAACATGCGATGGGTTCGCAATGTATCTTCTAAGTGCTGATACATGGAACACATTGTGGACAGAAGACATTTGTGGAGGTAGTGCTAAACGATATGCTAACGTTCCAACTCGTTCCAAGATTTGAAATGGTCCAACATATCTGGGACTTAACTTTCCTTTCTTTCCAAATCTTAAAACACCTTTCATTGGTGAAATCTTGAGGAACACATGATCTCCCACCGCAAAGTTCACCTCTGTGCGATGAATGTCTGCATAACTTTTCTGCCTACTTTGAGCAGCCTTCATTCTTTCACGTATTCTCTTAATTGCTTCTGAAGTTTGCTCTATAATATCAGGTCCTATTTCGTTTCTTTCACCCACATCATCCCAAAGAATTGGTGATCGACATTTCCTTCCATACAGAGCTTCGTATGGTGCCATTTCTATCGACGCTTGATAACTGTTGTTGTAGGTGAATTCAATCAAAGGTAATTTAGATTCCCAGCTTTCTGAAAAATCCAGAACACTAGCCCTTAACAAATCTTCCAGTATTTGAATTATTCTTTCTGATTGCCCATCGGTTTGAGGATGGAACGCTGTACTGAAAGTTAAATTCGTTCCTAAGGCTTGGTGTAAACTTTTCCAGAATCTCGAATTGAATCTGGGATCTCTATCTGATACAATAGAACTTGGAATCCCATGAGGTCTGACAATTTCCTTGATATACAACTCTGCATACTTATTCAAACCATCAGTTGTCTTTACAGGAAGGAAATGAGCAGACTTAGTTAATCTGTCAACTATTACCCAAATTGCGTTACAACCTGAAACTGTCCTGGGTAATCCTACCACGAAATCCATTGCTATATTATCCCACTTCCAAACGGGTATAGGAAGTGGTTTTAGCATTCCTTCTGGTCTCTGATGTTCTGCTTTAACTTTCTGGCAGGTTAAACATTCCGCAACAAATCTACAAATGTCACGTTTCATTCCTGGACACCAAAACAGAGCTTGCAAATCCTTGAACATTTTTGTTCCTCCTGGATGAATTGAATATGGCGAATTGTGGGCTTCATTCATAATCTCATTGCGCAAATTATCTGAGCATGGTACCCACAATCTACCTTGATATTTAACAATTCCATCCTCCACTGTATACAAATTTGATCCTCTGTTTTCATCCTGCTGCTTCCATTTCTGGAGTTGATCATCCTTAGTTTGCCCTTCTTTGATCCTATCTTTAAGCGTTGATTGGATCGTGAGAACTGATAACTTAGCAGCACTTTCCTTTCGAATTATCTCAAGTTCAAATCGATTGATCTCTAACGCCAGGGGAATCTGAACTGAGATTTGCGCTAACCCCACGCTTCTTCCACTTAACGCATCTGCTACTACGTTAGCTTTTCCCGGGTGATAGCTAATTACGCAATCGTAATATTTAACCAATTCAAGCCATCTTCTCTGTCGCATGTTTAATTCCTTCTGAGTAAAGAAATACTTAAGACTTTTATGGTCTGTAAAAATTTCGCACTTCTCGCCGTAAAGATAGTGTCTCCAAATTTTTAAAGCGAAAACTACTGCTGCTAATTCCAGGTCATGCGTAGGATAATTCTTCTCGTGAATCTTCAATTGCCTAGAAGCGTAAGCAATTACTTTTCTTTCTTGCATTAAGATAGCTCCCAACCCTGTCTTCGATGCATCAGTGTAAATCACAAAATTTCCTTTCTCTGTTGGTAACGTTAGAACAGGGGCTTCAACTAATGCATGTTTCAATTTCTCAAAACTGGATTGGCATTTGGGAGTCCAATCATACTTCACATTCTTTTTAGTTAAGGCCGTTAATGGAACAGCAATCTTCGAAAATCCTTCTATGAATCTTCTATAATATCCTGCCAGTCCTAGGAAACTTCGAATTTCCGTGACATTCTTAGGTACAGGCCAGTCTCGAATAGATTCTACCTTTGAAGGATCTACTTCTATTCCATTCTTTGAAATAATGTGACCCAAGAATACTACTTTATCAATCCAGAACTCACACTTACTAAACTTTGCAAATAACCGCTTATTTCGTAAAATTTGCAAGATTTCTCTAAGGTGTTCTTCATGTTCTTCCCTGCTCTTCGAGTAAATCAAAATATCATCTATGAACACAATGACAAATCTATCTAAATAAGGTTGGAATACTCGATTCATTAAGTCCATAAATACAGATGGCACATTCGTTACCACAAAAGGCATAACTAGAAATTCATAATGGCCATATCTTGTTCTAAAAGCAGTCTTATAAACATCTGATTCTTTTACACGCAATTGGTGATAACCTGATCTCAGGTCTATTTTCGAAAATACAGCAGCTCCTCTTAACTGATCAAATAAATCGTCGATTCTAAGGAGAGGATACTTATTCTTAATCGTTAGTTTATTCAATTCCCTATAATCAATGCATAGACGCATACTCCCATCTTTCTTCTTTACGAAAAGTACTGGTGCACCCCAAGGGGAAGTACTGGGTCTAATGAAGCCTTTATTCAGTAGCTCTTGAATCTGATCCTTTAGTTCTTTCATTTCCTTAGGATCAAGTCTATAGGGAGGCTTTGATATTGGAGCGGCTTCTGGTACTAAATCAATAGTAAATTCTAATTCTCGAATGGGAGGTAAACCCGAAACATCTTCTGGGAAAATATCTGGGAATTCTCTTACTACAGCTACTTCCTCTCGTTTCTTTTTCCTTTCAGGTTCTAATGATATAACGTTTACCAAAAATCCCTGACCCCCATTTCTTAAACATTTCTGGGCTTTCATCGCTGATATTAGCTTAAGGGTCTTTACATAATTTCCAGCTTTGAAAATGAGTTTCCATCGGGTTTCTTATTAAAGACAGATCTTCGCTTAAAGTCTATAACAACTTCATGTTTCACTAACCAATCTATTCCCAATATAAAGTCAAATTCGAACATAGGTAATACTATAAGATCTGCATAAACAATATTACCCTGCAATTCAAGTTCTACATTTCGACTTACTCGATTGGTTAGTACATTTTCTCCTGTAGGAGTCTGAACACAGTATCCTACCTCTATTTCTACTGGTTTAACAGGTAATTTCTCAGAAAATCTATCTGATACAAAAGAATGCGTTGCACCAGAATCTAATAATGCTACGGTAGGCAAGTTATCAACAAAAATTTTACCCGTCACCAAAGTGGTATCTACTGGTGCTTCAGCAGCAGTCATCACATAAGCCCTGCTGGCAACGAGTTGCTATTGCGGCTGCTGCTGTTGCTTCTGGGGACAACTTCTCGACATGTGGCCTGTTTTACCACATGTATAGCACACATTCTGTCCTTGAAGGCACTGTCCCTTATGTTTCTTCTTGCAGATGGGACATGGAGGCCTATTCTCCGTGTGAGGAACCGAAGAAATTGGCTGTGCAGCAATAGGTCCCTTCCCTACTGACCCTTGCTGGTTGTTGTTATTCTGCTTCTTAAATTTTCTTTTATCATTTTGCTGGAAAGCTTGCCTCTTTAATTGTCTTTCCTCGTCAATCGCTTTCCAGTCTTGCTCTGCCCTCAAAGCTTTGTTTACCGCTGCCTTGTAGTCTACTGGTTCGGCCAGTCTAACATCATGCTTGATCATGGGCTTCAACCCATTAATAAAATGGCGAAGTTTGGCATCTGCGTTTGTCCCTATCAGTGGAACAAAGTAACATCCTCTTTCGAACTTGCGGATGTAATCCCGCATCGTCAATCCTTCTTGTTTCAGAGTTAGGAATTCACTCTGCAACTGTTCTCTAACATCCACAGTGAAATATTGTTCGAAGAAGACTCTCTTAAACTCTTCCCATGTGAGAATTTCCAAGTCTACAGTTAACTTGGCTCCTTCCCACCACATCATGGCGTCGCCCCGCAACATATAGATTGCACAACGAGGTCTCTCTAATTCTGTCAGATGAAGATAATCGAATATCACCTCCATGGATTTTATCCAACTTTCTGCCACCAGGGGATCAGTAGTGCCAGAAAATTCTTGAGGTCGCTGCCTCCTAAATTTCTCTTGAGGATCTTCTCTGCTAATCATTCTACTCGAAGAATGACCATTTCCACTAGAGGTCTGATCAACTAAACGTTCAAAAAGTTGAGCCATATTGGCAAGGACTGGAGTTATGCCTTCTGATTCACTATCTCCTTCAACAAAACTCCTTCTGCCTCTACCTCTTCCTGACATATCTGTAAAGGGTAGTCCAAATCCACCACAATTCTATATGAGAGATTACTCTATGCTAAAACATGAACGTGAAACTTACAAATTTCGCAGAGGCTGGAGAGATTTGCTCAGACTGGAAGTGTGTTTATCTCAAGGACCATGCTCTGATACCAACTGTAACGACCCTCATTTTCTTGACGGAATAATTATAAGTTTTGGGGCTCAATTGAATAAAATCAAGAGTTATAAACATTGGAGAATGGATCGCTACTAACTATCTGGGTTAAACGAGAATAATAAAATTTCTCACGTTCGAAGATAAGAAATCTAGGATATCTTATGCAATGGTGCGGAAATGAAGAAATCAGCTATATCATATGTCAATGATGCATCTCGTAGTGTGATAACGTCTGGTTGAAATCCTTACAACATAAAAACTCAGAAATTCTGTTTTGATACAAACTCACATCAGAATATTCAGTACAATACAAAAGTGTTCTCAAAAAGAAGCTATGAACTTTGGAACATAAGGAAATAAAGAACTCTGTTGTCCACGATAAACATATCCCTTCCATTATGTTCATCTCCCTCCAGCTCCTACTGTGAATTACCTGCACTCAATAAAAACTAGTGAGCCAAAGGCCCAGCAGGTAAAATTCTGGAATAACGAAAGCAAATTATACCATCGTCCATGGACTAATACATACTGGAGTCTGAACTGGAATTACACTTATGAATAAACAAGCGTAACATAAGTATGAAATTTGAATCAAGTATGAAAGCATAAAACATGAGTCAATTCTGAAAACATTTTCTTTAAACATTCTTAAGAGCTGCGATTAAAATCACACTTGTGCTCTTCATTCATTTTCTGGAAAATTATGACAACACTTCAAACATTTGGTCCATTTCGTTTGATCAAACTCCTGATATCAGTCTTAGCACTATGGCTCATGGTTGAATGGGTATACAGATCCGTCGAACTGTAATCCTTATCCTTCCTGGTTAAAAGGGCACACGGTTCGTCAGCTGCGCACTCACCTTTTCATTAGGGACCCTTTTCATTGTCATAACTTAAAATATTTCATAAAACATTGTTCTGCTCTTTCTTTCTCTCGTGAAAAACTGTTTTCTTTCTTTTGTTCGAGTTATTGGTTTTTGTTTATCAAATGATATTCTGGAACTGTAATGAATTCCCTTATAAAGCTTGCGAAGATGAAAACTGAATACCTTAGCTAGTTGAATCTGTCGGATAAGTCGAAAGATTCATTTGAACTGATTCAGAATTGAAAAGAGAATCAAATTCTAAAATTTCGTTATCTGCTGACGAAAACGAAGAATGAACAGTAATCAGCTGAAGTGACCAGTACCAGTCGCAAGACTAATACCAGCTGGATAAACAATACCAGTCGCAAGGAATAGGAAACCAGTCGCAAGATAGGAATCCAGTCGCAAGGTCTTTTAAACAAATGTGAAGTGAAACGACGTCGTTAGCGCATAAACCAGTCGCTACGACCAGTCGCTACAACCAGTCGCTACAACCAGTCGCTACAACCAGTCGCTACTGGTGTTATGGAACCAACGCAACTGCTGAATATGCATCTGCTGAAATATGCATCTGCTGGTTTTCAACAAAGAAGTGAAACTGCTGATTTTATACTTAGAATATTTTTGACAAGACAATATCAGCAGTGGTATAAGAACCAGCTCTCGTTCTTAACGTGCAGATAACCATGAACTATGAAGGTTACCTTCCTCTAAAGACTTCGACATATCTTATGAAACTTCCGAAAAAGATCGAGTAAGCTACTTGTAAGCTACTTCGATGAATGAATCACTGAAAACCTCAGGAATTTATTGGAAGAACATCATCCAAACATTTTTCTAAATCATCTTTGAATCAAAATACAGTAACTCAACTTCTTTCCAAAAACAGAGCATGAACTTCTGGTTTCCTTTGAAGAACAGCCGAAGCCATCTTCCTTTTTCTTTAAAACCATACATAATCATAAAAACAGAATTGAATATATGCTTTCTATTGAGTGAGCAAGAAAGTCGTCGGACTTGCCTGGTATCTTTAACACAAGAACAGCAGAAAATCCAGTATACTTCTTGCGCACCGCCTGTTTCCTTTAAAACACTTTGAAAGTATTTTGATCGGCTTCTTGAGAGCGAGCACCGCTTAATATGATTTGATTTGAAAGTAATGATGCATGAAGCAGCTTAAGATCATATTTATATGATTTACGATGACTAAGGAAAGCAAACACGTTATATCAATATGCAAAACTCTATAAGAAGCGTGCCCTGTTTTTAAAACAAAAGATGTGCATGGAAACCGAGAATTTTAGTTAAATAAAGGATCCACTTGGTTTGCAGAAGTCACTAAACATTTATTGTACTTGCATTCTAACATGGTAATATCAATCCATAACAAGATAAAGATTGATCATTGCATATACAGAAATATTCAAGAATCGAATTATAATAGCAATGTAATACCTCAATATCATATCTTTCTAATTTTGGACTTCTAAAAGATCTGGTCGTTACATTCTACCCACCTTAATAGAATTTCGTCCCCGAAATTCACTTACTTGAAGAAATCTGGGTAACTTTCCTGCATATCAGATTCTACTTCCCATGTTGCTTCCCTTTCTGAGTGATTTGTCCACCGAATCTTGATCATTGGGATAGTTCTGTTTCTTAGCTTACGATTTTCCTTTGCTAAAATATTTTCTGGAGTTTCTTCGTAAGTCAAGTCTGGTTAAAGCTTATTCAGAAGAAGACAAAAGCCTGCAAAAGAAAGGACACAAGGACAATCCTGTCGGTACTTTACATAACATCTTTCAACGGGAAGAAAATTTGTGTCCAACGGATTGAATTTGAACAAAGGCTATTTAAGGGAGAAGATTTGAAGAAATCGATGATGCTGATGTAAAAGACAAAAACAGAGGGAAGAAAAATAGAAGAACGAAGCAGTCGGCCACCATTAGAGAGGAGCTTACAACGAGCGTCGACTGCTGAGTTATAATCAGCTCTTTTGGAGCATTTCCCAGTTGTGTGAGATTTTATTATTACGAGAGTTATGCTTACACTGTAAATCTCACACACACAGAGATTCATTCACATTCTTGAGAGTTGAGCAAAATTGTATAGTGAATGAATCTCAAACCCAAAATGTAAAATCAGATCCCGTCCAAGCACGAAGACGTTAAACTCTGTGTTTGTAGCCTTTCTCACAGAGGCGTAAAACAAGTGATTGACACAGCCGAGGGCTGGTGTAGAGTCTAGGAGTTCTAGCAGCTGCTGACTGTTGGATTGGGTCTGCGGATCAAATTCTTCTAGTGGATCCTTCCCGGAGCGAAAGAAGGGGAGACGTAGGATATTTATTTACCTTACGCATTTACTTACTTGTTACACTGTTCACTGATCAATTGGCTTTATTACGCACATATTTTTTAGCCAAGAAATCAGCCGTTAAACTGAGATACCTTAAGTCTGGTAACTCGGACTTAAGTTAAGCGGTAACGATTTCGAAAATTTAAAAATACCGAAGAGTTCATTCAACCCCCCCTTCTGAACTCCTAGGCCTGTTTTCGTGCCATATTGATCCTAACAAGTGGTATCAGAGCAGGTTGTTCTTGAACGAGCATTTATTTTTAAAACGCATGTGCTATCTGTTTTTAAATTCTTTAACTGATGGTTTAGTAGCACATGTTACAAAATTTATTTATGTGCTCTGATAGTTTTTGCGAAATTTCAGCTGTTGATTCGTTTTTAAAATGATTTGAGCTTATATTATAAAAGATAGGGAGAGTTATTATTAATCTTCATCTGCATATATAAGCTAAAGCAGAAGCACACTATCAGCTCTTTCAAAATCATATCACTCATGCATACGGTTGTTCCCAATTTACTTTTTGTTTTCCAAAATTTGTAAAATTCCTGCTGTCACGTTGTTTTTGTTGTGGCAGTGTAGGGAGAGCTTTATTTAAAATTTGTCGGGAAAACCAGTTTTCGATTCTTTTTTGATTCCCACAAAAAGGGAGAGAATTGTTAGATCATGCATTTGTTATTTGAGGTTTTGTGTAAATAAAAAAGGGAGATATTGATGGATCTGGATAACAGATCCAGATCTGTGTTTTGAATTACACAAAACCTATTATTGTGTTTCTAATGTCTTTACGTAGTGTACAGATATTAAGATCAACAAGTAGAGAAATTTGAAGAAAGCTGCAGTGGTATAAGAACCAGCTCTCGTTCTTAACGTGCAGATAACCATGAACTATGAAGGTTACCTTCCTCTAAAGACTTAGACATATCTTATGAAACTTCCGGAAAAGATCGAGTAAGCTACTTGTAAGCTACTTCGATGAATGAATCACTGAAAACCTCAGGAATTCATTAGAAGAACATCATCCAAACATTTTTCTAAATCATCTTTGAATCAAAATACAGTAACTCAACTTCTTTCCAAAAACAGAGCATGAACTTCTGGTTTCCTTTGAAGAACAGCCGAAGCCATCTTCCTTTTTCTTTAAAACCATACATAATCATAAAAACAGAATTGAATATATGCTTTCTATTGAGTGAGCAAGAAACAGAGTTTACTTGCCTGGTATCTTCAACACAAGAACAGCAGAAAATCCAGTATACTTCTTGCGCACCGCCTGTTTCCTTTAAAACACTTTGAAAGTATTTTGTTCGGCTTCTTGAGAGCGAGCACCGCTTAATATGATTTGATTTGAAAATAATGATGCATGAAGCAGCTTAAGATCCTATTTATATGATTTACAATGACTAAGGAAAGAAAACACGTTATTTCAATATGCCAACTTCTGAATGAAGCGTGCTCTGTTTTTTAAAAATAAAAGATGTGCATGGAAACCGAGAATTTTAGTTAAATAAAGGATCCACTTGGTTTGCAGAAGTCACTAAATATCTACTGTACTTGCATTCTAACATTTGAATATCAATCCATAATAAAATAAAGATTGATCATGGCATAGACAGAAATACTCAAGAATTGAATTGTAATAGCAATGTAATCCCTCAATCTCATATCTTTCTAATTGTGGACTTTCTAAAAGATCTGGTCGTTACACTGGGACTCAGGGACGCGGGGATCGACCAGCTGAACTTCCACTCTGTCCAGCTTGGTTACCTGAAGTTCCTGCAAATGGGTAACACAGACCCAAACAAAAACAAAAGCAGGAAACAAGTACAAGGTCAAGCCTCAGTACGAAGAGCTATCAAAGCAGATAAACATGTAACATGCTATAAATCAATGCTATGAATGCATGAGGGATGCCAAGGAAATCAGTCAGCTAGACCGGTGTAACAACCGGCAAATCATATCATGTCGCCTCTATACCACGGTCTATCAACCGGGAAATCATCGGTCCGTGATCATCGGGGCCCGTCAGCCCATCACAGCTCAGCGGTAGACACTCGTATCCGGTAGTCACCGCTCCGACGATAGCGTTGGACTTTTCGGGCACGACCAATCAGTCGACCAGTCACAATGTGGCACCCAATCAGGTTATCAAATCAAATCTGTAAATCAGGCTCAAGATGTATGCATGAATGCCATTCAATATCCATGCTAGATGCATACAATTTATAATACGTGAAACAACACATAACTCAATCAATTCCATCATCTAAATTCACGTAAGCCACATAACAGCAGTTCACAACATCGAAAAATAGACATGTTCACGCTCAAGCTGCTAAGGGC
>KV018124.1:104028-118604 GCA_001598015.1 Dorcoceras hygrometricum
TTGATATTACAACTTTTAAACTGAAGAACATTCATAATCGTTCTGTGAATGAACTCGAATCCTCAGTGCTTTTGAAACATCAAAATCTTTCTGGAAACATTTTGGAAGCATCAATATCATTTCAAAACATCATTTTGAACCCATCTTTCCTTTCCTTTTTTCATGTTTAAAACATTTTAAAACATGAACTTCGAAACTTACAATAACATATAGTCAAGAAGACTCAGAAACATGAATATATGCTTTAAATGGTGAGTCAAGAAACAGCTTTTACTTGCCTTAACCGTAGCTTTGCAACAGCAGCTGATCCCTGCAGAATTCTTCTCCTTGAGCAATACACGAACTTCTCTGCAAATAACTTTGAAGAACACAGGAGGATTTCTTTGAAAATGATAAAGATCTTTCTTTAAAAACAGGTTTAAATACCGAAGGGATTAGTGGCAAGCTACTTATAATATTTAGCATGACACACTTTGAACAAGTTGCAGTATTTTAATAAAAACTCCCTTCTAACCATTTTAATTTGTAAAGTACCAAACCTTTTCCAAAAGAAATCATTTCACCTCATTAAAGATATTTTCAATCCATTTTAAATAAACTAGCTCATGCATCACCCTTGGAGTCATCCGCTGGAACCTGCTACGTCACACTATTTTCTGAAAGCAATTAGTTTCAACAATGCATAACATATTTTAGAAATGCCATTTTAAATAAACAATATGCATATCATGGTCCTAAGGATTTTGGGGCGTTACAAAAACAATTTAAGCGTTCAGGTACCAGTAGCTCCTCCAGTTCAAGTGAATCCAAACAAATGGGAGCTGGACAGAAATCTGGTGATTACTGTACCAAGTGTGGAGGCAGACACAACACTGATCAGTGTAGAGGAGTGTTTGGCCTTTGCCGCATTTGTAATAAACCTGGACATTTTGCCAGAATTTGCCCTCACCATAGTTCGGGAAGTTCACAAAATATCACGGCATCGAGATCAATGCCAATGCCAGAACGGCAAGCATCTTCTGTGCATTCTTTCCAACCACAGAATCAGCAACAAGGTAGACAAGGAGGAATCCAAACAGTGAGTCAACCTCCTAAACAGCAAGCACGAGTGTTTTCATTGACTGAAGAGCAAGCACAAGCAGCTCCTGATGATGTTATCGCAGGTACTTGCTATCTGTGTAATTATCCTGCTTATGTTCTAATTGATACCGGCGCTTCACATACATTTATTTCTGAGCATTTTGTTGTAACACATTCGTTGCCTATTGAATCATTAACCGAGGTAGTATCAATCTCTTCACCTCTGGGAAGGGTATGTTAGCAGTAAAAGCTGTTAAGAACTGTATACTACAGTGTGAGAGTCATGAGATTGAGATTGATTGTGTTGTGCTTGGGTTGTCTGATTTTGATTGTATCATCGGCATAGATATGTTAACCAAGTACAGGGAAACAGTGGATTGTTTCCAGAAAGTGGTTCGATTTAGACCCAAGAAAACTGAGGAATGGAAATTTTATGGTAAGGGATCACGAGCCAGAATTCCTTTGATCTCTGATATCTCTATGACTAACCTATTACAGAAAGGAGCAGAGGGATTCCTGATTTACGCAGTAGATGCGACGAAGAATAGCCCGAATCTGGTTGATATACCAGTAGTTTGTGAGTTTGCTGATGTCTTTCCTGATGAAATTCCAGGATTACCTCCATATCGAGAGGTAGATTTCAGTATTGAACTGATGCCAGGTACACAACCTGTTAGAGTAGATGCCCAACTAGCCAACTTGTGGCGTGTGGGTTTTATTGACTCTTGTGTATAACGATCTTTATTTATGAAATACGCATTTCTTTATGACATTCTTTATTTTCATTATGTTATAATGTTAATAATTATGTTGGATAAAGACCTAGAATGCACCATAGTGTATGTTAGGTGTGATAGTGGATATGATGGCTATCATGAAACACATCTAATAGTCACTGTGTATTCTGAACTCGTTCCTAGTCGATTGGGCCGTCAAAATGAGGATAAGGCCGCCCGAGCTTGAGACTAGTATCTGCGATGCGAAGTACCATGTTTCATCGGTAGGGAACATTGTGATGTTCTGAGCATGCAGATGGATAGTGACCTGGTGATCTATCGAACTACCCTCGTTCGGACTTTCCAAGTGGTTACCATTTGTCGAGTGGATAAGTTTGAGGTCTTGGTTGTACTGATTAGTCCTCACTACTCAAAACGTCATTGAGACTCTACATGATAGGCGCCTCACTTTGACCCGTTTACCGACTCACTTGGGGTCATTAGGTGGCGGGATTGGGTGAGGTCCCGATGCATGTAGGAGTGGATGCTTCGTTGTCGAGGATTCACCGCTCGCTTTCATGCGTGGATATCCTATGCCATCTGAGGAGATAATAGTGTGATAAATCTCTGGCCAGAGTACTGGATGTGTTTTAGGTAAATGGGTTTATCTAGTAACACTCGTGATGTCACTATTTGATCTCCAAGATGTATGCATAGTTATCGTATCTCTAGCGACTCTCGATTTACCAATGGTCGTTGATCTGATCGGGATATATGTATTGAAAGGACCGTACTGTACGCTAACCATGACCAAATGGTTCTTGCAGGCACTATCAGTATACCTAGGGGATCATGGGGCGATGTTGCTAGGCACTTTACCATGATCCGTTGGGCAAGTCCGAAATTACGATTTCGGAGCCACAATGGTTGTGGGCCCACAGCTAGCTGTATCCCTGAACCATTGAGGGTCACACAAGTACTGGATTCACGATTCCGCATGGAAACTGAGCTCAACGTGTTGAGCATGGGAGGAGGATTTTAGGGAGTGCGACTTCTTAAAAGTCAACAGGGGTCAAATTGCGATTTCCCAAAGTTGAGGGGCTAAAATGTAATTTTGGACTAGGTGGTCTGAAAAATTATTTTCACATCATAATATTCAGTTTTGGAAACTGAGTTGATAGGTCCGATCTGATCGACGATCGGGATTATGATGAAACCACGGTGATGGAAATGAACCGAACGTTCATATGGACCTAGGCCTGACCCAAGTCCATTGGGCCGGTTCAAGCCCATCACCTATTTATTAAAAGAGAGCTAGGGCTACATGAATACACTTGAACTCTCGTAACCCTAGCCTCCACCTAGCTAGCGCCGCCCCCCTTCTCCCAAAACCTCACGGCCGCCGCCTCCACCGCCGCGCCGCCGTCGCCGTTGATCATGTTATCGGACTTGTTTCGATCGGCGTAACGAGGAGATTCCGTTCGTGCAAAAATTCGTCAGGCCTTCTAGTGCAGGCTGACGAAGGAGTCGTGTTTCCGGTCATGGACCTGATTGAGGAGGATCTACCGCCACCTACCTTGAAGAGCCAGTTCCCTGTGAATTCGGTTGGAGCCAGGCGCCTAGACGCCAGCAAGGTGACACTCTATAAAAAATCCTATGCATGTTTTATTGATTATTTTGATGTATTGAACGTTTTTCGGGGCAAATTTTAAACTTCCGCTGCGCCCCCGGGAAACGGGATCCGGATCCGCCATTGTCGCCAACACAACCGATATCAAAAGCACCATACCGAATGGCACCAATTGAGTTGAAGGAATTGAAAGAGAAGCTGGAAGATCTTCTTAACAAAGGGTACATTAGACCAAGTGTTTCCCCTTGGGGTGCTCCGGTATTATTTGTACGAAAGAAAGATGGGTCAATGAGGTTATGTATTGACTACCGGCAACTGAATAAAGCCACAGTAAAGAATAAATACCCTTTACCGTGAATAGATGATTTATTTGATCAATTTCAGGGTTCGTCAGTATATTCAAAGATTGATTTGAGATCCGGATATCATCAATTGCGAGTAAAAGATGAGGATATATCGAAAACCGCCTTTCGAACGAGGTATGGTCACTTTGAGTTCATTATTATGCCGTTTAGATTGACCAATGCTCCAGCAGTATTTATGAGTCTGATGAACAAGGTATTTAAGAGATATCTTGATGATTTCGTGATTGTATTTATTGATGATATTCTGATTTATTCAAAGACTATGTGCGATCATGCGAACCATCTTAGAACAGTTTTGCAAACTCTAAGAGATGAGAAATTGTATGCTAAACTGTCGAAATGTGAATTTTGGTTGCGAAAAGTGGTTTTTCTTGGCCATATTATTTCCGGAGATGGTATTTCTGTTGATCCAAGTAAGATAGAGGCTGTGATTAATTGGCCTAGACCAACATCTGTGCCAGAAATTCGAAGCTTTATGGGTCTTGCAGGGTATTACCATCGATTTATCCAGGATTTTTCGAGTATTGCGAAACCTATAACTCAACTAACGCAAAAGAAGGCACCGTTCGTTTGGTCATAGGCGTGTGAAAACAGTTTTCTCGAATTTAAGAAGAGGTTAACTACAGAACCAGTTTTGACAATTCCTTCAGGTACTGGTGATTTTGTGGTGTATTGCGATGCTTCTCACCAAGGATTGGGGTGTGTTTTGATGCAACGAGGACATGTGATTGCATACGCCTCGAGACAGCTGAAACCACATGAGATCCGATATCAATTCATGATCTTGAATTGGCAGCCATCGTGTTTGCATTAAAGATATGGCAACATTATCTTTACGATGAGAAATTTGAGATCTTCTCTGATCACAAGAGTTTGAAGTATCTGTTTCCGCAATCTGAATTGAATATGAGGCAACGAAGGTGGCTGGATTTATTGAAAGATTTTGATTGTGAGATCAAATATCATCCAGGAAAATCAAATGCAGCAGCTGATGCCCTGAGTAGAAAGATTTGTGCTTTGTCCTTAACTACGATGGGTGTGTCTAGTTTAATAGAGAATTGCTGTACTTCTGGATATTTATTTGAAATGGAAAGAAGACCGATGAGAATTTGTGCTCTAAGTGCTGAACCTGAATTGTTGATTCAAATTAAAGAAGCACAGAAGAAGGATTTGAATATATAGAAATCTGTTGAGATGGTCAAGTCTGGACATTCATCGGAATATAAAATGAGCGCTGATAATATTCTATATGTGAATAACAGACTTGTTGTTCCAGATATTGTAGAATTAAAATACCAGATTTTGAATGAAGCCCATAGAAGTAGATTCAGTGTGCATCCTGGAGGTTGGAAGATGTACAATGATCTAAAGAAGCAGTACTGGTGGAAACAAATGAAGTCTGATGTGACTGATTTTGTCTCGAAATGTTTAACTTGCCAATAGGTAAAAGCTGAAAGAAAGAAACCTGCTGGTTTATTACAAAGTCTGTCAGTTCCTGAATGGAAATGGGATCACATTTCTATGGACTTTGTAACAAAGTTGCCAAAATCATCCCGAGGATGTGATGCTATCTGGGTGATTATCGATAGGTTAACAAAATCTGCTTGTTTTATTCCTTATTGAATGACCTATCGACATGATCAAATGGCAGATCTCTAATTCGAGAGGTGGTAAGATTTCATGGTGTACCAAAGTCGATTGTATCTGACCGAGATCCGAGATTTACTTCACACTTTTGGAATAGTCTGCAACAAGCTCTGGGTACAAAATTGTATTTGAGCACTGCGTATCATCCTCAAACCAATGGGCAATCTGAAAGAACGATTCAGACTCTTGAAGATATGCTTAGAGCAGTAGTATTGGATTTTTGTATTTCATGGCAAGATTCATTACCACTGGTGGAATTTTCATACAACAACAGCTATCAAACCAGTATCGAAATGGATCCGTTTGAAGCGCTGTGGAAGAAAATGTCGTTCACCATTATATTGGGATGATGTATCAGAGGTACCAGAATTGGGACCAGATTTGATCAGGGAAATGACTGAGAAAGTGAAATTGATTCAGTAGAAAATGAGAACAGCGCAGCAAAGGTAAGCCAGATATGCAAATACCAGACGTAGACCTTTGTTGAAACAGGGGACAAAGTATTTTTGAAAATTTCTCCTTTCAAGGGTACAATCAGTGAGAACAGCGCAGCAAAGGTAAGCCAGATATGCAAATACCAGACGTAGACCTTTGTTGAAACAGGGGACAAAGTATTTTTGAAAATTTCTCCTTTCAAGGGTACAATCAGGTTTGGTAAACGTGGAAAATTGTCTCCAAGATTTATTGGTCTGTATGAAATTCTTGAAAAGATAGGCGATCTCGCTTATCGACTTGCATTACCTCCATCTCTTGCGGGTATACATGATGTCTTTCATGTATCGATGTTAAGGAAATATTTACCTGATATATCCCATGTTATTCCTGCTGAAGAAGCTGAACTCGATGAAACTTTGAGTTATTTTGAACAACCGATATAGATTCTTGATCGAAAAGAAAAACAACTCAGAACTAAGATTATTCCATTGGTGAAGATTCAATGGAATCGACATGGAATTGAAGAAGCTACATGGGAAGTTGAGGAAGATATGAAACAACGATTTCCCTATCTTTTCCAATGAGGTAATTCTTATTCAGATTCTGTTATCTCATTATTCCTATGTGCATATATAGAGACTGCTGACGAGTTCGAGGACGCACTCAGATTTTAGAGGGGGAGAAATGTAATGCCCGAGATTATTATGTAGCGATTAAGTAAATTCGAAATTTCCGGACGTCAGATTTTGATGAAGTCTGGTTGAGGATTCTCGGATTTCTTCTGGGAATGTTATGTTTCGAATTGAGATTATTCCAGGTGAAATCTGGTTGAGATTTGGAGTTGAATTGATGTATTTCAGGAGGAATCTGATTTCTTAGCATTTGGGAGTGAAACGCTGCCGTTTAGATGAAGTCTGGTGCGTTGCGTGAATTGCCGCAAGCATATGATGAAACGGTATCGTTTTGATAGCACTAATAGATCCAGTCGACGCACGTAATTCGAGTTCCAGACGTCAACGCCAGTCAACTCTCCTGTAGCTTGCAACTGGTTTTGCGAGAGAGTTAGCGACTGGATTTGATGACGTCAGCTATGCGACGTCGTTTTGAATTAGTTGGAACGCAGCGTTTTGATGCAACGACTGCTACCGGCTTTTGTATTCTGAATCAGTCGCAGGAAGCGACCAAATTTTGGTTAGTGATGCACCCAGTCGTCTGGTTGTCCAGCTTTTGGGAGTTGAGAACCAGTCGTTGGCTTGTGAAGCAGCGACCAGTCGAGGGATTTGAAACCAGACGATGGTTTGTTGTATCTGCTGGTTTAACCAGTCGTGGGAACAACGCGACGTCGTTTTGACTTATGAAATAGGAATTGCAATACGACACCGTTTGAATTAGTTAGCGGGACCAGTTGTTGAGTTATTGAAGTATGACCAGCTGTTGGGTTCTTTTAGTAGGGATCTGGAACCAGCTGTTGGTGCGTTGCGACGTCGTTTGGATTAATTGATGCGGCGTCGTTTTGATATTAAGAAATGTTGCGACTGGATATCATGGCGACAGATAAATAGCAGCTAAGGAATCTGGCTAACGATATATATGACAGTTAGAATCTGGTTTCAAGCGGTTGATGTATATCCTATTTTGGTATTTGAATACTCAGCATGACACGTGGAATTCGAATTGAACGCATCGGAAATTCTGCAGAAAAGCAGAGACCTTCTCCTATAAATAAGATTGAATTCGAAATCCTTGGAACTTGATTTCAGACACCAGAATTTGAATTGGTGAAGTTCTTGGGACTTCTTGAGACACAGCTTTAGAAGTGATAATTGAAGTAGCTCAGAACAGAGAAGTAACGAAGGTATAATTGACATGAGAGTCAGGGATCTGAATACTCGAGAATGAGATTTCTTGAGTTATCCCGACAAAATCACATACTCTATGTTTACTGTTCTTGATTTAGAACTGGAGTTTTATGTGTCGATCCATCACAGGTAGTGGATCTTTTATGTTTGCATGACACTGCATAATACGAAGAGAATATGAATTGATTCTAATGCCCGGGACTGAGATGACCTGATTTTCGAAGTTGGAGTTAACTTCGATAGATGGATATCCATGTCAAGATCGTATACAAATCTTGATGGCATTGATGTGAAACAGAATCAGTTCTGAGACGAAGAATTGAGATAGATTCATTGCATTTTAGCATTGATATATGTTATTATGCATTTATTTATTCTATTGCATATACCTGTTGTTTATGCTGAGATTTTTTCTCACCGGAGTTTATCCGGCTGTTGTCTTGTTTTGTATGTGTGCATGACAACAGGTAGAAGAGAGCTGAATTGTTGGATCTGTGTGAACAGATCCAGAATGTGTTTTGAATTACACAAAACCTATTATTGTGTTATTGACAACTCTACGTAGTGTGCAGAACTTAAATAAGACAGGAGAAGAAATATATGTTGAAGGAGATATCAATACAGAGGAAGACATTTGATGAAGATCGAACAGTAATGCGAAGCAGAAATTTGTGCAGGAAGAAACATGAATTGATTAGAAAAAGCTTGAAGAAATCTGTCTGTGACATAGTAGAAGTCTGAACGTGAAGTGAGCAAATAAACAGAGTTGTTGCGAGCGAACAACTAATAAGAGAAGAAAAGAGAGAAATCTTATAAAGGTCTGAATATATCAATTAACAGAGAAGTGCTGTAATCAGACTTGAGAAAGATTGAAGAAGTGAAGTCTAATGAAGAAGAGAAACAGTAGAAATATGGAATGATGGGAACAGCATGAATCTGTTGACGAGAAGTTGCTGAAACAAGAAAGAAAAGAAGAAGTTGCACAGGCAGAAAATTAAACCAGTTGCTACAATAATTGATCCAGTCGGTGCAATGAAAGATCAAACCAGACGCAATCAGAAGAAAGATTGAACCAGTCGACTGGAAGTTAATTGAAGCATTTAAACCAGTCGACTGGAATGAACAAGGAATTAAATCCAGACATTGCAAAGGAAATGGAAACAGACGCAAATAAAGAAAACAGAACCAGTCGACTGGAAGTTACTCAAACCAGATGAAAGAATTTTATTCCAGTCGTTGAAGATCGAACCAGATGCTGTTTACAGCAGATGCTTTCGAATTATCAGCAGATGCTTTCGAATTATCAGCAGATGCTTTCGAATTATCAGCAGATGCTTTCGAATTATCAGCAGATGCTTTCGAATTATCAGCAGATGCTTTCGAATTATCAGCAGATGCTTTCGAATTATCAGCAGATGCTTTCGAATTATCAGCAGATGCTTTCGAATTATCAGCAGATGCTTTCGAATTATCAGCAGACAAGAGGAAACAACACGCTTTGGACTTGTGTTGAATTCAGCAGAGTATACCAGCAGAGGAAGAAACTCGTGCTGATCATTTAGCAGAAGAAGGAGAACCAGGAAGAAATCAATACAAGTGAACATGAAGAACTGGAAAAGATCGAACTAATTGAAGAAATGTAAGAGAAGATTGATACAGAATTTGAAACAGAAAAGTTGAGAAGAAGTGAACGAATCTTCTATTGTTAAAGCGAAGAAACGAAGTTTAACAGAAAGAGAAGGAAAGAGTCTGAACAGAAAAATCGAAGAAGTCTGGAAAATGGTGAAAAGAAAAGAACAGCTTGCGTGGAGTTTGGAGAAATGAATTTGATGAAATCAGAAAGTCTGCAACACAAAGACAAGTGAGCGAAGCAGTAGAAGTGGCTGAACAATCGAACAGAAGAATTATTTCAGTGAGAATGTAGAAACCCGATGAAGAGAAAATAGAAATCAGCAGATGATGAAGAGAAAAACAGCAGCGATTAAACTGGTATATTGAACAGGAACGTTGCAAAGAGAAATCAGCAGATGAATAAGAATGAAGCAACAGAATTATGAACAGCAGATGTCTAGACAAGAAGAGAATTGTGAAGTAACCAGCAGTTGCAAACAAGCGAAGAAACGTAGCGTTGTGAAAAAGAAATGGTTACATATACTGTAGAAGATTCGAGAAATTGTACAACGAAAGAGATTGGTTTTGAGCAGAAGAAGAAATCAGTAGAGGAACAAATATCAGTGGCGTGAGCAAACGAAAGAAAATTCAGTAGTTGCGCAAAGTTATTTTCAGCAGTAGTACAAAAGAACGAATGTTAAAATCAGCAGATGCAAAGAAAAGAAAATTCAGAAGTAGTCAAGATGAAACAGCTGTTACGCACTAACAATGAAGAAATAGAAGAGAAGCTGTTGGAATAAAGAAAAGCTAGTGGAACGTAAAAGCCAAAACAGAAAAAGACAAAAAGCATTAAAGAAAAAGGACACAAGGACAATCCTGTCGGTACTTTAGAGAACATCTTTCAACGGGAAGAATTTGTGTCAAATGGATTATCTTGAATCAAAGGCTTTATAAGGTGGAAGAAATTCATACAGGTACTGCTGACCATTATTATCTCTCGCATCTACTACTGGAATTTCATATACACTCCATTGAAGAACAATCGAGTTCCAGTAGCCAAATCTCGAAGAACATTCCTTTTGTTCTTAACAGATTTCATCTTCGAGATACATCTTCTGGTTTACATTTGTAAACTATTTTGATTGATTCAAAACCAGAAGATTACAGTACTCAATTGTATCAAACTCATTGTATATTTGATAGAGTCTGTAAACGAACTGTCTTTTAAGAAGTTCGTAAAACGTTTAAATCTTGTAAACCAGCAGCTAGTCTGCGTGAAGCGTTGTGAGGTGCTAGGAGTTCTCAAGGCTGTTAGCTTTGGGATCGGGTGCTTGTAGATTGTCTACTTGTATCAAAGTCTTCTAGTGATACCTTCCGAGGAGGAAGAAGGGGAGACGTAGGATATTCATATCCGAACTTCCAGAAACAAACTCTCGACTCAATCTTTTATTTACGCAGTTATATTTTGAGTTTACGCATTGTACTTTGTTCACAAACTAATCGGCCTATTTCCGCACATTTATTTGTGGCTGAGAAGTTTGCATAAGACTGAGAAACCAAAACATTTTAAAAGAACCTTTGAAATAGAAAAATCGAAGGAGTTCATTCAACCCCCCCTTCTGAACTCCTATTTGCTTAGTGATCCTATTTCCAGGGACCATCAAGTGGTATCAGAGCAGGAATCTCAGTTATTGAACAATTATCTTTGCGTTTTTCATCAGTTAATATGTCTACTTCTCTATATTGAGATTGTTTCTCACCGGAGTTTATCCGGCTGTTGTCTTGTTTTGTATGTGTGCATGACAACAGGTAGAAGAGAGCTGAATTGATTGGGCAAGGGTAGTGAGAACTAGCTACCTAGAAGCTGGGCGACGAATGCAAGGACCAGTACCTGCTTTTAGATTCGTTTGGAAAAGTGTTGCTAGTCTCTGTTGTATCTAGTTTTGAAATACAATAGGTCAGAAGTTATGGCCGAGAACTCTTAGCATGTAAATTATTGTACAAACGTAAGTCTGATATAAATTAGCAGCTTTTACAGTATACTTCGAATTCCTTAGCTTTCCGTTGCATTCTTGGAAAAAAAACTACACATACAATTAGATTAATGTATTGCATCCATTAGTAATTAATCGCCCATAAGATGAGATTAGACTAATTGTGAGCAGAGAGCCTCACACTATCGGTGGATTTAATGAATCTCACTTGGGCAGATTTCAAGCAAGTGTTTTACGAACAGTACTTCACAGCAGACAAGAGGTCTGAGTTGAAGAGAGAGTTTCTGACTTTGAAACAAGAAGCATGATTGTGCAAGAGTATGCGCGGACGTTTGAAAGAGGATGCTATTTTGTGCCTCCAATTGGAAATGATCCAGATTGTGCAAGAGTATGCGCGGACGTTTGAAAGAGGATGCTATTTTGTGCCTCCAATTGGAAATGATCCAGCAGAAAAGTTGAGCCACTTCGGTTAAAACCCATGTTCAAGATGAACGTTAGGCTATCTGTGCCCAAGACATATAGAGAAGCAGTGGATAGAGCCCTGCGAATTGAGAGGGATTGGAAAGATATAGATGAGGAAAGGCAACAGAAGAGGCAGGCCTCTCAGCAGAAAGATCAAAGGCCTTTAAGAAGTAGAATAAGAATCAGCAGAGGCCTCAAGAGCAGAAACCCCTACTGGAACAGAAGCCTCTGCCTATTCAACCAATCAGTGCAGTTCCAGCTGGTAACAACAGACCAGTGTGTCCTAAGTGCCAGAAGCCACACTCTGGTCAGTGCAGACTTGGAAAGAACGTCTGCTACAAGTGTGGGTTACCAGGGCATATGATGAAGAATTGCCCAAAGCCGAGACAGCTGGTGACCAGCCGGGCATATGTGATGACAACCGAACAGGCCAATCCAGATTCTACAGTGGTTACGGGTGAGATTTTAATAGCTGGTTTGCCTTCTGTGGCTTTGCTAGATTCAAGAATCACCCATTCATTTATAGAAGCTAAGTTTTCTAGGAAGCTACCCATTGGACCTGATCGTGTAGCTGTAGGCTTTTGTGTAACAGTGCCTTCAGGAGAAGAATTAGTATCCCATGATATGTTTAGGAATTTAGAACTTAGGCTCCAAGGACATTCGATTTCCACAGATTTGATTGTTTTGCCGATGCCTGAGTTCGACATGATTTTGGGGATGGACTGGTTAACCAAGCATGGAGTGGTAATTAATTTCAAGACTCGAGCAGTAGCAGTTAACCCGCCTAGAGGAGACCCGTTCCAATTTGAAGCCAATCAGACGTGGAGGATTCCTCGCCTTATATCAGCACTTAAGGCTCAGAGATGTTTAAGAAAAGGAGGGGTAGGATATATGATAAGTCTGTCATCCTTAGCAGTGACTAGCAAGCCCCAAATTTCAGACGTGGAGGTGGTAAACGAATTTCCTGAAGTTTTCCCAGAAGATATACAAGGACTTCCGCCAGATAGAGAATTAGAATTTTCGATCGACTTAGTTCCAGGAGCAGCCCCTGTATCCAGACCACCTTATCATTTAGCTCCCTCAGAAATGAAAGAATTAAAGGAACAGATACAAGATCTGTTAGAAAAAGGATTTATTAGACCAAGCACTTCACCCTGGGGAGCCCCTGTTCTTTTTGTGAAGAAGAACGATGGAAGCTTGAGATTGTGTATAGACTATAGGGAGCTGAACAAACTGACCATTAAGAATAAATATCCCCTTCCAAGAATTGAGGATCTTTTTGACCAATTGAAAGGAGCAGCAGTCTTTTCTAAGATTGATTTAAGGTCGGGTTACCACCAGCTGAAGATTAAGGCAGCCGATATATATAAGACAGCTTTTAGAACCCGTTACGGTCACTATGAATTTTTATTGATGCCTTTTGGTTTAACTAACGCCCCATCAGCTTTTATGGATCTGATTAATAGAGTTTTCCAACCCTTTTTGGATCAGTTCGTAGTTGTGTTTATAGATGATATCCTAATATACTCTAAGACAAAGGTTGAACATGTTGAGCACTTAAGGACAATGCTTCGGTAAGCAGCTATACGCTAAGTATAGTAAGTGCGACTTTTGGTTGGAGAAGGTAGCATTATTAGGTCACATTATATCTAAGGATGGATTAGAAGTAGACCCAGCCAAAGTAGAAGCTGTACGTGACTGGCCAATACCAAAGTCGGTTTCAGAGGTAAGGAGTTTCTTGGGATTAGCCGGTTATTATAGGCGATTTATTCAAGGATTTTCCAAGATAGCTGTCCCTTTGACCTCGTTAACAAGGAAGTTGGTTAAGTATGATTGAACTTCGGAATGCCAAATCAGCTTCGACAAGTTGAAGCAAGCGCTGATAGCAGCACCAGTATTAACCATGCCGTCTGATCAAGGGAAGTTTGTGATTTACACAGATGCGTCTAAGATGGGTTTAGGTGCCGTATTGATGCAAGAATGGGGAAAAGTGTGAGATATTCACAGATCATAAGAGCCTCAAATACTTTTTCACTCAGAAGGAGCTGAATATGAGGCAGAGGAGATGGCTGGAGCTGGTAAAAGATTATGATTGCATGATCAGCTATACAAATGGCTCCATATGAAGTGCTCTACGATCGTAAATGTAAAACACCTCTTCATTGGGACGAAGTTGGTGAAAGAACTGGTCTAGGACCAGATGTAGTGGAGCAAACAGCATCAGCTGTTAGGAAGATTAGGGAGCGAATGAAAGCTGCTCAAAGCAGGCAAAAGAGTTACGTAGACAACCGGAGAAGGGAGCTGAATTTCGTAGTCGGCGACCATGTATTTTTGAGAGTTGCTCCAATGAAGGGAATTATGCGTTTTGGGAAGAAAGGGAAGCCGAGTCCCACATATATTGGACCATATGAGATTTTAGAAAGAGTAGGGACGTTAGCCTATCGTTTAGCGTTGCCCCCACAGCTGTCAGCAGTGCACAGCGTATTCCATGTATCAGCTTCGAGGAAGTATATTCCTAACCCATCTCACATATTAAGTCATGAACCTATTCAGCTAGCATCAGATTTAAGTTACGAAGAGAGACCCAAGAGGATTCTTCTTCGAGAAATTAGAAAGCTGAGAAACCGTAGTATTCCTATGGTTAAGGTGCAATGGTTCAATCAATCTGAACGAGAAGCTACGTGGGAAATAGAAGCTGATATGCTTAGTCGTTACCCAGAATTGTTTGGTAAGTGAATTTCGAGGACGAAATTTCTTTAAGGAGGGTAGAGTTGTAA
>KV018124.1:119190-134125 GCA_001598015.1 Dorcoceras hygrometricum
TTTTCTATTTCAAGGGCTTATTTGATATTGCGTATTTCAGCCTTAAGTTTATTTCGTTTGTTTTAAAAGCTGATTTTCAGTTGTTGCTTTGAGACATGACGCGGAAGGTTTCCAGGTAGCTGTCGCCCGAGCATAAACACGAGCAGATTCAGATTTTAGTTTAAAATGCCATCAGCTGGACAAAAATAGTTTTTTTTAAATGTTTTGGTAAAGTTTTCAAATTCAAAATAGTAGTAGGGAATATTTGACAAATTATTTGGAAAAGGACATGGGTTGGTAGGATCCCATGCCTACTCGAGTGTTAATACCTACTACAAGTCATATCCCGTATATGATTGTTTTCATAACAAGAGAGTTTCATCGTTGTCCAGAAATTTCTCTCTTTCTCTCTAAAAACTTCAAAGTGCTCGTAGTGGTGCTTGTGGAGAACTCCTGTTGAGACCCGCTGCTTCTGTGTTTCGTAGGTTTAAGGCAAGTAAAGGCTGATTCTTTCTACGCCATTTTGAAGCATATATTGTTCTTCAGTGCATGATTGTTTCCTGTTTATGTTAAGATAAGTTATGTTCATGTTTAAGCACGTTTTAGGAAATGCTTTGATGATCGGATTCCAGTTTTGTTTCTGTTACAAAATTTTAAAGAGTGCTTTGATGAAGAAGATGAAAATGTTGTTTTAAAATGTTGAGCAATCGGGTTTAAGTAGTACGTTCATGAATGATCTTCCTTCCGGTGGATGGTGACGTTGGAACTTGACGCTATGTAATCGGAGTTGCTAGTCGAATCAGAAGCTGAGTCTGGTTTGATAGGCAATGGCTGATAGCGCAGCCGTCGTTTCGATGATACAACACCAAGTTATACTCAGTAGTTCCCCTTTTCAGCAGTTATCTTTGTGTTAAGAAAATTCTAAGTGTTACGTTCAGCCGTGAGTTGTTTTGCGTCTGGGTTGGGTTAGTTCTTCATTGTTGTTTATCTTACAGCTGAGTTGACTACGATCAACAACCAGCAGCTGATTTTATCCTGCAGCTGATTTCCTTAGAACCAGCAGCTGATTTTATCCAGTAGCTGATTTTCTTAGAACCAGCAGCTGATTTTATCCAGCAGCTGATTTCCTTAGAACCAACAGCTGATTGTTTACCCAGCGTCTGATTTTCTTACACAAACGACGTCGTTTCATTTATTACATCTGTTTCAATGTTATCGAATATCCTTGCGTCTGTTTTACTATAATCACATTGTTTCCCTTAGTAAAAGCTGATTCCTTTTAGCGATAAGTCTCAGCAGTAGAACTCGATACTCGACAATGTTTTAAAGAAGTTTTAAAGAAATAATTTCGAAGCATTGTGAACTCGAACGATGATTTCAAAAATCAAATTTAAACCAGCTATGAGTTTAAAGGAAGAACATTTCAATTTAAGGATTTATGGCATAGATAACAGACGATCACCATGGAAGGGTGAGCAGCTGTCCAGATGTCAGTTGCCCCTTCACCACGAGCTAAATGCTAAGGCTGATATCAGTAGTCACTTGATCAGGTGCACCACGGACCTAAGGAGAGCTTCTAAGCCATAAATTACAAGAAAATAAGAATGGGATCTGGGTCATCTTCCCCATTTCCATGTTTAACGAAAGAAAGTTTATGAAAGCTGATGAATGACTTCCTTTAAACTGTTTTGTTAAGTTCCGATATGTTTAGATGTCTGCCTGCATTATGCAAAATTGTTATCTTCAGATTTTACTTGCTGAGCCCCTAGGCTCATTAGTTTTAAAATGGTGCAGGTGGGACAGAGCTGGGGCAGGCGGGAGGCAGCGACTGGACCAGCTGTGGTGATTGTGTTTATCTACGGCCGATGTTTTCCGCAACAGCTGTTGTTGTTTTTGATCTTTTGTTATGTCTGTATTAGATCTATTACAACAATAGTGAATTCATATAGAATTGAAAATTTGTAATATCGCATTTTGCACTTTTGCAACATCTGTTATTAAAGAAATTGTTTCAGCTGTTCCAGTACTTGGCGCCATATTATGTTTGTGTTTGAATTTTGATTTAGTTATAATAAATACAGCTTATAACAATTCCCATTCAGCCCTTCTTTTCTTTTATTATTCTTTCGTGACCCCATGAGGATTGGGACGTCACATTAAAACACTTGCCAAATTGAGTAAGCTTGAATTGGTTTCTGGTATGCCCAAAATAAATTTTTCTAAGGACAAGATTTGTGCTGCGTGTCAGCTGGGTAAACAGATTCGATCTACTTTTAAAAAGAAAAATGGTCAACGTTCTTCCCGAAGCTTGGAACTTTTACATATGGATCTTTTTGGTCCAATACCCGTAACCAGCTTAGGGGGAACAAATTACACCCTTGTCGTTGTTGATAATTTTACAAAATTTACATGGGTGTTGTTTTTAAAATCAAAAGACCAGACTGCTGACCAGCTGATCAAGCTTTTAAAACTTTGCAAAATGACAAATCTTGTACTGTCAATCGGATAATATCTGATAGAGGTACTGAGTTTTTAAATTATAAGCTATCCTCTTATCTGGAAGACATTGGGATTAATCATGAGCTTTCAGCAGCTAGAACTCCTCAGAACAGGTTGGCTGAGAGGAGAAATCAAACTTTAAAAGAAGCTGCTCGATATATGATTGCTTATTCCGATATTTCACAAAAATTATGGGCAGAAGCAGTTAACACAGCTTGATACACTCATAACGGATCTATGATTAACAAAACTCGTGGAGTTACCCCATATGAGATCTGGAGTGGCAAAACACCTGATATATCTTATTTCGGGGTGTTTGGGTCTAGGTGTTCATTCACAATGCCAAATCTGATGCAGGTCTATTCCTCGGATATTCAGCTGTGAGCAAAGCATACAAAGTTTTCAATAACCGAAGCTTGACGGTTGAAGAATCAGCTCAAGTGGTATTCGACGAGACCAGTTTTTGCTCCAACTCAGCTGTGAGCTTACATGAGTTGTGTTCACGTCTGGAATCAACCAACCTTGATGAATCAGATGATGAAGTGCCACAACAAAGATATTCAAATGATCCTCAACCATCTCTGGACACACCACAAGATAAAGCACAAGCAGATCTGTCAGGTAACCCAGTAGTCATTGATTTGACTAATGTTGACCAAGTCAGGAACAGATCTCGCCTAGTGTGCCAGCTGCTGGTGATGGAGCAACAGATGTACAAGGCAATGCTTATCAATTGGAATCCAGACTAGCTTCAGGCGCGCAAGCAGATTCACATCAATTGGTATCTGAATCAAGTCTGGATCAAAGCCCTAATCAATTGGTATCAACCAATCCAGATGAAGCCAACCAATCAAATATCCAAGATGATCAAGTAGCAAATCCAATCAGATCTGATCTTTGGTGCAATAGAAATCATCCACCCGAGCAGATCATAGGTAACATTCATTCTCCTGTTTGCACACGAAGCCAGCTTATGCATGAGTATTTTAATTCAGCATTCATATCGCATATAGAACCAAAGCTGATAGAAGAAGCCTTGGCTGACCCGAGCTGGATGGACGCTATGCAAGAAGAACTTAATCAATTTAAGAGAAATAATGTATGGCAACTAGTTCCTAAACCAACTAATCATTCAGTAATAGGAATTAAATGGGTCTTTAGGAATAAACTGAATGAGGATGACATAGTAATTAGAAACAAAGCTAGACTGGTAGCACAAGGATTTAGACAAATGGAAGGCATAGATTTTTATGAGACCTTTGTACCAGTAGCTAGATTAGAAGCCAATCGCATGTTTCTTGCATATGCTGCATACAAATACTTTAAAGTCTTTCAAATGGATGTGATGAGTGCCTTTCTAAATGGCATCTTAACTGAGGAAGTGTATGTTGCACAACCTCCTGGCTTCGTTAATCATACATATCCAGATCATGTTTATAAACTGGATAAAGCTCTCTATGGGTTGAAGCAAGCACCCATAGCTTGGTATGATACACTTTCAAAATTTCTTATCGAGCATGATTTCACAATAGGCACCGTTGATAAGATACTATTTAAATTTGTCAAATCTGAGCATGTCCTGTTGGTACAAATTTATGTAGATGATATTATATTTGGATCAACTAACCCTAAACTGTGCCAAAAGTTTTCTAAGTTGATGCAGGACAAGTTTGAGATGAGCATGATGGGTGAGCTGAAGTTCTTTCTGGGATTACAAGTGAGACAGCTTGACAATGGGATCTTCATCAATCAAGCAAAATACACGAAAGAACTGCTGAAGAAATTTGGCATGGGCAAATGTTCAGTAGCTGCGACCCCGATGAGCTCTTCAATTATGTTAGACAAAGACGAAGCTGGAACTGCCATAGAGGTATCTGTGTATCGCGGTATTATTGGCTCTTTGCTATACTTAACAGCTAGCAGACTAGACATCATGTTTGCTGTCTGTGTGTGTGCTAGATTTCAAGCAGAGCCAAAACAATCGCATTATATTTCCGTAAAAAGAATTTTAAAATATTTGAAAGGAACTTCCAATGTGGGTCTTTGGTATCCCAAAGACTGCAGCTTTTGTGAGACCTGGATTTGTAATCAAGATTTATTTGTTGGAATTAATCGGATTTTAGAGATTTCTGGTGGTTCAGATCTCTGTTTGGTTTGAATTTTCGGGTCTGAAATGGCATTTGGAACAATTCTGGAAGTCTTCGTATTTTTGAGATTTTGGGTAAAAGCTGGTTTTATTGAGAAAGCTGGTCGAATTGGTGAAAACCAGTCGTAGCATTTATTTGGCAATGTGAGATTCCAAAACGCCGTCGTTTGGAGAGACCTGGTAGCGCTTGAAATACCAGTCGCTGGTTTAGCGTATTGTGTATCGGGTTGGATACGCTGTCATTTGAATAAGTTGGCGCAACGTCGTTTGGATGTTGCGACTGGTTGTCCAGCTGCGAGAGATTTGTTAGCTACTGTAGCTTGCAGCTGGTGGTGGTTACTGTAGCTTGCAGCTGGTATTGCGCGAGAGCTAGCGACTGGATGACGTAGGTTATGCGACGCCGTTTTATTAAGTTGGAACGCAGTGTTTTGATGCAACGTCTGGTATCAGCTTTTGAGTGTTAGATAATCCAGCTTTTGGATTTGAGAACCAACCGATGGTTTTAGGCGACCAGCTGGTGGCAGATTTGATGACTTATGCGGCGCGACGTCGTTTTGTTAAGTCGCTGCAACATCGTTTTGATTTGCATTGTTTGAGAATTCAGCAGCTGGTTTCTTTGCATCTGCTGGTTGTATTTGTTTGTTGGTGCCTGCTGGTTTTGTCTGTGGATGATTTAACCAGGTTTTGCGAGATGTATTTAAGGAAGACTTGGTCTTCGATTTCAAGCACCAGGTTCCATACTTAGCGAAATATTTTCCCCGATTGTGTTCTTCGCTTCGAACCCTAGGTTACTGTTCACCGTAGCTTTTCTCCGGCAATTCCCATCGTTTCCGGCCGTTGTTTGGTACGTTCGAGGTAGTGTTGGACTCCTCTTGCGAAGCTCTATCATTCCATACCACTTTTGGAGGATGTGGTTGGCTAGTTGAGGAACGCGAAGTTGCTGCCCGATTGTGCGTTTTGTAGTGCAGGTAGAACTTCGTTCCCTTGTGATGAGATCTTGTTCCTAGCCTTGGTTTAAGCTTCCAGTAAGTTGTTTTGGTAGTAATTGCGTTGGTTGAGCGTGGCTCCCAGCCGTGAGCTTCTGTAATTGGCCGTGAGTTTCTGTGCAGCTTTTGAGATCTGTGTGTTGTGTATTTAGCAGGTTGCTATACAGATCTCTCGGGCCTGTTTTGTGGTAATTGTTGCACAAAAGTATAAGGTACGGATCTGAGCTTGAAGTAGCTGGGAATTGGCGTGATATTGAATGCTAGATGGCTGCTTGTGCATTAACGTGGATGTTGCTGTGTGCATATGTAATTGCTGTTGATTTTAGCTGCTATGTTTATGCATACACGCATGAGTAGCTCTCACACCTCATATTATGGCACCTGATTTCGATCATTGAGCAGCTGTCGGAATTCTTTGGCTCCCGACGTTCGGTGGTAGCCTTGAATGTGCGCATAGTATCTGCATTTTATCTTATGCCTTTCTTTAGCTGTTTCATTTGCTCTCCATACTGGGGTTTGACCCCATGTCCCTCTGGGGCTTGGTTTGTTTCCTTGTTTGTGTTGTTTTCAGGGAACCAAGGTTTTACAGCTGGTCGTGGTTTTAACCCAGCTGGTGGTGCCCCAGGAGGTGGTTAGCGTGTCCCAGTTGCATATAGCATATATATATATGTATCAGTTAGCCAGAGGGATGCCCTGTGCTTTGTTATTGTATCCAGTAGTTGGAGTCTGATACATGTTATGGTTGTCGTATGCTATACTGTTATTGTTGTTGTGATTTTCGTAAACTGGGATTCTATTTTGAGTATCATGGTATTTTAAATTATATTGTTCTAAACCGTCAGGCCAAAAGAGAAAATTTTACCCGCTTTTTGATAGCTTCCGCATGTGTTTGTATGATTTTACTCTGTTTAGTGCACAAGGCCTGACATTTTTGGTATCAGAGCTTAAGCTGGGATAAGCTCGATTTCTTTGATCACACTCGAGTCTAGGCACAGTGTGGTGTGTTGTATGTGCTTGGTTATGTGACTACGTGCTGCATATTTCTGTGTTATATGCTATCTATGCCGTATCTGTTCTGTTTTGCTTGATCTTGTTGAGTGTTTTCGTAGATGCCGCCTAGACGTCGTGGTACAGGTAGGGGGCAGTTTGAGGAATCAGCAGGACAGAACGAGGAAAGGCGTAGTGCTCGCAGTCATACTCGTGATAGTGATGAGGAGGAGGAAGTTGGTGACTTGCCTCCCCCGGTGGAGTGGATGGATGTTGTTATAGCACGGTTTCAGCGGATGAACCCTCCAGTCTTTAATGGTGACGAGTCCAGTGAGGATGCAGACTCGTGGCTCCGGAATATCATTGGTATTTTTGATCGGGTGCAGTATGATGATGATCTTCGGCTGAGTTTAGCGACCCTCTTGCTCAGGAAGGCGGCGGAGCGCTGGTGGCGAGGCGCTTCAAGTACCTTGTTAGAGACCGGTGTTGGGGATCTCTTGGGACATTTTTTGCGAGACCTTCCGGTAGGAGTATGTGCCCGAGTCTTATGTGAACGTTCGGGAGCGGGAGTTCGACCATCTGGAGCAGGGTTCCATGACTGTTCGGGAGTATGCTAGGAAGTTTTCTTCTCTGGCGTACGTTCCTCATGTTTCTGGCCGTGAGAGGGCCAAGCGGACTCGATTTCTTGAGGGCTTGAATGAAGAGTTGTATCGGATGGTTTTGACTAGTAAGCCCAAGACTTATGCTGAGACTGTGGACAGTGCCATCGACATTGAGGAAGGTTTGCGTAGTCGTCGTGCTCGTAGGCAGCAGGCAGCGCCGAGTGGTCGTCCTGCTATTCAGGGAGCGCAGTATTCACAGTCCTCCCAGTCAGCCTATCAGCCCCAGAAGTAGCAGCAGCCACAGGTGGCTCAGCAGTCTGGCCGTCAGAGGTTTCGATCCCGAGGTCAGCAGTTCAAAAAGAAGTCGGGTTCTGGCTCTTCTGGTTTGGGCAGCTCGAGTAGCAGTGGTTCTCGGGTTGAGTTTTGTGGCTTTTGCGATGGAAAGCATCCGTCCACGCAGTGTGTAGGTGTGCAGGGTTCCTGCAACCTTTGTGGTCAGTACGGGAATTTTGCGAGAGTGTGTCCGTCAGCTGGATCACAGCAGACCGCGGCCCAGCCTCAGGGTCGTGGAGGTCAGTCTAGGGGCCGTTCTCAGCAGTTTCAGCAGCTCCGATTGGGTGAGACTCTGTTTAGGCCATTTCAGCAGCCTGGTCCATCGCGGTTCGGACAGTCGTCTCAGCCTTTCTTCTCAGGACCCCAGCATGCTCAGGTTAACGCCATCACTAGAGAGCAGCCCGAGGAGACACCGACTCGGGTGATCGCAGGTACTTGCCTTGTTTTTTATTTTCCTGTGCGTGTGTTGTTTGACACCAGTGCATCGCATTCGTTTATTTCTGATTCGTTTGTTGTTGAGCATGGTCTGTGTACCATTTCATTGCACGATGTTGTTTCCGTGTCTACCCCTGGCGGTGTGAGCTTGTTCTCCCAGGAGGTTTTGTTAGATGGTGTGTTGCGGTTTGGTGAGCATGTCCTGTTATCGAACTTGATCCGTTTGATGCTTTGGGATTTCGATTGCATAGTTGGGATGGATGTGCTGTCCAACTATAGGGCCTCCGTGGACTTCTTCCATGGGATTGTGCGCTTTAGGCCTTTATCTGGCGAGAAGTGGGACTTCTATGGCCAGGATTCTCGATCGAAGATTCCATTGGTTTCAGCGATGGAGATGTTTAGCTTGTTGTCTTTGGGGAATGCTGGTTTCCTGATTTACGCTTTGGATGCGTCTTATTCTTCCCGTGTTCAACTCAGTGACGTTCCCGTGGTGCGACACTTTCCCGATGTGTTTCCGGAGGAGATTTTTGGTTTTCCTCCGAGGCGGGATATTGACTTCAGCATATAGCTGGTGCCTGGCACAGCTCCGATTTCACGTACTCCTTATCGTCTGGCACCTACGGAGTTGAGAGAACTCAAGGTGCAGTTAGATGATTTGCTGGAGAAAGGTTTTATTCGTTCTAGTATGTCACCATGGGGAGCGCCCATACTGTTTGTGAAGAAGAAGGATGGCTCAATGCGGATATGCATTGATTTTCGCCAGTTGAATAAAGCCACTGTCAAGAACAAGTACCCATTTCCGAGAATCGATGATCTGTTTGATCAGTTGCAAGGTTCTGCGGTGTATTCAAAGATTGATCTTCGTTCCGGGTACCATCAGCTGATGAGAGATCAGGATGTCGCGAAGACTGCGTTTCGTATGAGGTACGGACACTTTGAGTTTTGGTGATGCCGTTTGGTTTGACCAACGCGCCTGCAGTCTTTATGGATTTGATGAACCGAGTTTTCCACGAGTTTATTGATCAGTTTGTGATCGTGTTCATCGACGACATCTTAGTCTATTCGAAGACTCCTTTGGAGCACAAGGAGAATTTGCGTATTGTCCTTCAGACGCTGAGAGACCAGCATTTGTATGCAAAGTTTTCCATGTACGAGTTCTGGTTGGATCGCGTCGTATTCTTGGGACATGTGATTTTAGCCGAGGGGATTTCTGTAGATCCTAGCAAGGTTGATGCCGTTTTGAATTGGGAGCGTCCCAGGAATGTTTCCGAGATTCGTAGTTTCTTGGGTCTGGCTGGCTATTATCGTCGCTTCATTGAGGGATTCTCAAGTATAGCAAAGCCGATGACTCAATTAACTCAGAAGGACAAGCGTTTTGTTTGGACTGAGCAGTGTGAGAATGCTTTTCAACTGCTCAAGGAAAAATTGACTATTGCGCCTGTGTTGGCTCTGCCGTCCGGTTCAGGTGGTTTTGTTGTTTGTTCTGACGCTTCGCTCAATGGATTGGGTTGTGTGTTGATGCAAAATGGTCGAGTCATTGCGTATGCCTCGCGGCAGTTGAAACCGCACGAGACTCGTTACCCAGTCCATGATTTGGAGTTAGCGGCGGTGGTCTTTGCGTTGAAGATCTGGCGTCACTACCTGTATGACGAGCAGTTTGTGGTGTACTCCGACCACAAAAGTTTGCAGTATCTATTTTCCCAGCCTGACCTGAACATGAGACAGCGTCGGTGGATGGAGCTGCTAAAGGACTTCGATTGTGAGATTAAGTACCAGCCTGGGAAGTCGAACGTAGTGGCCGATGCTTTGAGCAGGAAGGCTAGTGAGATGCTTGCTTCGTTGTACATCTCTAAGGATTAGGAGCATCTTAACACTACGGGTTGGAGATTCTACCCGGCGGAGGATTGCGTCGTGGTTTCATCGTTCCAAGTGGAGCCACAGATTGTTTCGACTATTCGAGCAGCTCAGAGGACTGACCCATCTATCCACGAGTTGAAGTTGAAGGTCAGGGCTGGTGAACTTGAGGATTATTCCGTCTCTTCCGATGGTTGTTTGCGTTTCCGGGATAGGTTGGTGGTGCCCAATTTGATTGATTTGAAGGAGGAGATCCTTCGGGAAGCGCACTGTAGCATAGTGGCCGATGCTTTGAGCAGGAAGGCTAGTGAGATGCTTGCTTCGTTGTACATCTCTAAGGATCAGGAGCATCTTAACACTACGGGTTGGAGATTCTACCCGGCGGAGGATTGCGTCGTGGTTTCATCGTTCCAAGTGGAGCCACAGATTGTTTCGACTATTCGAGCAGCTCAGAGGACTGACCCATCTATCCACGAGTTGAAGTTGAAGGTCAGGGCTGGTGAACTTGAGGATTATTCCGTCTCTTCCGATGGTTGTTTGCGTTTCCGGGATAGGTTGGTGGTGCCCAATTTGATTGATTTGAAGGAGGAGATCCTTCGGGAAGCGCACTGTAGCAGACATAGTGTTCATCCTGGTGCACGAAAGATGTACCATGCTTTGAAGCCGCACTTTTGGTGGGATGGCCTAAAGAGCAACGTTGCTGGTTTTGTTGCTCGTTGTTTGAATTGTCAGATGGTTAAGGCCAAAAGGATGAGACCTGGTGGTCTGTTGCAGAGTTTGAAGTGCCCCAATGGAATTGGGAGCACATTGCTATAGATTTTGTGACGCATCTGCCTCGTTCCAGCAGAGGATGCGATGCTATTTGGGTGGTTATAGACCGTCTGTCGAAATCTGCACATTTTATTCCCTATGGAATGACTTTCTCGTTGAATAAGATGGCGAAGCTGTACGTTAATTTTGTTGTTAGACTGCATGGTGTGCCCGTTTCGATCGTTTCTGACCGAGATCCGAGGTTTACTTCCAGGTTTTGGAAGAGTTTGCAAACAGCTTTGGGTACCAGATTGGCGATGAGCACCGCATATCACCCCCAGACAGATGGCCAATCTGAGCGCACTATCCAGACGTTGGAGGATATGTTACGAGCTGTTGTGTTGGATTTCGAAGGTAGCTGGCAAGACGCGTTGTCTTTGGTTGGTTATATGTTTGCTTAGTTATCTTGAACTCTTGGCCTTGTGTTGGGCGAGTTCTGTTTGTATCTTGCTGTTGCTGTGTGTTGTGCCAGAATTGTTGTTTGATTTCGGGGACGAAATCCTTTTTAGTGGGGGAGAAATGTGAGACCTGGACTTGTAATCAAGATTTATTTGTTGGAATTAATCGGATTTTAGAGATTTATGGTGGTTCAGATCTCTGTTTGGTTTGCATTTTCGGGTCTGAAATCGCATTTGGAACAATTTTGGAAGTCTTCGTATTTTTGAGATTTTGGGTCTGGTTTTATTGAGAAAGCTGGTCGAATTGGTGAAAACCAGTCGTAGCGTTTATTTGGCAACGTGAGATTCCAAAACACCGTTGTTTGGAAAGATCTGGTAGCGCTTGAAATACCAGTCGCTGGTTTAGCGTATTGTGTATCGGGTTGGATACGATGTCGTTTGAATAAGTTGGCGCGACATAGTTTGGATGTTGCGACTGGTTTTCCAGTTGCGAGAGATTTGTTAGCTACTGTAGCTTGCAGCTGGTGGTGGTTACTGTAGCTTGCAGCTGGTATTGCACGAGAGCTAGCGACTGGATGACGTAGGTTATGCGACGCCGTTTTATTAAGTTGGAACGCAGCGTTTTGATGCAACGTCAGGTATCAGCTTTTGAGTGTTAGATAATCCAGCTTTTGGATTTGAGAACCAGCCGATGGTTTTAGGCGACCAGCTGGTGGCAGATTTGATGACTTATGCGGCGCGACGTCGTTTTGTTAAGTCGCTGCGACATCGTTTTGATTTTCGTTGTTTGAGAATTCAGCAGCTGGTTTCTTTGCATCTGCTGGTTGTATTTGTTTGTTGGTGCCTGCTGGTTTTTTCTGTGGATGGTTTAACCAGGTTTTGCGAGATGTATTTAAGGAAGACTTGGTCTTCGATTTCGAGCACCAGGTTCCATACTTAGCGAAATATTTTCCCCGATTGTGTTCTTCGCTTCGAACCCTAGGTTACTGTTCACCGTAGCCTTTCTCCAGCATTTCCCATCGTTTCCGGTCGTTGTTTCGTACGTTCGAGGTAGTGTTGGACTCCTCTTGCGAAGCTCTGTCATTCCATACCACGTTTGGAGGATGTGGTTGGCTAGTTGAGGAACGCGAAGTTGCTGCCCGATTGTGCGTTTTGTAGTGCAGGTAGAACTTCGTTCCCTTCTGATGAGATCTTGTTCCTAGCCTTGGTTTAAGCTTCCAGTAAGTTTTTTTGGTAGTAATTGCGTTGGTTGAGCGTGGCTCCCAGCCGTGAGCTTCTGTAATTGGCCGTGAGTTTCTGTGCAGCTTTTGAGATCTGTGTGTTGTGTATTTAGCAGGTTTCTATCCAGATCTCTCGGGCCTGTTTTGTGGTAATTGTTGCACAAAAGTATAAGGTACGGATCTGAGCTTGAAGTAGCTGGGAATTGGCGTGAGATTGAATGCTAGATGGCTGCTTGTGCATTAACGTGGATGTTGCTGTGTGCATATGTGATTGCTGTTGATTTTAGCTGCTATGTTTATGCATGTTAGAGTAGATGCCCAACTAGCCAACTTGTGGCGTGTGTGTTTATAGACTCTTGTATATGACAATCTTTATATATGATATTCGCATTTATTATATGGCATTCTTTACTTTCATTGTATGTATGATGATTTACAATTGCGTTGATTAAAGACCTAGAATACACATAAGTGTATGTTAGATGTGATAGTGGGTATGACGGCTATCATGAAACACATCTAATAGTCACTGTGTATTCTGAACATGTTCCTAGTCGATTGGGCCGTCAAAATGAGGATAAGGCCGCCCGAGCTAGAGACTAGTATCTGCGATGCGAAGTACCACGTTTCATTGGTAGGGAACATTGTGATGTTCTTAGCATGCAGATAGATAGTGACCTGGTGATCTATCGAACTACCCTCGTTGTCGAGGATTCACCGCTCGCAGACATGCGTGGATATCTTATGCTATCTGAGGGGATAATAGTGTATAAATCTCTGGCCAGAGTACTAGAAGTGTTTTAGGTAAATGTGTTTACCTAGTTACACTCGCGATGTCACTATTCGATCTCCAAGATGTATGCATAGCTATCGGATCTATAGCGACTCTCGATTTACCAATGGTCGTTGATCTGATCGGGATATATGGATTGAAAGGACCGTACTGTACGCTAACCACGACCAACTGGTTCTTGCAGGCACTATCAGTGATACCTAGGGAATCATGGGGCGATGTTGCTAGACGCTCTTACCATGATCCGATGGGCAGGTCCGGAATTGTGATTCCGGAGCCACAATGGTTGTGGGCCCACGGCTAGCTGTATCCCTGAACCATTGAGGGTCACACAAGTACTGGATTCGAGATTCTCGCACGGATACTCAGCTCAATGTGTTGAGCATACGAAGAGGATTCTGGGGAGTGCGAGTTCCCAAAAGTCAACAGAGGTCAAATCGTGATTTGCCGATGTTGAAGGGCAAAATGGTCATTTTGAACTGGGGTTCTGAAAAATGGTTTTTCAGATCATGGTATTCAGTTTTGGAAACTGAATCGATCGGTCCGATCTGATCGGCGATCGGAGTTACGATGAAGTCACGGTGATAGGGATGAACGTAATATTCATGCTTTGGACCCGGGCCCGTTGGGCCGGTCCAAGACTATCACTAAGTCTATTTAATTAGACTTAACTTCAATCATAACAACACTAGACAACATTAAACCCTAACCCTAAGCACTAAACACGCCGCCCCACTCTCCGCCGCCGCTCGCCGGAAAATTGTTTCCGGCCAACTTGACGAGGAGAATCCGTCCGCGCCGATCTCGTCAGGCCTTCTAGTGCAGGCTGACGAAGGAGTCTCGCATCCGGTCGTGGACCTGATTGGCATTATCTACCGCAGTCTACCTTGAAGTGCCGCTTTCTTTACGAAACCGGTCGGAGCCAGGCATGAGTTGCCAGCAAGGTAGCAATCTTGAAACACCCTACGATCGATGTGTGCGCGCTTGTCGCGCCTCGCGACTGGACGCTGGGCGTCTCCTCCGCGCGCTGGTGGTGCGACGTTGCGCCGCTCGTGGCGTAACGCTGGGCGTCTCCTCCACGCGCTGGTGCTGCGATGTCGCGCCGCTCGTGGCGCTTGCTGGCCGGATGAAGCGACGCTGCTGGTCGACGCCCGTTGCGCAACGATGCGCGCGCTGGCCGTGCGCTGGCCGCGCGCTTGTCGCGGCGTCGTGCGCCCTTGCGGCGCGCGAAAAATTTGAGGTGGCGGCCGCCGGTCGGCCGCCGCTCCGGCGATGCTCCGGCGATGTCGTGACGGCTGATTTCTTCTAGGGTTTGGTTCGGGCCTGTCCCGGGCAGCCCGTGAAGTTTTCGGGCCGGTATGCGATGTCGGGCCCGTTTTGATCGATTTTGAAATTTTAAAAATTTTGGCCCTAGAATTGTTTTAAGCCCAATTTGATACAATTAAAATTAGTAAAATGTGATTTTAATTATAAAATATGATTTTATAATGAAATATGATTTTGTTGATTAAAATTTGATTTTATCGACAAAATACGATTTTATTATAAAATGCGATTTTATGATTAAAATATGATTTTACGATAAATAATAGGATTATTTAAATTATGCATGTTAATTAGATTATCTGCATGATTGGGATGGTCGAGAGCCGTGCCCAATTTGTTAGATGTATGCGATAGGTTTTTGTGATTCGGTTTGTAAGTATTTTATTATCATTTAAAGTGGGCCTGTTTGTGGCCCGTTCCCACCCCTTGATAAATGTATCCCTTGTATGTCATGGTTAATTTAAATGTAAAATTACTAGATTTAGTGGGAGGACATCCGAAGACGGTGGACAATGACGATCAAGATATTGAAGACCGAAGATCTGTAAAACCGGAAAGCTTTGTAAT
>KV018125.1:4304-19967 GCA_001598015.1 Dorcoceras hygrometricum
TCTCTGGTTCACATTATTGAATCAAGTTTCTTTGTCTTAGAAACCAGAGATTTTACAGTACTCACAAGTGTATTCATTGTTGTATTTGATTGAGTCTGTAACAAACGTGCTTCAAAAAGCCGTTTGAAAACACTAAAGTGTTGTAACCAGCAGCTGCGTCTGCTTGGATTGTCGTTGTGAGATACTAGGAGTTCTCGTAGCTGCGGGTTACGGGATTGGGTGTTTGTAGAAAGGCTACTCTCATCAAAGTCTTCTAGTGATACCTTCCGAGGAGGAAGAAGGGGAGACGTAGGACATTGAAGTCCGAACTTCCAGAAACAAACTCTGATCTCTATCTTTTACATTACGCACTATTTTATTACTTGTGTTTATTTACTGTTCACAAATCGATCGGTCATTTTCCGCACATATATTGTTGGCCGAGAAGTTTGAATATAACTGAGATATTCTTAAGTCTGGTAACTCGGACTTAAGTTAAGCAAAAGCTTGCAAAACCTTTTAAAAGAATTTTCGAAAATCGTAGGAGTTCATTCAACCCCCCCCCTTCTGAACTCCTATTTACTTAGTGATCCTATTTCTGGGACCATCAGTAAAAAACACGATAAGATTTGCTGACAGCTGAGTAACCAAGAAAAATACAAATGTCAGAACGTGCATCAAAAGCAGATAAATGTTGTTAGCCAAAATTATGAACGTAATTTTAAAATATGCAATGTTTGGTAGCTTGCCATTCTAGATCGTATACGGTGTCTTTCACCGTTTCTTGTTAATCATAGATAAGTTTTGTGTATAGCATGTAGTGTTCACCGCTTCAGCGCAAAAATTTTGAGAAATCCCGAAATCAGCAAGCATAGTTCGAGAGGATTCTTTTTAAAGTACGATTACGGCACTCAGGGAGCCCGTTCTGTTGAGGTGACCTAGCCATAGATAACTCATGCCTGATTCCTTTATGTTCAAGATAGGAGGATAATTTTCTATTTAAAAACTCAGTACCACGATCACTCCTAATCCGGTCAATAGAAGAACATATCTTATTTTTAGGTCTATTTAAATATTTATTAGTTAGTCCACGGTCTGATCTTTTGATTTTAAAAATATTACCCAGGTGAACCTAGAGTAATCGTCGACAATTACTAGGGTGTACTTCGTTCCCTCTAAGCTGGTTACTTGGACAGGTCCAATAGGTCCATGTGCAACAGCTCCAAGCTTCGGAAGGAAGAGATAACCCTTGTTCTTAAAAGTAGACCTGACTTGTTTTTCGAGCTAACATGCTGAACAAAGTTTATCTTTTGTAAAGTCAATTTTGGGTAGGCCGGTGATCAAATTTTGCCTACACAGACTGACTATTGTTTAAAATTTTTATGATTCATGCGTTTATGCCACAACCATGCTTTGGACGAATGTGCAATTAAACAAGTAAGTTCAGCTACCACCTCATCTTACCAGTTCACTTTATAAGTGTTACCCATTCCATGCCCTTTTAGAACAGTCATACCAGCTGAGTTTTGAACTTTCATGTGTTCTTGTGAAAATTTACCACAAAATCATTATCAATTGAATAATGCTAATCAGTTATAGCAAAGATTTTCAACAAGGAGCACATTTTTAATGATAACATTACCATGGACGATCTTACCTTTGCCCACGGTTTCACATGTTGAATTATTACTGGATGTGATTTTTGGTCCTTTGATGTGTTTGATATCTGATAACAGTTTTGAATTTCTCGTCATGTGTCTGGAACATGCGCTGTCCAGATACCATGTAGATTGTTTCAGTCCTGAGATCTATTGTACATGCAATCACAAACAAGACAGAAACTTGGTACCCTTTGGTTTTACTTGGGTCTAGGTATGATTAGACCCTTTGGGACCCACACTTGGATAATTCTAACATATCTACCAGTGTGTGCATTTAGATATGTGTGTGATCTGTGTGTGCGCTGTGATCTGATATATGTCTGATGTGCAGTATCTTTGCCTTGAGGTCTGGGCTTATGATACTTGGGCCTGTGTTGCCTTTCCTTTGTAAAGAATTCGAGAGCCGTCTTGGCCTTCTACCACTAGATTTGGGTTACCCCTAAAATGTTCAATTTGTTTCCTTAGCCAGCTCTCTTTTGACTTTTCAGGAGCAGTATACCCTAGCCCACAATATCCACCTTGCCAGATCTGAGGTTTAGCTGCAATCTGTGACACATCAGATTTGGACTCCTCAGGCTATTCCTTGCTGGATTTCACGAAGTTCATAGTTTGAATCTTAGGCTTATCCAGCTTTTGGTGAGTACACGTCTCTGCAATATTGCTTTCACATCTTTCATAGCCCAATCCGTATTTAACACCAGATGACTTCATAGCTCCTTGCAATTTTAGTAGTGAAGCAGATGACTTGGTTCAGGAGCTTATGAATTCAGCTAAGCGCTGATTTTCATTCATCATATACTGAGACATGCTTCTCAGATCTTCATTTTCAGTCGTTAGCTTACTTAGACCAGTCTGAAAATCGTCTGAGCTTACAGGCTCAGCTTTCATAGCACGACTCTCTTTCTCAGTTTTGACTTCCTCAAATGACTTAGAAAGCTTTCTGTACTCTACGACCATGTCATACAATGTTGTGACAAGGTCTTCCAGTGTAAAATCAAGGTTAGAGAAATCGAATACATCATCAATGTATCAGCCATTAGACATTGTACTTCATCTTCACTATCGCTCGATGAGGATATCCCTGAGCTGGACTCCTCCACATCTGTATCAGCCCATTAACTTGGTTTGTTCATTGCCCTCGCATATTTGGATCAACCTCTCCCAGATTCTTTGGTAGTGGCGCAGGTCTGAATCTTACTGAACATATTATTGTCCAGCGTCTTATAGAGTATATTCTTTGTCACGTTGTCTAGGTTCGCCTTCTTTTATCCTCAGTCGTCCACTCCAATATGGGCTTCTCAACCCATTGTGCTGCACCAGTAGAGATGGATACAGTTGTATTTGGCTTCATTATCTTTATCGGGCCATCAGTGATGACGAACCACGTATCATCATCTTGAGCTGCCAGGTGAGTTTGCATCCTTATCTTCTAAACATCTGTTCTTCCCTGGAATACATAGGAATTTCTTTGTGTGAGATAGACACATTTAATAATTGCAATTTAAATGACTGTTCAGACACTTAGAACCGCTCTGATACCATTTTTTGGGATCGAAAAGAGAGTTGAATTACATCTCGAGAGTTCAGAGGGGGGTGAATGAACTCCTTTCCTAATTTTCACGAAAACTCCTTTAAAATAATTTTACAACCCTTCGGCTTAACTCTAAGCTGAGTTACCAGCTTGGAGGATCTCAGCGTGCTCAGTTCTCTTGAGTAACAAAAATAAGTGCGTAAAGAACACAATTGAACAATGAACAGATTTGAAAACTAAAAACAGTAAAAAGATAAAGGGACGAGAGTTTGTTTATGAAAGTTCGGAGCTGAAACTCCTACTTCTCCCCTTTTTCCTAGTTTAGGAAGGATTTTACTAGAATAATTTGATTACAATAGCTCCTGCTATAACCCAATCCCAACAGCCGTAACTATGAGAACTCCTAGCACTCTACGATAGTTTACAGACTGATATGTTCTGGTTTTACAGTTATCAGCTCTGAGCTGATCAAGCTATGCTCTACCTTCACACTGTTTTTGATTTACACTTGAATAAACAGACACTACAGAGTATGGTTAAAACTCAGTAAAATGACTTTAAGCTTTTGGGAGCAAAGTCATAACAAACAAAATGATGAACAATGAAGTTTTTGATACGCGATAGAATTTTCAAGCGTTTAGTTTCTGTATCACGTGTTATGTTTCTTGCATTTTATTCTCTTTCGTTGTCACTTTATTCTTCTGAATCTTCATTGTATATGTAGATTTTGATGAATTAAGACCGTTGGAGGACTACTATAACTGGTGCCTGACACTCTGATCTTCAGCTTTGTCAAAAAGGCTCTTTCCTGTTTTGGCTTTTCAAGGGCTCTTTTAGCTCTGGCGTAATTCAAAGACTCTTTCAGCTCAAACAAAGCGCATATTTGTCCTTGCTTGTTCTGTTCTCGTACGGTTTGCTTCTCTTGACCAGCTCTGGCCTGATCTTCTACTCTGTTACTGTGAGGACTAGAAATCTTTTAACAGATTTTGAACTAAGATTTGTCACGGAAATTGTGATTTCTGGGTGTTAGATTTGACATAGAATTAATCAGCGTCGTCGTTTGGATTAGCGAAGAATACAGCAGTGAGTTGCGTGAGAATTCAGATGTTTGTACGCAGTTGTAGCGTGAACAGATGTCAACGCTAATCAACGTTACTGAGTAGCGAGAGGAATCTGTTAGAGTTAGCGCGCGGATGTGAGAAGCTGTTGCGTGTTGGTCAACATAGCTGAGTTGACTGCTGGTTGTCAACGCTGTTCAGATGTCGCTAGAGAGAGATCTGTTCAGATGTTGCTAGCGAGGGAGAGAGATCTGTTCAGATGTTGCTAGCGAGGAAGAGAGATCTGTTTAGATGTCGCTAGAGGGAGAGATCTGTTTCAACTGTGGAAGCTATGCTACGTCGTTTTGATTAGTTGGTGTGACGTCGTTTGCTGTGGAGTTAGTAACTTGCTTAGACACTTGAACCAGATCAGGATAGCCAGTTGAGGGCGAAAGCTGGAGTCAGTTTTGAGAGGGATTTTGCCTTAGTATAAGCAAAGATCTGAATTTCTTAGAACAGCAGTGATTCGAGGATTTATATATATCAAGTTCTGCTCAACAATTAGAGTATTTTGAACCCGATATTCTTCATCGTTTCTCCAGTAAACCCTCAATAGTTACTGTTCATTCGTACCCTTCTCCTGTAGATTACCGTCGATTTCCGCTGTTGTTTGGAGTGAGATTGGTGGCGCTGAGCTCGTCTTGAGTAGATCTTTCGATTGATACCAGTTAGGAAGCCCGGTTCGACGTTGGAGAGGGAACGCAAAGAAGCTGTAAGTTGGTGTGTTTTTGTGACAGTTGAGTTGAGCATTATCTTGTGCGTGTGAGCTTCTGGGTAAGTGTTCCTGGCCGTTTTAAGCTTAGTTTTAGCTGTTAGAAGCTGTTGTGATAGATAGAACCAGATTTGAGTTCTTGAACGTAGGCAGTATGTTGTAGAAGCTAGGATTTGAGCTGAATATTGAGATGCTTTGACAGATTTAGCTCCCGGACAGTTCCTCCTGTTGTGTGTGCCATGGCCAGTTAGGAAGCAGTTTGAGCAATTGAAGCTGCCGTGCCTGAGTAAGATCTGTGGAGGTAGAATTTGAGAATTGAAGGTACGAGTTGAGCTTTTGTTAACGGCTTAGACATAGCGTGCTAGTATTTGAGGCATGTGTGCTATGTGAATTCTGTGATACGTGACAGCTTGATTGAATTGATATGCTCTGTTTACGTAATTTATGCATGTTGAAATCAGATTTGAATTTCATGGTATTCATGCATACATATTGAGCCTATGATCGATTGAGAACCTGAGATAGAGCCACGTTGTTACCGGCAGACAGATGTGTCGTGCCTGAAAGGTACAATGCTATCATCGGTGTCAGGCCTCGTGCACTAAACAGAGAACAAACACCTAACACAACGCGGAAGCAACTTAAAAAGTGGCTAAAAATTTTTTTTTCTTTTAGGCCTGACGAAGAAGACGTAATTTAAAATACTGCAATACTCAAAATAATCCCAGTTAACATATGCAACAAGATAACCGAACAGCATACAACGAATACATTCACTGTCGAACGGCCAAATACAGTAAAACCCAAGCCGACTACAGACTATAAAAGCCTAAGCATCACCCGGGACATCCCACCCAAGGTGATACCGGTGCATAAAAAAAATAATAATAATATACATAACTAGGACACTCTAAACACCTCATGGGGCAACTCCAGCTGGATCATCTCCAAAACCAGCTGAACAACCTGGGAACCCTGAACAACCAGCAGGCAAACAAAACAAACATCCACAGAGGGACATGAGGTCAAACCCCAGTACGAAGAGCAGCACAATACAGCAAAAGGATATAGCATGCAATGTATCATGTCGTGCATATGCATGTGCGGTACAACAATCAGCGGTAACAACAAGGAGGCCAAACGATACGATAACAACAACTGTGACACATCACCGATGCTCGGAAGCTACCCGGACACATCCGGTGGAAAATAGAGTGGCTCATCGAGGCACCTGCGCGGGAGCAACCCGCCAGGTCACACGGAATAGCAAGTGGGAACATCCATCCACCCGCCACCTCTATCCAGGTCACTGCAACTGAGGGCTATGAGAGCAACTCACCGCACCCTCCAGCTGCACTCAATCGTGGTTATGCAACACAGCACCGCACCACGAGAGCAGAGCTCAAACCAGAGCAATATATCACGGCTATCAAAGGAATCATCGGCTCAATATGCTATGCAGCGGCAGTAACATGCTCAATATGATGCATGTAAGTGAAATGCCAATAAACACATCAATGGCAGTAATATAAACGTATGCACAACATTTTGTCAATTAAACGATCATGCATATCAGAATCACCTTAAACCTCAACAGGTAACACATCAGGCAATTCTAAACAATAGGCATGCAGAACACATAACAATCTACCTCCGCATCAAGTACCCACATATCTATGCCACGCACAAATACAATACCATGCCTATATCAAAGCTGATTATCAAGCTCAATTCGTACCTTTTCGTAGCAAAATACCTCAAACAGGTTCCACCAAGGCAGGGTACCAACGACCTGCTCAAACAAGATTCTCACAGGTTCACTGCAACACTTCCACGAAGCTGCTCAAAGCTAGAATCTGTTAAGGAACCTGGAAAATCAGCTTACAATCTAAATTCCAAACATCACTACTTACGGCTAAGAACCGAAACCTTGTTCTACAAATCTACGCAGACTAAACTAACTAGAAATGCCTGATAACTAGTAGAGAATACTCACCCAAGAGCCCAGAAGAGCCAAGGAACGTTCGGGCCAGACCTCACGAAAAAAAGTCGAACATCTAGACACTTCGCACTTCTCTCCCAAGTCGACTCAGGCTTCCTAGCTAGCAGCAATTGAAAGAGGAACTCAAAAGGAAACCAGCGCCACCAACATCGCTCCAAACGACGGCGGGAAACGGCGGAAAAAGGCTACGGTGAACAGTAAGGGTTTCTAGTGCGTCGGGGAAGAACAGAGAAACTATCGGGGAAAAAATATGCTAAGTGTTCGCAAACACTAATATAAATATCTCCTCGGTCAATATTACTATACAAGTCAACGAAGCTAAGAAACAGATCTCTTAAACAGATCCCAGCGCTGAGGAACAATCAACAAATCTTGAACCAGCGCTCACGCTAATACGCGCACCACTAAACAAAACGACAGCGTATCGACGAAACAGATCCCACAAAAATACTAAAAACGCTCAACAAACCCGGTCAACGCAAAGCGTTGACATCTGCTCGACAATTCTCGTGCGCTAACAGATCCCACAACGCCCTACAAACGCAAACACTAAAACGTCGTCGCAAGACCTACTGGAGAAAACAGGACACGTCATCAAGTCTGGTCGAAACGCTACGCAGATCTCTACTCTATCGAAGGCCAACACACTAACAGACCTTAGCGCTAGCAAACATAACGCAAAACAACAAGCGTTAATCAAAACGACGTCGCTCAGGACACGTCAGCAAATATGACTCAACGCTCCACATCCGAAAATCTGGTACAGGCGCTACGCCACAACATATCCTATGCCACGTCAGCAAATCTGGTCCCTGCACTAAACGCTCGAAACACACTAACACACAACAGTAATCGCTACACGGAAGTTGACTAGCGTTGACATCTGTTTTCCACAAACCACCAGACCTCACATACATCACCTACTCCTGAAAAACGGCGTCGTTACGAACTTCATGCAAAACACGCTAAGACAGACCTCTACACAATAGCACAACATATCTCTCCTAAACACGAGACAATCCAGACTTCATGAAACGATGGCGTTTCCCTCGCTCGCTACCAGAACTTGTTGCCAATGCTAACAGCAACCATTACGTCAGCAAAGCAACGTTCAACAGAAATGCTCACGTCATCAAATCTGCTACCAGATTTTATCGAAAAACAGATTTCTCCCCAAAAACTCAAAAACACGAAAACTTCCAGAATTGTTCTAAATGTGAAATCTGACCCGAAAATACAAACCAAACTCCCAAACAGAAATCTGAATCACCAGAATTCCTCTAAAAAAATCATCTTAATTAACTTTTCAGGTCTCACATTTCTCTCCACCTTAAAAGATTTCGTCCTCGAAATCGAACGGCAAATTTCTGGAATCTGAACAAAACCAACTTCGACAAAACCAACACTTATAAGTTGAGCGACTTGCAAAACAACTCAAAAGCATTCCAACTCTCAACCAAGAGACTACTAAACGAGAGTCAAGATAACCAGAAGCACGACCACAAGCAATCATCCTCGGAAAGATCACAACGATCATATTCTACAGAAATCTGACTCGACGTTAATACAACCCAGCGTAGTCATATCTTTAACTTCACCTTGACATAAACATGCCATGCGAGGAGAGTAGGTCAAGCTGGCACTAACACGCTAAAACAAAAACAGCTCTTTCAGTTATCTCCAAAAGATCAAACATCATGAAAAGTTCATCACAAAACACTGCATAAACCTGAAATCACTGATGCTCAAAGACTAAATCATAACGCGCAAAGCCAAATAGGGATCAGCAAAAGAACAACCAGATATCGACTGAAAGAACAAAATTAAAATTTGAAGGAAACAATTCACAAGGATGAAAGACCATCCCAACGTAGATGAAGATACGCTCAACTCATCGCGGTCCTGCCTCTCAAAATTCCTTCTTCTTCTTCATGACCACCCTCACCGCTACGCAACACAGGAATGGTAACAACTCATCCCCGTTACTCCCTTCCATCTAAGATTTCTTGCTGGCCAAACAACCCAATTTAGAGTCTTAGTTCCGCTCATTTCATCAGTATTTTACACAAAAGAAGGATCTAATTCGCAATTTCCTCGGCTTGGATGCGCAAAACACACTATGAGTCCAAAACAACACAGCCGGTATTCGCAAAGAGCACACCAGAGATCCAACACATTCAAACTTACTGATGAATCTATGAGCTAACTCACCACTAAGTCTCAATTCCAGCGAAATCTAAGAAGGAGAAACTCACAAAAACATGCGATACCCAACTGAGGTTCTAAAAATTTCACATTATACAAGCAGAATCTGGTCCAAAGGTTACGCTCACCCTTTACTCCAACACGACCAGATCTCTCAGATTATCCACTTACTGCACAACCTCCGGTGCAAACCACTAAGTTCTTCACTTTCTTCTAGCCGCAATACCTTACTTGTACTTTCCACCGTACAAAATTTCGAAGAATATACTGAACCTCACTTGGCAACGAATTCTATACAAAAACCCTACCAATAACCCATCAGTAGAAAGCTTCCCTTGCACAGACTAACGTCCAACACACGTCCAAAGTCTTTTACTGATACTATCCAACTGCACTGTCACACAGGCAACTGAACTAAGTGAAGATAGAGGTCACAAATCGCTCTCCACCTTAAAAGATTTATACCAGACTCTAAGGTACAAACAACAGTCTCCAACACCGATACCAAGGTGGGGCATCTCATCTAGCAAAGTCTTCGCTACTCGTGACACAACTATGCCTCGCAGAAAACAAAGGAAAGGACTACAACCTAAACAGGGAGTCCACAGGAGTTCAACAACTCAAAGCTGATAAAAAATCAGAGGCAAAGGTCAACGAACAAGTGTAGCCACAGTGTGTACAGGCATAGGGAAATCACCCACCCATCTATACACTACACTCGATTTCCAGATGCATCAGAAGCTCAACCTGCCGTTGCCCAACCTATGAACTGTGGTAGTTAGCCACTCGGCGGATAGGGGCTAACATAACCCAGCAGGAAGATGAGAGTGCGGTATTGCCGCTCGCCCTCGCATCCTGGTAGAAACGAAAAATAACAACAAAGCATGGCTACCACCACTAAACTGAACAGAATAAAACAAAGCACAGTTAAGCGGACCGAAACTCAACAATAACAATTGCACAAAGGTCAAGGGATTTCACTAAGAAAACTCAAAGGCTAGAAAAGCAAGAACACGGCTAATCAAATCAAAATCAACAGCTAGAAAACATGGGGCTCGTGAATCAACTCCCAAGCTGGGGACAACAATATCAGAAATCAAAAGGAGTCCAAAATACTGAAATTCTGCTGTCCAAACAGGAGAAATTCAAAGATGATACGCACAACAGCGAAGGTTACGAGGAGAAACAAGAAAGTCTCAACAAGTAACTACGATCCTCTCATGACGGGAGTCTACACACACATCCCAAAACAAACAATCTCTCTCCCTCTACTAGAAACTCGTTCAGAGCTGATTAACCTACTCAACACTTCACTCAGAGCGACAACTTCTCTACCAGCAGGAGTAACAAGGACACTGCATCACACAAACAAGATGAGGCGGAAACAACCCTCGTGCATCATCAAAACAAAAGCATGCGATCGAAACAAAGGTGATGCTCACACGTCAAACTAAACTCACACAGAGTTAACAAGTAATGAATAACTACTTGGACAACCTCCTCCGGTTAGGACATCATCGCGCTCTTCGGTTGTCGTATCCACCTGAATTGGCTGAAGCCCCGAGTGCTCGGATAGAGAAAGCTCTCTAACACTAGATGTCTCTAAAGGCTGAGATCCTGATCGCTGGGATGGGAAAGGACAATGCGATCGTCTCGAAGAACTCCTAGTCAAATCCTGCTGCCCAAGAATAGGACACACTCTAGCATAGTGTCCAGCCTGACCAAAATTGTTGCAAGAGCCTCGCACTCCAATGCACTGAGAGGGACGATGCTTACCTCCACACTGACTACAGAATGCTTCATTCTGTCTCGCTCCACTAGAACAGCCAGAACTCAATGAACTCGAACTATATCTCTTAAACTGCCTTCCTCTAGGTCTAAACCTCTGACGACTCCAAGACTGCGGTGCCACAGAAGGCTGGGAGGACGACGTTCCAGAGGACACAGAGTCCACTCTCTGACCTGAAGGCTGCTGAACCCGTGTCTGACCAATCGCAAGGCTTTCCATGAAGTCAACCACTCTTTTGACAGCACGAGCAAGAGAGCGAAAGGCTGAGGACTGACTCGCACGAGAACTCAAAGGAACACTAGGTTGGGAGGCATCCTCTCTATCAACACTAACCGAAGTCCTCGAATCCACCACCACTTGCCTACTAGCTCTACCTCTTCTCCTAGGCGACATCTCTACAAGTCACACAGAGGTAAGCACACAAGCAAGTAATACAAGTAGTCAAGCACAACCCAAGAAACACTACTGTGCATAGACTCACTTGTGAACAAAGAAATCGAGCTTATCCCAGTTTAAGCTCTGATACCAAAAATGTCAGGCCTCGTGCACTAAACAGAGAACAAACACCTAACACAACGCGGAAGCAACTTAAAAAGTGGCTAAATTTTTTTTTTCTTTTAGGCCTGACGAAGAAGACGTAATTTAAAATACTGGAATACTCAAAATAATCCCAGTTAACATATGCAACAAGATAACCGAACAGCATACAACGAATACATGCACTGCCCAACGGCCAAATACAGTAAAACCCAGGCCAACTACAGACTATAAAAGCCTAAGCATCACCCGGGACATCCCACCCAAGGTGATACCGGTGCATAAAAAAAATAATAATAATAATATACATAACTGGGACACTCTAAACACCTCCTGGGACAACTCCAGCTGGATCATATCCACAACCAGCTGAACAACCTGGGAACCCTGAACAACCAGCAGGCAAACAAAACAAACAGCCCCAGAGGGACATGGGGTCAAACCCCAGTACGAAGAGCAGCACAATACAGAAGAGGATATAGCATGCAATGTATCATGTCGTGCATATGCATGTGCGGTACAACAATCAGCGGTAACAACAAGGAGGCCAAACGATACGATAACAACAACTGTGACACATAACCGATGCTCGGAAGCTACCCGGACACATCCGGTGGAAAATAGAGTGGCTCATCGAGGCACCTGCGCGGGAGCAACCCGCCAGGTCACACGGAATAGCAAGTGGGAACATCCATCCACCCACCACCTCTATCCAGGTCACTGCAACTGAGGGCTATGAGAGCGACTCACCGCACCCTCCAGCTGCACTCAATCGTGGTTATGCAACACAACACCGCACCAAGAGAGCAGAGCTCAAACCAGAGCAATATATCACGCCTATCAAAGGAATCATCGGCTCCATATGCTATGCAGAGGCAGTAACATGCTCAATATGATGCATGTAAGTGAAATGCCAATAAATACATCAATGGCAGTAATATAAACGTATGCACAACATTTTGTCAATTAAACGATCATGCATATCAGAATCACCTTAAACCTCAACAGGTAACACATTAGGCAATTCTAAACAATAGGCATGCAGAACACATAACAATCTGCCTCCGCATCAAGTACCCACATATCTATGCCACGCACAAATACAATACCATGCCTATATCAAAGCTGATTATCAAGCTCAATTCGTACCTTTTCGTAGCAAAATACCTCAAACAGGTTCCACCAAGGCAGGGTACCAACGGCCTGCTCAAACAAGATTCTCACAGGTTCACTACAACACTTCCACGAAGCTGCTCAAAGATAGAATCTGTTAAGGAACCTGGCAAATCAGCTTACAATCTAAATTCCAAACATCACTGCTTACGGCTAAGAACCAAAACCTGGTTCTACAAATCTAAGAAGACTAAACTAACTAGAAATGCCTGATAACTAGTCGAGAATACTCACCCAAGAGCCCAGAAGAGCCAAGGAACGCTCGGGCCAGACCTCACAAAAAAAATTCGAACATCTAGACACTTCGCACTTCTCTCCCAAGTCGACTCAGGCTTCCTAGCTAGCAGCAATTGAAAGAGGAACTCAAAAGGAAACCAGCGCCACCAACATCGCTCCAAACGATGGCGGGAAACGGCGGAAAAAGGCTATGGTGAACAGTAAAGGTTTCTAGTGCGTCGAGGAAGAACAGAGAAACTGTGACGTCCCAATCCTCATGGGGTCACGAATGAATATTAAAAAAAAGAAGGGCTGAATGGAAGATGTCATAAGCTGTATTCCTTATGACTAAAATAAAAATTCGAAACGCAAACAACAAAATGGCGCCAAGTACTGAGACAGCTGAAACAATTTCTCATTATCAGATGTCAAAAATGCAAAGTGCGATATTACAACTTCTGAAATTCTATATGAATTTACTATTGTTGTAATGGATCTAATACAGACTTAAAAAAAGATCAAAAACAACAACAGCTGTTGTGGAAACATCGGCCTTAGATAAACACAATCACCACAGCTGGTTCAACTACTGCCTCCCGCCTGCCCCAGCTCTGCTCCACCTGCACCATTTTAAAGCTAATGAGCCTAGGGGCTCAGCAAGTAAAATCTGAGGATAACAAAATCACTTAATGCAGGCAGACATATGAAACATAACATAACTTAGCATAACAGTTAAAACGGGAGTCATTCATCAGCTTCATAAACTTTCTTTCATTAAACTTGGAAATGGGGAAGACGACCCAGATCCCATTCTTATTTTCTTGTGATTTATGGCTCGGAAATTCTACATTAGGCCCTTTTCGTTTGCACTTAATCACATGACTACTGAATTCAGTAACTAGCATATAGCTCATATGAAAGGGCATCTGACACACAGTCAGTTGCTCACCTTTCCCATATGAAAGGGCATCTGACACACAATCAGCTGCTCACCTTTCCCATATCGACCGTCTGCTATCTTTGCCATAAATCCTTAAATTGAAACATTCTTCGTTTTAAACACATAGCTGGTTGAAATCAGATTTTGAAATCAAAGTTCGGGTTCACAGTGCTTTCGAAATTCTTTCTTTAAAACTTATTTAAAACTTTTACTGAGTATCGGGTTCACCTACTGAACTTATCGCTGGAAAAGAAACAGACGCGACAAAGTGGAACTATACTGGGAAACAAACCAGATCTTTACTGTTTACCGTTATCGCTAAAATGAATCAGCTGTTGGTAAAGGAAACAATATCGTTATCGTAAAACAGCTGCAAGGATACTAACAGTGAAACAGATGCGACTTTGGAACAGTAGTGCTATCGGGTGACTGCTGACATTATAGGAATAGTACTTTAGAAGGGAACAATTGCTGGTCAACTCAGCTGTCGACGCAACGGGAATAACAAATTCAGCTGTTGGTATAAGAATCAGACGTTAGGTATATATCAGTAGTTGGGTATATATGTATATCGGCGGTCAACAAAATTAATTTGGTCAACAGAGTAGCAACCAGTCGCAACATCGCAACCAGTCGCATGAACAGTGCCTCAAAGGAACAGTGCAACTGCTGGATTTAAAATAATGAAACACGACTGCTTGTTTCTTAACAAAGGAAGGCACCTGCTGGTTTCTCACTAAGAAGCAAAATATGACTATAACTTGGTGTTGTAACATTCAAACGACGACTACGCTACCAGATGTTGCCTATTAAATCAGACTTAACTTTTGATTCAACTAGAAACTTCGATTACATAGCGTCAAGTTCAAACACTACCATTCACCAGAAGAAAGAACATTCTTAAACATACGGGAATCAAAGCTAACTTCATCGTACTTTTAAACATCTAACTTTCTTAGAACATCTGGGAGACTTGGATGCAGAAGACATCAGCTGAAGCGAAGACTACTGGTTTAAAGATGAAATTCACCAGAAGAACTTTCCTGAACATGGAATCACTTAAACCCGACTGCTCAGCATTTTATTTTAAAACAACATCATCATATTTATCGAAGCACTCTGTAAAAGCTTTGAAACAGAAACATAACTTTGAACCCGTCATTATTTAAGTTCCTTAAACATGCTTAAACATGAACATAACTTATCGTCAACATAAACAGGCAACAATCATGCACTGGAACAATATATATGCTTTAAAATGGCGTAGAAAGAATCAGCCTTTACTTGCCTTTACTGCGAAACACAAGAGCAGCCGGTCTCAGCAGGAGTTCTCCACAAGCACCACCACGAGCACCTTGAAGTTTATATAGAAAAAAGAGGGAAATTTCTGGACAACAATGAAACTCTCTTGCTTACAAAAACAATCATATACGAGATATGATTGTAGTAGGTATTAACACTCGAGTAGGCATGGAATCCTACCAACCCGTGTCCTTTTCAAAGGAATTTGTCAAATACTCCTTACCACTAGCAGGAGTTCTCCACAAGCACCACCACGAGCACCTTGAAGTTTATATAGAAAAAGAGGGAAATTTCTGGACAACAATGAAACTTTCTTGCTTACAAAAACAATCATATACGAGATATGATTTGTAGTAGGTATTAACACTCGAGTAGGCATGGAATCCTACCAACCCGTGTCCTTTTCAAAAGAATTTGTCAAATACTCCTTACCACTGTTTTGCATTTGAAAACTTTACCAAAACTTTTTAAAAGGAACTTTTTTTGTCCAGCCGATGGTATTTCAAACCAAAAGCTGAA
>KV018125.1:31960-51182 GCA_001598015.1 Dorcoceras hygrometricum
CTCACCCTTGCCCTTGAAGGGTTTCTTGGTCATCTTTCCCTTAAGACAAGATTCACAAGTCGGTAGGGAGTTAATGTCTGACATATCAAACAGGTCACTCCTAACTAACTTTTTCATCCTACTTAGAGAAATATGACCTAGCCTAGCGTGCCAAAGTTGTGCTGGGTTCAAGTTATCGTGTTTCCTTTTAATCGTTGTTGTATGTGCTTCGACATCGCGAGTTGGAACGTCTTTTAATTTTAAGGTTTACAAATCGTTTTCGCGTTCCGCAATTCCAATTAAACATTCATTCTTGTAAATATTGCAAATCGAATTAGCAAACATACAAGAATATCCATCACTATCAAGCATAGAAACAGAAATAATGTTCTTTATTAATTCGGGAACAAATAAAACGTTTCTCAACAACAACTTAAAATCAGAAGACAGAAATAAATAAACATCTCCTATAGCTACTGCAGCAACCCTTGCTCCATTGCCAAGCCTCAAGTGGGTCTCACCCTCTCTAAGACATCGACTTCTTGTCATCACCTGCAAATCGTTGCAGATATGAGATCCACATCCGGTATCAAGTACCCAAGAAGTCGAATTAAGAGACATATTTATTTCAATATAGAAATACCTTTCGCAGTTCGCAACTGCTCGAGGTACTCCTTGCAGTTCCTCCTCCAATGCCCAGCCTTGTGGCAGTGGTGGCAAAAATCCTCAGACTTGTTCGGTTTAGAAGCCTTTGCCTTTAGCTTCTTGGCGGACTTTTCCTCCTTTACAGGAGCAGAACGCTTCTTGCTCTTGCGTCTGGGTCCCCTCTTCGCAGAGGAAGAAGAACCCAGAAGGAGGACGGGTTTGTCCTTCTTTATGGTCCCTTCAAACACTACAAGCATGTTAACCACCTCTTCAAGGGTGGCTGCCAGCTTGTTCATGTTGAAGTTGACCACAAAGGGGTCAAATGCAGCGGGTAGCGAGAGGAGAAGTACGTCCACCGACAGCTCATGTGGAAGTGCGATATCAAGGCCCGACAGCTTTTCAGCGAGCCCAATCATACGAACCCCATGCTCGCAGACCGAAGTCCCATCGCGCATGCGGCTCATCATCAGCTCCTTGACAGCCGTGAACCTCTCATGTCGAGAGTTCTCCCCGTACAGCTCTTTGAGATGAAAAAGTATGTCAGCAGCATACTTCGTCTTCTCAAAACGCCGTTGCATTTCATTGGACATCGATGCCATCACATAGCACCGAGCTTTAACCTCGTCGTCCCACCATTGTTTAAGCGTTACCAGCTCCTCAGGGCTGATATCGGCAGGGGCTTCCTTCGAAGGACTCTTCTCTATCGCATAAAGAAGTTTCTCCGAAGCCAATACAATATTGAGGTTGCGGAGCCAGTCTTGGTAGTTCAGACCGGTGAACCTGTTGCTATCCAGTATAGCAGCGAGCGGGTTTTTCATCGAAACCATTATATATGCAGTAATACTGAAAAGGAAAGCAGACATACATTACTAACTATATAAAAATAATCGCTAAGACATAAAACATGGTCGTTAAGTTTTATGAATTACCCTCCCACTATTTTAACGATTTCACCACCCTCTAATGAAATCGAGAAAACAGGTTTCTTTAGTGGGTACACGGAGCCCAATCAAGCGATCATGGACCCAAATAATATCAGCCATCCATGACCCCCAAAAGGTAGTTTCCGATTGCAACCGGTGCAACCTCCATGTATTCACCTCACGTCCAGTAAGGGCCCAATAATATGACGCCGTTTACTATCACGTGTCAAGATGACCCATCAATGTTGAGTCGTGAAGGACGGTCCCCTTAACGTCCCCAATAATATGATCCAACGTTAAAGGGAGTTCCTACCGACTCACAACAGTTGTCAATGGCGTGGACAGATTTCCGGCATACATGACCCCCTCAATAATATGAGCCGGGCCATGTATACGGGTAGCATCGACGTACACCCATTGTTGATGGAAGGTAGGGAGATTTAAAAAATTTTAAATACCCTTTAGTTTATCGAATAAACATTTTTATCTTGATATAAGTTTTAAATCATATTTAAAACGAGGGATTTTAATTTTGAAAAACTTTGGTCTCATGCATTTATTTAAATCAAATTTAAAACATGCAACATGCGGATTCAACTAAACTATATATCAACCTATATAAAGAAACATTGGGATGATCGATCGCGAGAGCTATGCGGTCCGTGGTTTCCAATCACGGACCTAGGTCCAATCCTAGGGGTAATGCAATATGCAATGCAATCCTATTACAAAGCTTCCGGTTTTACAGATCTTCGGTCTTCAATATCTTGATCGTCATTGTCCACCGTCTTCGGATGTCCTCCCACTAAATCTAGTAATTTACATTTAAATAAACCATGACATACAAGGGATACATTTATCAAGGGGTGGGAACGGGCCACAAACAGGCCCACTTTAAATGATAATCAAAATATTAATACAACCGAATCACAAAAACCTATCGCATACACCTAACAAATTGGGCACGGCTCTCGATCATCCCAATCATGCAGATAATCTAATTAACATGCATAAATTAAATAATCTAATTATTTATCGCAAAATCACATTTTAATCATAAAATCGCATTTTATAACAAAATCGTATTTTTGTCGATAAAATCAAATTTTAATCAACAAAATCATATTTCATTATAAATAATATTTTATAATTAAAATCACATTTTACTAATTTTAATTGTATCATATTGGGCTTAAAACAATTCTATGCCCAAAAATCTTAAATTTCAAAATCGACCAAAACGAGCCCGATATCGAATACCGGCCCGAAAACTTCACGGGCTGCCCGGGACAGGCCTGAACTAAACCCTAGAAGAATTCAACAGTCACGACATCGTCGGAGACTTGCCGGAGCGGCGGCCGCCGGTGGCGGCCGCCACCACAAAATCACGCGCGCCGCAAGGGCGCACGCGGCCGCGACAAGCGCGGCGCTCCATCGCCATCGTGTGCACAGCGACGCATGCAAGGTGCAGCAGCGGTCGGCCAGTATGGCGAAATCGTGCAGCGCAATCGCGCGGCCAGCGCGTGGCTATGCGCCGCCTCTCGTGCGACAAGCGCGCGCATCGTCGCGCAACGAGCGCCCAACAAGCGTCGCACAGTCCGGCCAGCATGCGACCAACCTCAGCCCCTCGCGCGACCAATCGCGCAACAACTGGCGAACGGGCCACGGCCAGAACATCGGCCACGATGGAAGATTGCACGGACGGCGTCGCATATACCAGCCATCGACCAGCCCCTTTTCGCGCACACATGTGCACGCGATCGTAGCGCGCTGCCGCGCTTGGCGAACTCATTAACTAACTAATCACTACACAACTAAACCCTAAACCTAGCTCTTGTCCGCCGCCCTCTCCTCTCCAAAAGCCGCCGCCGCCGCCGCCGTGCGCCTCCGTGCGCCGCCGTCGCCGTGCGCCGCCGCCGCCGCCTCTATTCATCGGAAATTTTTCCGACCAATCTTGATGAGGAGAATCCGTCCGCGCCGATCTCGTCAGGCCTTCTAGTGCAGGCTGACGAAGGAATCCCGTCTCCGATCGTGGACCTGATTGACGTTGTCTACAGCAATCTACCGTGAAGTTCCGGTTTCCTCGAGAAACTGGTCGGAGCCAGGCACGAATTGCCAGCAAGGTAGTGCTCTAAACGCCCTATGAATGTCATAGATTAGTTTGATTGATTTATTGAACTGTATTGATCGTCTCCCGGTAATCTTTGTTCTTCCGCTGCCTCGCCGGGAGGCGTGATCCGGATCCGCCGCGGCTACCCGACAGTGGTATCAGAGTGTGTTATGATTAAAGCCTAAGTCTATTTTAAATAGACTTAGTGATGGATTTGGATCCGGCCCAATGGGCCCGGGTCCAACGGATGAACATTCAGTTCATCCCTATCACCGAGACTTCATCATAGCTCCGATCGCCGATTAGGTCGGACCGATCGACTCAGTTTCCAAAACTGAATACTATAATCTGAAAAACCATTTTTCAGAACCCTTGTGCAAAATGACCGTTTTGCCCCTCAACGTCGGGAATCACGGTTTGACCCCTGTTGACTTTTAGGAAGTCGCACTCCCCAAAATCCTCTTCTCATGATCAACACATTGAGCTGAGTATCCATGCGAGAATCTCGAATCCAGTACTTGTGTGACCCTCAATGGTTCAGGGATACAGCTAGCCGTGGGCCCACAACCATTGTGGCTCCGGAATCACAATTCCGGACTTGCCCATCGGATAATGGTAAGAGCGTCTAGCAACATCTCCCCATGATCCCCTAGGTATCACTGATAGTGCCTGCAAGAACCAGTTGGTCGTGGTTAGCGTACAGTACGGTCCTTTCAATCCATATATCCCGATCAGATCAACGACCATTGATAAATCGAGAGTCGCTATAGATCCGATAGCTATGCGTACATTTTGGAGATCGAATAGTGACATCACGAGTGTAACTAGGTAAACACATTTACCTAAAACACTTCTAGTACTCTGGCCAGAGATTTATATACTATTATCCCCTCAGATAGCATAGGATATCCACGCATGTCTGCGAGCGGTGAATCCTCGACAACGATGCATCGACTCCTACATGCATCGGGGTCTCACCCAATCCCGTCGCCTGATGACCCCAAGTGAGTCGTCAAACGAGTCAAAGTGAGACGCCTATCATGTAGAGTCTCAATGACATTTCGAGTCGTGAGGACTAATCAGTACAACCAAGACCTCGGACTTATCCACTCGACAAATTGTAACCACTTGGAAAGTCCGAACGAGGGTAGTTCGATAGATCACCAGGTCACTATCTATCTGCATGCTCAGAACATCACAATGTTCCCTACCAATGAAACATGGTACTTCGAATCGCAGATACTAGTCTCTAGCTCGGGCGGCCTTATCCTCATTTTGACGGCCCAATCGACTAGGAATATTTTCAGAATACACAGTGACTATTAGATGTGTTTCATGATAGCCGTCATACCCATTATCAAATCTAACATACACTTCGGTGTATTCTAGGTCTTTACTCAACGCAATTGTTAATCATCATACAACACAATGAAAGTAAAGAATGCCATATGAATAAATGCGAATATCATATATAAAGATTATTTCATACAAGAGTCTATAAACACACACGCCACAAGTTGGCTAGTTGGGAATCTAGATGTTGAAGAAATCAGCCGTTGCAGCATTCAGTTGTTGATCAGCAATTGAACACAAAGAAGCGAAGCAGTTGACTAATCAGTAGTCAACTTCTGAGCTTAATCAGCTGTTGGTTTAGATCAGCTGCTGGAATTTTTAAGCCAAATCAAAAGACGATAAAAGCCTGCAAAAGAAAGGACACAAGGACAACTCCCTGTCAGCACTTTACAAAACATCTTTCAACGGGAAGAACTTGTGTCCAACGGATTGAATTTGAACAGAGGCTTAATATACGAGAAGCGCCATTGAAGAAAGGTGGTTGTTGATGCACAGAAAAGATTAAAAACGAAAATGAGACAACAACCAAAAGGGAAGAAAAACAAGACGAAGCAGTCGACCGCCATTAGAGAGGAGTTTACTACGAGTGTCGACTGCTGAGTCTAAATCAGCTTTTGTAGAGCATTTCCCTCGTGTGTGAGAAACAGAGAAAAACAGAGAGTTCACATTGTAAAAATCTCACACACAGATTCACTCGCACATTTCGTGATTTGAGCTATTTAGAATAGCGAGTGAATCACAAAAACTATCATTGTAGTCTTTGAACAGAGACGTTAAACATGTTCCTGTTTAGTTAGACACACAGTTGCGGCTAGTGTGCATTTGTTGAGGATAGGGTTTCACCTAGAGCGAGGCTCGGTGACTCATCTTCTAGTGGAACCTTCCTGAAGAAGGAATAAGGGGAGACGTAGTACATTGATGTCCGAACTTCCAGAAACAAATCGCAGTGTATTGTATTCTGTTATTTATTCCGCATATGCATTTTATATTAGCACGCACGCATAAAATCACACACACTTGCACAGTCGAACAGATTTCTATTTACAAAAATATGTTTGCATCGAGTTTTAAAATTAGGATTCATTTCTGATGTTTTCCGCATGTTTTTATACATACCAGATCTGTCTCCGGTGCTCGATTTATGTTCAAGAACCATGAGCTATTGTAGCTCCTTTATAGCAGCGCAAAAATTTTTATTTATCAGTAGCAGCGCTCGCTTGAATTAATCTCCTATTTTCGGTCCTAACAAGTGGTATCAGAGCAGGTTGTTCTTGAACGAGCATATCTTTTTGAAACAAAACTTATTTTTGTGCTCTTATAGCTATGCGGAATTTCAGCTGGTGCTTCATTTTTTTTCAAACTGTTATTCCCAAAATCCGTTTTGATTTTCAAAATCAAAATTTGTGCTGTCACGGTTTTTGGTGTGGCAGTGTAGGGAGAGCTTCATTTTAAAATTAATCGGGAAGACCAGATTTCTACCCCTTTTTGATTCCCACAAAAAGGGAGAGATTTTTATTTTCATGCATATGTTATTTGTGGTTTTGTGTAAATAAAAAAGGGAGAGATTGATGGATCTGGATAACAGATCCAGATCTGAGTTTTGAATTACACAAACCTGTTATTGTGTTTCTAACGTTTCTACTAAGTGTGCAGATGTTAGCTGGAAATACAACAAGAGAAGTTGAATCAGATACCGTAGCAGAACAAGATCTGAAAACAGTAAAACGCGATTTCGGAGGCCTAAACGAAGGAATTTGGCCAAAAAGCAGCTTAGGTCGTGAAACGAGTTGTGCTCATTGGACCGTTCCGGAGGGAGTAGCACTGGTCTCATGCAAAAATATGCAAGTTGGTTCAGATGTGCGCAAAGATGGATCAGCTGGAGAAAAGATAAAGTTCACAGCTGGTTTGGTTTATCACTTAGACGGCAGCTGGATTATTAATGAAGACGTCCAAAGTTGAGTCAGTTGTTCATAATTAGGCGGAGGCCAAATTAGACCAGCAGTTGTGATATTCGCTAAAGGAGAAGATGGACCAGCTGGAGCGCTAAGGAGAAGATGGAACGCTGTGGACCAGCTGTTGCGTTAAGATGAAGAAAGACCAGCTGGAGAACAAATCAGATGTTGATCAGCTGTTGCGACAAAGTTGATGGATCTGTGTAAACAGATCCTGATTAAGTTTTGAATTACACAAAACCTGTTATTGTGTTACTAATGTTTCTACTTAGTATACAGATGTTAGCTGGTAATACAACAAGATAAGTATCGAAGAAGACTGTTAAGTAGAGTCTGTCCAGTAGCAAAGAAGTTGAAGAAATCCAGACGCAGTAGCTAAAGAAAAGCAGACGTCGAAGTGTAAAGAGATTAACCAGACATTGTGCTGCAAAAGATGAACCAGTCGCTGGTCTTGCTAATTCAGTAGTTGCGAAGCAAAAACCAGATGTTGCTCTAAGAAAATGTAACCAGATGTTGGCTAAATAAAGATGATATCAGTCGAGAAGATAAGAGGCAAAGTGAAGTCTGGAACGATAAGAACCAGCTGGAGCGCTAAGAGAAGATGACGTCAGCAGTGATTTCATCACAATCAGCAGTGAGCTACTGTTCAACCAGTCGATTGTACTTGAAGTTAGCGATAGCAAAACGATGTCGTTTGGATAAATGGATACGACAGCGTTTTGCCTTCGCACTAAGGTTCAGTGATGGATTTTGCGATGGTAATAACCAGCAGGTACATCTCTTAAGGGAAACCAGCAGGTAGCTACAGTAGTTTGTTCATCCAGACGAGAGCTACAGTGTTATTTAACCAGTCGAGGATGTATAGAAAATGATATCGTTTGGATAAGTTAAAACGGCGGCGTTTGAACTAACCAGTCGTTGGGTAATCCAGACGCAAGCTACAGTGATCCAGTCGCAAGCACTTCAAGACCAACGACTGGTGTACCAGCTGTAAGCATATCTTCACCAGCCGGTCAACCAGTCGCTAGCACATCTAGACCACCAGCTGATGTACCAGTCGCAAGCTACAGTGATCCAGACGCAAGCTACAGTGAATCAGAAGTAGCACGAAGAAATTGAATAGATGAATTCAGAAGTAGTGCAAAGACAGAAGAAATCAGCTGTTGCAATTAAGATATCAGCAGAAGATCAACAGAAGCTAACAGTTGTTGAAGAAAGGCAAAAGCTGATAACAGACGTTGATCAGGTTCAAGAGAAGCAGTTGACGAATTATATTATGAAGATTTACTAAAGCTGGATGTCAACTGCTGAGCCTAGTTCAAGTGTTGAAGACGACAAAAATCCTGCAAAAGAAAGGACACAAGGACAACTCCTTGTCGGTACTTTACAGAACATATTTCAAACGGGAAGAATTTGTGTCCAACGGATTGAATTTGAACAGAGGCTATTTAAGGGAAAAGATTTGAAGGAAGAAGATGATAATTTTGTGATGATGATTTCGTGAGGATTCAAAATGCAGAGGGAAGAAATATTGGAGACGAAGCAGTAGACCGCCATTAGAGAGGAGCGCATAACGAGTATCAATCAGCTTTTGTAGAGCATTTCCTAGTGTGTGAGATTTATTCATTCGAGAGTTGTGCTTACACTGTAAATCTCACACACACAGAGATTCATTCACATTAATTGTATTGTGAATGAATCTCAAACCCAAACCAAAATCAGATCCCGTCCAACAACGATGACGTTAAACTCTGTGTTTGTAGCCTTTCTCACATAGGCGTAAAACAAGTGAGTGACAGCCGATGGCTGGTAGAGTCTAGGAGTTCTCGCAGCTGCTGGTTGTGGGATCGGGTCTGTACACGATGTATAGATCAAATCTTCTAGTGGAACCTTCCGAGGAGGAAGAAGGGGAGACGTAGGACATTGAAGTCCGAACTTCCATAAACAAACAGCTGGTCCATTTCTTTAAGCTTTCCGCATATGCATTTTACATTTAGCACTCACGCATACACCATGGCGCACACAGTAAGTCGAACATATTTCTGTTTACAGAAATCTGTTTTCAACGTTTTAAAATTTAGGATTCAGTTCTGATGTTTTCCACATGTTTTATTACATTACCAGATCTGTCTCCGGTGCTCTGTTTTTAATGTTCAAGTAACCCATCATAATAGCAGCGCAAAATTTTAATGAACAATAGCAGCGCTGTTAAGTCCTATTTTTTGGTCCTAACAAGTGGTATCTGAGCCAGGTTGTTCTTGAACGAGCACTCGTTTTAAAACGCATGTGCTATGTTTTTAAAATGTTTTTAAATGTTTTTGAGAAGCTTATATTATGAAGGCCAGATGAAAATGATTTGTTTTATATATAGAACTATTTGCTCTTGATGAACTGTCACGGAATGCGCGAGTTCCGTGCGGATGCCAAGATCCTATTTCGGTTGGGCTATAAGTTCACCTGGAGCGAGGCTCGGTGATAGCACATGGGACGAAATAGGAGAAATGAAAATATGAGCTTTAGTTGTCACATTTTCTTTCTGGTTCTTCATCTGTGAGTAACTCAGTAGCATATTTTCTATTTTGAAAGAAAATATTTTCGTATGCTCTGATAGCTTTTCAAACTTTCTGCGGAATTTCAGTTGGTGCTTCATTTTTTTTTAATGATTTGAGCTTATATTATAAAAGATAGGGAGAGTTGTTATTAATCTCTCGTCTGCATATTATAAGCTAAAACAGAAGCACACTTTCAGCTCTTTCAAAATCATATCGTTCATACATACGGTTCTTCCCAATATTTTTTGTTGTGACAGTGTAGGAGAGCTTTGATTTAAATTTCAGGAAGACCAGCTTTCGACCTCTTTTTGATTCCCACAAAAAGGGAGATAATTGTTAGATCATGCATTTATTATTTAAGGTTTTGTGTAAATCAAAAAGGGAGAGATTGATGGATCTGGGTAAACAGATCCTGAATAAGTTTTGAATTACACAAAACCTGTTATTGTGTTACTAATTTTTCTACTTAGTATACAGATGTTAGCTGGTAATACAACAAGATAAGTATCGAAGAAGACTGTTAAGTAGAGTCTGTCCAGTCGCAAAGAAGTTGAAGAAATCCAGACGCAGTAGCTAAAGAAAAGCATACGTCGAAGTGTAAAGAGATTAACCAGACGTTGTGCTGCAAAAGATGAACCAGTCGCTGGTCTTGCTAATTCAGTAGTTGCGAAGCAAAAACCAGATGTTGTGCTAAGGAAATGTAACCAGACGTTGGCTAAATAAAGATGATATCAGTCGAGAAGATAAGAGGAAAAGTGAAGTCTGGAACGATAAGAACCAGCTGGAGCGCTAAGCGAATATGACGTCAGTAGAGATGTCATCACAATCAGCAGTGAGCTACAGTACAACCAATCGATGGTACTTGAAGTTAGCGATAGCAAAACGATGTCGTTTGGATAAATGGATACGACAGCGTTTTGCCTTCGCACTAAGGTTCAGTGATGGATTTTGCGATGGTAATAACCAGCAGGTACATCTCTTAAGGGAAACCAGCAGGTAGCTACAGTAGTTTGTTCATCCAGACGAGAGCTACAGTGTTATTTAACCAGTCGAGGATGTATAGCACGTGATGTCGTTTGGATAAGTTAAAACGGCGGCGTTTGAACTAACCAGTCGTTGGGTAATCCAGACGCAAGCTACAGTGATCCAGTCGCAAGCACTTCAAGACCAACGACTGGTGTACCAGCTGCAAGCATATCTTCACCAGCCGGTCAACCAGTCGCTAGCACATCTAGACCACCAGCTGATGTACCAGTCACAAGCTACAGTGATCCAGACGCAAGCTACAGTGAATCAGAAGTAGCGCAAAGAAATTGAATAGATGAATTCAGCAGTAGCGCAAAGACAGAAGAAATCAGCTGTTGCAATTAAGATATCAGCAGAAGATCAACAGAAGCTAACAGTTGTTGAAGAAAGGCAAAAGCTGATAACATACGTTGATCAGGTTCAAGCGAAGCAGTTGACGAATTATATTATGAGATTTACTAAAGCTGGATGTCAACTGCTGAGCCTAGTTCAAGTGTTGAAGACGAAAAAAATCCTGCAAAAGAAAGGACACAAGGACAACTCCCTATCGGTACTTTACAGAACATATTTCAAACGGGAAGAATTTGTGTCCAACGGATTGAATTTGAACAGAGGCTATTTAAGGGAGAAGATTTGAAGGAAGAAGATGATGATTTTGTGATGATGATTTCGTGAGGATTCAAATACAGAGGGAAGAAATATTGGGGACGAAGCAGTAGACCGCCATTAGAGAGGAGCACATAACGAGTGTCTACTGCTGAGTCTCAATCAGCTTTTGTAGAGCATTTCCCTAGTGTGTGAGATTTATTCATTCGAGAGTTGTGCTTACACTGTAAATCTCACACACACAGAGATTCATTCACATTCATTTTATTGTAAATGAATCTCAAACCCAAACCAAAATCAGATCCCGTCCAACCACGACGACGTTAAACTCTGTGTTTGTAGCCTTTCTCACATAGGCGTAAAACAAGTGAGTGACAGCCGAGGGCTGGTAGAGTCTAGGAGTTCTCGCAGCTGCTGGTTACGGGATCGGGTCTGTACATGATGTATAGATCAAATATTCTAGTGGAACCTTTCGAGGAGGAAGAAGGGGAGACGTAGGATATTGAAGTCCGAACTTCCATAAACAAACAGCTGGTCCATTTCTTTAAGCTTTCCGCATATGCATTTTACATTTAGCACTCATGAATACACCATGGCACACACAGTAAGTCGAACAGATTTCTGTTTACAGAAATCTGTTTGCAACATTTTAAAATTTAGGATTCAGTTCTGGTGTTTTCCGCATGTTTTATTACATACCAGATCTGTCTCCGGTGCTCTAGTTTTAATTTTCAAGAACCAGAGGTATTGCACCTCATAATAGCAGCGCAAAATTTTAAATAACAATAGCAGCGCTGTTAAGTCCTATTTTTCGGTCCTAACAAAAGTTGTATCAGACGTAGCGCAAAGACGAAGATACAACAGCTGATGTGCAAAGACAAGTTGAACCAGCTGGAGCACTAAAGGGAAAATGAATCAGCAGATGAAGAAGAAACAGACGTTGAAGCAGAGATGTTGATCAGTTGAGGAAATCAGCAGTAAACAGAAGAACGATTCAGCAGAAGAGTGATTCAGCAGTAAGATGCTTCAGATGTTGAAGAAATCAGCCGTTGCAATCATTCAGTTGTTGATCAGCAATTGAACACAAAGAAGCGAAGCAGTTGACTAATCAGTAGTAAACTGCTGAGCTTAATCAGCTGTTGGTTTAGATCAGCTGCTGGAATTTTTAAGCCAAATCAAAAGACGATAAAAGCCTGCAAAAGAAAGGACACAAGGACAACTCCCTGTCAGCACTTTACAAAACATCTTTCAACGGGAAGAACTTGTGTCCAACGGATTGAATTTGAACAGAGGCTTAATATACGAGAAGCGCCATTGAAGAAAGGTGGTTGTTGATGCACAGAAAAGATTAAAAAGGAAAAGGAGACAACAACCAAAAGGGAAGAAAAACAAGACGAAGCAGTCGACCGCCATTAGAGAGGAGTTTACTACGAGTGTCGACTGCTGAGTCTAAATCAGCTTTTGTAGAGCATTCCCTAGTGTGTGAGAAACAGAGAAAATCATAGAGTTCACATTGTAAAAATCTCACACACAGATTCACTCGCACATTTCGTGAGTTGAGCTATTTAGAATAGCAAGTGAATCACAAAAACTATCATTGTAGTCTTTGAACAGAGACGTTAAACATGTTCCTGTTTAGTTAGACACACAGTTGCGGCTGGTGTGCATTTGTTGAGGATAGGGTTTCACCTGGAGCGAGGCTCGCTGACTCATCTTCTGGTCAAACCTTCCTGAAGAAGAAAGAAGGGGAGACGTAGTACATTGATGTCCGAACTTCCAGAAACGAATCGCAGTGTATTGTATTCTTTTATTTATTCCGCATATGCATTTTATATTAGCACGCACGCATCAAATCACACAAACTTGCACAGTCGAACAGATTTCTGTTTACATAAATCTGTTAGCATCGAGTTTTAAAATTAGGATTCATTTCTGGTGTTTTCCGCATGTTTTTATTACATACCAGATCTGTCTCCGGTGCTCGATTTATGTTCAAGAACCATGAGCTATTGTAGCTCCTTTAGAGCAGCGCAAAATTTTTATTTATTAGTAGCAGCGCTCGCTTGCATTAATTTCCTTATATTAAGGATCAGATCTCTCGGTTTTGCGTTGATTAGTTTAATTCTCGGGTGAGAACTGATCCTTGGGTCCTAACAAGTGGTATGCATGTTGTTCTTAAACGAGCATTTCTTTTTGAAAGAAAATTTATTTTTGGGCTCTGATAATTATGCGGAATTTCAGCTGGTGCTTCATTTTGTTTTTGAAAAATTGATTTGAGCTTATATTATAATAGATAGGGAGAGTTATTATTAATCTTTCTCTGTATATATAAGCTAAAGCAGAAGCACTCTTTCGGCTCTTTCAAAATCATATCATTCATGCATACGGTTCTTCCAAAAATCTGTTTTGATTTTCAAAATCAAAATTCCTGCTGTCACGGTTTTTGGTGTGGCAGTGTAGGGAGAGCTTCATCTTAAAATTCATCGGGAAACAAGATTCTACCCCTTTTTGATTCCCAAAAAAGGGAGAGAATTGTTATTTTCATGCATATGTTATTTGAGGTTTTGTGTAAATCAAAAAGGGAGAGATTGATTGATCTGGATAACAGATCCAGATCTGAGTTTTGAATTACACAAAACCTGTTATTGTGTTTCTAACGTTTCTACTAAGTGTGCAGATGTTAGCTGGAAATACAACAAGAGACGTTGAATACGATACCGTAGAAGAACAAGAGCTGAAAACAGTAAAACGCGATTTCGGAGGCCTAAACGAAGGAATTTGGCCGAAAAGCAGCTTAGGTCATCAAACGAAGTATCATGTGTTGTGCTCGTTGGATCGTTCCGGAGGGAGTAGCGCTGGTCTCATGCGAAAATATGCATGTTGGTTCAGATGTGCGCGAATATGGATCAGCTGGAGCAGCTGGAACGATAAGAACCAGCTGGAGCGCTAACAGATACGATGACGTCAGCATCTCTATTGGAGGAAGCTGTGATCAGCAACGATGACGTCAGCATTGCTGATTGGAAGAAGTTGTGATCAGCAACTATGACGTCAGCAATATCAGCAGACAACTAGATGGATCAGTAATGATGACTTCAGCAGTGATGTCATCACAATCAGCAGTGAGCTAGCAGTAAACAGAAGAACGATTCAGCAGAAGAGTGATTCAGCAGTAAGATGCTTCAGATGTTGAAGAAATCAGCCGTTGCAAGCATTCAGTTGTTGATCAGCAGTTGAACACAAAGAAGCGAAGCAGTTGACTAATCAGTAGTCAACTGCTGAGCTTAATCAGTTGTTGGTTTAGATCAGCTGCTGGAATTTTTAAGCCAAATCAAAAGACGATAAAAGCCTGCAAAAGAAAGGATACAAAGACAACTCCCTATCTGTACTTTACAGAACATCTTTCAACGGGAAGAACTTATGTCCAACGGATTGAATTTGAACAGAGGCTTTATATACGAGAAGCGCCATTGAAGAAAGGTGGTTGTTGATGCACAGAAAAGATTAAAAACGAAAAGGAGACAACAACAAAAAGGGAAGAAAAACAGAGACGAAGCAGTCGACCGCCATTAGAGAGGATTTTACTACGAGTGTCGACTGCTGAGTCTAAAATCAGCTTTTGTAGAGCATTTCCCTAGTGTGTGAGAAACAGAGAAAAACATAGAGTTAACATTGTAAAAATCTCACACACAGATTCACTCGCACATTTCGTGAGTTGATCTATTTAGATAGCGAGTGAATCACAAAAACTATCATTGTAGTCTTTGAACAGAGACGTTAAACATGTTCCTGTTTAGTTAGACACAGAGTTGCGGCTGGTGTGCATTTGTTGAGGATAGGGTTTCACCTGGAACGAGTCTCGGTGACTCATCTTCTAGTGGAACCTTCTTGAAGAAGGAAGAAGGGGAGACGTAGGACATTGATGTCCGAACTTCCAGAAACAAATCGCAGTGTATTGTATTCTGTTATTTATTCCGCATATGCATTTTATATTAGCACGCACGCATCAAATCACACACACTTGCACAGTCGAACAGATTTCTGTAAACAGAAATAAAGTTTGCATCGAGTTTTAAAATTAGGATTCATTTCTGGTGTTTTCCGCATGTTTTTATTACATACCAAATCTATCTCCGGTGCTCGATTTATGTTCAAGAACCATGAGCTATTGTAGCTCCTTTATAGCAGCGCAAAAATTTTTATTTATCAGTAGCAGCGCTCGCTTGCATTAATTTCCTATTTTTCGTTCCCAACATTGAATCCATAGTATTTGAGCCCAACAGCTGCCAGCTTCTAGGTACTCCGCTTCAGCTGTTGACGTTGCAATGAACGTCTGCTTCTTACTGAACCAGTAAATCAGTCGATCCCATAAAAATTGACAAGTCCCACTTGTGCTTCTACGATCAATCCTACATCCTGCGTAATCTGCATCACTATAACCGATTATTTAAAGCCTGAGTCTTTGGGATACCAAACACCCACGTTGGACGTGCCTTTTAAATATGTTAAAATCCTTTTGTTAGCAATATAATGCGACTGTTTAGGCTCTGCTTGAAATCTAGCACACATACAGACAGCAAACATGATGTCTGGTCTGCTAGCAGTTAAGTACAGCAAAGAGCCAATAATGCCACGATATAAAGATACCTCAATGGCAGATCCAGCTTCATCTTTGTCCAGTTTAATTGAGGAGCTCATAGGGGTCGCAGCTGCTGAAAATTTTTCCATGCCAAATTTCTTCAGCAGTTCTTTCGTGTACTTAGCCTGGTTAATGAATATTCCATTCTCCAGCTGTCTCACTTGTAAGTAGCACTGGTCTCATGCGAAAATATGCAAGTTGGTTTAGATGTGCGCAAAGATGGATCAGATGGAGAAAAGTTAAAGTTCACAGCTGGTTTGGTTTATCATTAAGACGGCAGCTGGATTAGCAATGGAGACGTCCAAAGTTGAGTCAGTTGTTCGTAATTAGGCGGAGGCCAAATTAGACCAGCACCTGTGATATTTGCTAAAGGAGAAGATGGACCAGCTGGAGCGCTAAGGAGAAGATGGAATGCTGTGGACTAGCTGTTGCGTTAAGATGAAGAAATACCAGCTGGAGAACAAATCAGATGTTGATCAGCTGTTGCGACAAAGTTGTATCAGACGTAGCGCAAAGACGAAGATACAACAGCTGATGTGCAAAGACAAGTTGAACCAGCTGGAGCGCTAAAGGGAAAATGAATCAGCTGATGAAGAAGAAACAGACGTTGAAGAAGATATGTTGATCAGTTGAGGCAATCAGCAGTAAACAGAAGAACGATTCAGCAGAAGAGTGATTCAGCAGTAAGATGCTTCAGATGTTGAAGAAATCAGCCGTTGCAAGCATTCAGTTGTTGATCAGCAGTTGAACACAAAGAAGCGAAGCAGTTGACTAATCAGTAGTCAACTGCTGAGCTTAATTAGCTGTTGGTTTAGATCAGCTGCTGGAATTTTTAAGCCAAATCAAAAGACGATAAAAGCCTGCAAAAGAAAGGACACGAGGACAACTCCCTATCAGTACTTTACAGAACATCTTTCATCGGGAAGAATTTGTGTCCAACGGATTGAATTTGAATAGAGGCTTTATATACGAGAAGCGCCATTGAAGAAAGGTGGTTGTTGATGCACAGAAAAGATTAAAAACGAAAAGGAGACAACAACAAAAAGGGAAGAAAAACAGAGACGAAGAAGTCGACTGCCATTAGAGAGGAGTTTACTACGAGTGTCGACTGCTGAGTCTAAATCAACTTTTGTAGAGCATTTCCCTAGTGTGTGAGAAACAGAGAAAAACAGAGAGTTCACATTGTAAAAATCTCACACACAGATTCACTCGCACATTTCGTGAGTTGAGCTATTTAGAATAGCGAGTGAATCACAAAAACTATCATTGTAGTCTTTGAACAGAGACGTTAAACATGTTTCTTTTTAGTTAGACACACAGTTGCGGCTGGTGTGCATTTGTTGAGGATAGGGTTTCACCTGGAGCGAGGCTCGGTGACTCATCTTCTAGTGGAACCTTCCTGAATAAGGAAGAATGAGAGACGTAGGACATTGATGTCCGAACTTCCAGAAACAAATCGCAGTGTATTGTATTCTGTTATTTATTCCGCATATGCATTTTTATATTAGCACGCACGCATCAAATCACACACACTTGCACAGTAGAACAGATTTCTGTTTACAGAAATCTGTTTGCATCGAGTTTTAAAATTAGGATTCATTTATGGTGTTTTCCGCATATTTTTATTACAATATTAGCACGCACGCATCAAATCACACACACTTGCACAGTAGAACAGATTTCTGTTTACAGAAATCTGTTTGCATCGAGTTTTAAAATTAGGATTCATTTATGGTGTTTTCCGCATATTTTTATTACATACCAGATCTGTCTCCGGTGCTCGATTTATGTTCAAGAACCATGAGCTATTGTAGCTCCTTTATAGCAGCGCAAAAATTTTTATTTATCAGTAGCAGCGCTCGCTTGCATTAATTTCCTTATATTTAAGGATCAGATCTCTCGGTTTTGCGTTGATTAGATTAATTCTCGGGTGAGATCTGATCCTTGGGTCCTAACAAGTGGTATCAGAGCAGGTTGTTCTTGAACGAGCATTTCTTTTTGAAACAAAATTTATTTTTGTGCTCTGATAATTATGCGGAATTTCAGCTTGTGCTTCATTTTTTTTTTTGAAAAATTTATTTGAGCTTATATTATAATAGATAGGAAGAGTTATTATTAATCTTTCTCTGCATATATAAGCTAAAGCAGAAGCACTCTTTTAGCTCTTTCAAAATCATATCATTCATGCATACGGTTCTTCCCAAATCTGTTTTGATTTTCAAAATCAAAATTCCTGATGTCACGGTTTTTGGTGTGGCAGTGTAGGGAGAGCTTCATTTTAAAATTCATCGAGAAGACCAGATTTCTACCCCTTTTTTATTCACAAAAAAAGGGAGAGAATTTTTATTTTCATGCATATGTTATTTGAGGTTTTGTGAAAATCAAAACGGGAGAGATTGATGGATCTGGATAACAGATCCACATCTGATTTTTGAATTATACAAAACCTGTTATTGTGTTTCTAACGTTTCTACTAAGTGTGCAGATGTTAGCTGGAAATACAACAAGAGAAGTTGAATCAGATACCGTAGCAGAACAAGAGCTGAAAACAGTAAAATGCGATTTTGAAGGCCTAAACGAAGGAATTTGGCCGAAAAGCAGCTTTGGTCGTCAAACGAGTTGTGCTCGTTGGACCGTTCCGGAGGGAGTAGCACTGGTCTCATGCGGAAATATGCAAGTTGGTTCAGATGTGCGGAAAGATGGATCAGCTGGAGAAAAGATAAAGTTCATAGCTGGTTTGGTTTATCACTTAGACGGCAGCTGGATTAGCAATGGAGACGTCCAAAGTTGAGTCAGTTGTTCGTAATTAGGCGGAGGACAAATTAGACCAGCAGCTGTGATATTCGCTAAAGGAGAAGATGGACCAGCTGGAGCGCTAAGGAGAAGATGGAACGCTGTGGACCAGCTGTTGCGTTAAGATGAAAAAAGACCAGCTGGAGAACAAATCAGATGTTGATCAGCTGTTGTGACAAAGTTGTATCAGACGTAGCGCAAAGACGAAGATACAACAGCTGATGTGCAAAGACAAGTTGAACCAGCTGGAGCGCTAAAGGGAAAATGAACCAGCTGATGAAGAAGAAACAGACGTTGAAGCATAGATGTTGATCAGTTGAGGCAATCAGCAGTAAACAGAAGAACGATTCAGCAGAAGAGTGATTCAGCAATAAGATGCTTCAGATGTTAAGAAATCAGCCGTTGCAAGCATTCAGTTGTTGATCAGCAGTTGAACACAAAGAAGCGAAGCAGTTGACTAATCGATAGTCAACTGCTGAGCTTAATCAGCTGTTAGTTTAGATCAGCTGCTGGAATTTTTATGTGACGCACGAACCCAATGGGGCCACGAGAATTGGGTAAATAAAATTTTCGAATAAAAGAAGGGCTAAAAGATAATTTGTTATAAGCTGCATTTCTTATAACTCAAAGGAAACAAAACACAA
>KV018125.1:56063-73491 GCA_001598015.1 Dorcoceras hygrometricum
GCATCTGCTGATGAACAGTGCATCTGCTGATTTTATGTAAACTAAACAATGCCTGGATTCTAACAGAGGAAAATACAGTTGCTAAACTTACGATAACAATGCAGCTGCTGATTTCTAACAAAGGAAATGCAATGCAACACATTTCTTGAATTGAATTCGAATCCTCAGTACCTTTAAAACTTCATAAACTTTCTGAAAATCATACTGGAAGCATCATAAACATCAAAACAACATTTTCGAACCCATCTTTCTTTCCTTATCATGTCTAAATCATTTCAAACATGATCTTTAAATATGATGGTCCCGGAAATAGGATCACTAAGCAAATAGGAGTTCAGAAGGGGGGGGGGTTGAATGAACAAAGATAACTTGTTCAATAACTGAGATTTCCTGCTCTGATACCACTTGATGGTCCCGGAAATAGGATCACTAAGCAAATAGGAGTTCAGAAGGGGGGGGGGTTGAATGAACTCCTTCGATTTTTCTATTTCAAAACTTTTTTAAAATGTTTGGATCTCAGTTATATGCAAACTTCTCAGCCAACAATATATGTGCGGAAATAAGCTGATTGGTTTGTGAACAATGAACAATGCGCAACAGTAAATAAATGCGTAAGTAAAAGATAGAGTCAAGAGTTTGTTTCTGGAAGTTCGGATATCAATATCCTACGTCTCCCCTTCTTCCTCCTCGGAAGGTAGCACTAAAAGACTTTGATGTGAGTAGCCTTTCTACAAACACCCGATCCCGTAACCCGCAGCTACGAGAACTCCTAGCGCTTTACAATACTTCACGCAGACCTCGCTGCTGGTTTACAAGACTTTGAACATTTTTCGAACTTCTTAACCAAGACAGTTCGTTACAGACTCTATGGAATATAACAATGAAAACGCGTATCTAGAGATTGTAAATATCTTCTGGTTTCAACAATGAATGACCAGAAGATTGACTCGAAGGTATTTCAATGAAGATCAAAAGATGAGTTCTTCGAGTCTTTGAGCTTTTTGGATATTTCAACAGAGTGTAGCTCAAGATTGAATTTGGCAGCAATTCAGTAATAGCAATAGCAAGAGATGTCTTCTTCAATTCAAAGCGTCTGCTATTTATATCCTTCATCCAACGGTCGATGAATCCAAATAAGGCAACAAATCCTTTTTGAATTTCTGACAGTAGTACGCCGTCAATTCTGCTCCACTACGAGGTAAATTGCGTTAAGTCAGGGATACGAATTATTTCCATATATGAGCAATCCCGTTGTAACGACCTCTGCCAATGTGTACTATTCATCCAAAAATAGCACTAATCTTGTCCCCTTAATTACAGGCAAATTGTACGATTCTACGAATCTTTTCCAATTGAGTAAACGATCGTATTTGAATCAATTTTAGCTTGCGACTGAAATTACTTTGACAACCAGATCCAATATCCTTCATCGTGGTTTCAAATGTTGCGACTGGAAAATACTTGAAAGCGTCGACTGGTTTCCACGTGTGATTTTCCAGCGCCTGGTTATTCATAAGATCCAACGACTGGTTGAATAAGACTCTGTAGCTCTCGTTTGGATAAAGCTCCACTGTAGCTTGCGTCTGGTTGCAAAACGGTGTCGCTTTAACTAAATAAAACGTTGTCGTTTGCACTTGCTACCATTTGAGATCTTGCGTCTGGATTCAATGTAATCCTGCGACTGGTTATCAAACACGCTGTCGTTTTAACTTAATCATACGACATCGTTTGCAAAGCTCTCGACTGTTTATACTTTACTGTACACTTCGACTGGATACTAACCACTGTTCACTGCGACTGGAAACTAACCACTGTTCACTGCGACTGGAAACTAACCACTGTTCACTGCGACTGGAAAGAATTACTTCAAAACGCCGTTGTTTCTAGTATAAAAGCTTGCGTCTTGATATACTGTTTCTCGCATCTGAATAGTAATCCTGTCGACTGGTTTTCCTTTCCTTTGACAAACACCAGATAACTTGTTCCATTTTGTTATCACCAAAACCATAAATTTTATCCTAACAATTTCCCCCTTTTTGGTGATGACAAAACTCCAGCAGTCGCAATAAATAGATAGGCAAAAATAAATTGCACATGAGCTGCTGAAAATCAAATTTCATTACACAGGAAGAGTTGTACATAAGTTTTGTACAAAGGAGATTTAAATCAAAATCCTCTTCTCCTTCTAGAGGAACTACTTCTCTTTTCTCTTCTAGACCTCTCTCTTTCTCTTTGAAATCTGTCAGACTCCTGAAGATCTGCTTGGCGAATTCTTTCACCTGCTTCTTCTACAGAGATAACTAGCCCGCTCTCTAAGAGGTGTCTTCGTGCCTGTTCCACTCGTTCTTCAAAAGTTCCAGTGGTGCGTGGGAAAGTTGGAATTATCACTGCACCACTGCTGCCAGCAACATCACGAGGAGATGGAGGAATAGGCAAGGGACGACGCTCCACACGAACAGGAGGAGGGCGGCTGCTGCTTCCACATTCCCCCTTTTTGGCATCACCGCCACGAATAAACTCGACGATATCAGCAAATTGGGTGGAGAGACTTAGAAGATCCGCTGATATTCTGTTCTGAAACTCCAACTGGTCATTTCGAAGGGCAGCCACTTGTCCATCCAATGCATTAAGCTTGGCCTCGTGTGCTCTTTGATTTTTCTTGATATCAAAGAGATCTTGAAAAATAGTGCCAACCGGAGCCACCAAGCCTTTCTTGAGATCATTTATTTGAGTACTCTGCCGCTCAAGAATATCACAAGCACTATGAAACACTTGGCGAAGCCAGGCTTGCTGTTTAACAAGATCCCCTCGAACATTGAATTCAACCTCATTGACCTTTGAACGCAATTCAGTTGTAGACTCATCAATGCGCTGAGAAAAAAAAGATTTGAGATCATCAAGAGCAGCGGTAGACACATTTGAATCAACTGGGGCCGAAGTATGAGCAGCTACTGGAGTACGCATAGGCAAATCCACAGAGTCAAAATGTATAGAGACATCAGAGGACGAGGAACTAGATTCCTGATGAGAAAAGGCGGCAGGAGGAGAAACAGGACTCTGTACAAAATAAAGTTGCTCCGCTTGATCAACTCGGGAAAAGATGGCAGGTCCTAGAGCAAAAGGATTTTCAACGGGAGAAGGAGATCTATACACTGTACACCCGCTGGAAGAGTCTGAAAGAATCTCTGAATCGGACAGAACAACTGAACCACCAAAGTATCCAGCAAAACAATCTGTAAGTACACCGCGCTGAAAGTCATCAAGAAGGTAAGCTGGAAGTTTCTGGACATCTAAACTGTACACAACTAAATCTGTAGAGCAACTGGCTGGCCTCAAGCGCCAAGAAATACTGAAAGTAAAAACCTCCGTACAAACACAGTGCCACGCCCAAGTCTTTGGCAAAAATGGGGCTGCTCCCCAGTACTGTACTGGCTCAATAAACAATACAGAGTGAACAAAAATATCTTGAACAGCGGGGGCGGGCATCTCTACTTTGTTCAGAAATAATGACAACCTGCATCCGCTCCACCAGAAATCAGGGCCCTGCAGGGGCGTCCAAATTCCATCCACAAAAATCATCGGTCTCACCCAGTAGGTAGACTTGGCCACGGAGAAAAATTGGGCGAACACAGCGCCGCAATCTACGGCGTAATCAAAAGCCGTAGAAGTGCAAGGTTGGTCGAAAATAATACCATGTTCTTGCTGTAGAATGCGAAGAGCTTCCAGAGACTTAGAGTGGACAGAAGACAAAAGATAAAATATTTGGCTTGCAGTTGCCATCCACGGTTGCCCAGACACTAGATATTGTCGATGAGAATCCAATAATTTTCTGAGTAGCATTTCCCGGTACCTGGCAAGAATATACAATCTTCTCTTCACGGCCGTTTCCAGTGAGTCTGTCTCGGCCCAATCCAACATCAACTTTTCTTTCGCTTTCAACGCCAGTAATGCATCAAGATCTGTCAATTTATTCAGGGAAAAGGAATGAAAGAAATCAACCACATCAACCATCACCTGATCACGAAGTTCCACCAGAAATTCGACATCTCCACAGATAAGTTCTACCACTTCTTGAGCAGGATTGCTTTGGACAGGCTCATCCTCGACCAAGAGTCCCTTCCCTTTATCAAAATATTCACCAATCCTGATCTTTGAAATATCCACGGCAGTGATGGACGGTAGCATCATGTCATCACAAATTTGCACCAGAAGATCATCGACAGACATGATCTTCTCAAAGCTTCGCTTGCTGGCTACAGTTTGCTTACTAGACTCCCCAACCTCCATTGTTCCAGCTGTTTGCCCAGCTGTATCCAATTCCAAGAAAATTTGATCTAAATCTTCAGAGGCCTGGTCCTCTTGATCCCCAGCAACAAACGCTTCATCAAAAGCCCAATCAAACCAGGTCTCAACCCGACCACCTTGTACATCATCTTGTTTTTCAAAAATCAAGTCCAATTGAGTTAGGACTTGTCTAATGGTGGCATCGGCGTCCTCAGTAGAAATCTCCTTGACTGGTATGTGCTCCTCACTCGCAACTCCTGCGACTGGAATTTGCTCCTCAGTCGAAGGGACAGCAGCGATTTGTTCTTCAAGCACAAGTTTCTTAGCTGCGACTGGCTTGCTTTTAGTGGTCCTTTTCTTTTTAATCACCGGAGCCACATCAGCATCAACACTCGCCGGCCTCTTCTTGGACACCGTCCTCTTGACCGATGTTGTCTTAGCCCGAGGTGCATCGCCCACCTCTTCGACCCCAACATTCTCATTTACTGAGACAATGCGGTGAACAGTCTTTTCATTTAAGATGCGGGGAGCAGGAAATGCCTTTGAGTCACCAAGATCAGCCTTACATTCATCTTAAACATTGGCTTCAACCCTTCTACGAAGTGACTCAATTTCTCTTCTGGGTCACTTCCTATCAGTGGCACAAAATAGCACCCTCTTTCAAACGTCCGCACATACTCCTGTACGGTTGAACTCCCTTGCTTGAGGGTCAAAAATTCCCTCTTCAACTCAGATCTTTTCCCCGCTGTGAAGTATTGCTCATAGAATACCCGCTTGAAATCTGCCCAGGTGAGATTCAGCAGATCCACGGACATCTTGACTCATTCCCACCAAATCATTGCATCCTCCCTTAACATGTATATAGCGCACCTTGGCCTATCTAAATCAGACAGTTGGAGGTACTCGAAAATAACCTCCATGGATTTAATCCAACTCTCAGCAATTAGTGGATCAGTAGTTCCACTAAATTCCTTAGGCTTCTGACGCCTAAATTTCTCTTGGGGATCATCGTTACTTGGTCCCCTGCTGCTGGAAGATTGGCCATTTCCTCTGTTGTTATTTTGTTCTACCAGCATTCTTAATAGTTGAGTGATGTTAGCATTGTTATCACTCTCTGTTTCTTCTAGAGGAATACTGCTTCTAGTTCTTCCTCGTCCTCTTCCTGACATTCTATATTCTATAGCCCATAATCCACCACATGCATAAATCAGAACATGCTAAATAATTTGAAAGACAATGCTCTGAAAATAAACTCACAACTTAGAAGAACAGACGATGAACTTTGATCCAGCTGCTGGTGAGTGTGTTTATCTCAGGAACGTTGCTCTGATATCATGTTGTGACGCCTGAACCCAACGGGGCCACTAGAATTGGGTAAATAAAAATTTTTGAATAAAAGAAGGGCTAAAAGATAATTCGCTATAGGCTGTATTTCCTATAACTTGAAAAGAACAAAGCAAACGACAAGCTCAAGGATCAGCAGGTACTTATATTGCGCGCTAACTGCTAAAACATTTGCGGAAAAACAGTTTTTATTGATAATTGTAATTGCGATTACAACAGCTGCTATTCTAAGTAAATATACAACCGTTGCTACTGATCTAATACAGTACAATCTATTCAAAACGATACAACTTAGACACGGAAAACGTAGGCCTTGGATAAACACAACGCCACCCATCTGCTGATTTCAAGTTTCACCTGCTGTTCCTCCACCAGTTGTCGTACCTGCACCATTTTGAAAAGCTAGTGAGCCTAAAGGCTCAGCAAATAAAATATGAGTAGTAACAATTTCATAAAACGCAGGCAGACATCTGTACAATTCATATGTTAAGGAACTTCAATATACGAAGTCATTTTCATAAACATTTCAGTAAACATTCAATGGCAGAAACAGGGGATGATAGCCCAGCTTCTCATTTCTTTCAATTTCATTTTCATTTGATCATGGCATATAAGTTCTATGTGGTCCAATTTGCACTTTGATCAAAATGACTCCCGATATCAGTTTAGCATATAGCTCATATGAAAGGGCAGTCGACATCTAGACAACTGCTCACCCTTCTCCTTGGTGACCTTAACTATCTATGCCATAATCTAAAACATCTTTCGTTCCTTGACAAACTTTCGTTAAACATCTCTGTAAAACATCGGGTTCCATCATTTAAAACATTTGCTTCCCATTTGAAAACTTTACTGAGTATTGAATTCGACTGTGAAAACGTATCTGCCGTTTGGTTTGAAGAATGCCCCTGCAGTTTTTATGGACTTGATGAATAGAGTCTTTAGAGAGTTCATCGATAAGTTTGTGATAGTATTCATCGATGATATTCTGGTGTACTCTAAGACTCTGATGGAGCATAAGGAGCATTTGAGAGTTGTTCTCCAAACTCTTTGAGACTCGCAGTTGTATGCCAAGTTTTCAAAATGCCAGTTCTGGCTGGAAAGAGTTGTGTTTTTGGATCATGTGATTTCAGCGGATGGCATTTTTGTGGATCCCAGTAAGGTAGATGCTGTTTTGAACTAGGAGAGTCCTAGGAATATGTCGGAGGTTCGTAGTTTCTTGGGTCTGTGTGACGCCAGAACACAACGGGGCCACGAGAATTGGGTAAATAAAAATTTTCGAATAAAAGAAGGGCTAAATGATAATTCTCTATAGGCTGTATTTCCTATAACTTGAATGAAACAAAACAAACGACAATTTCAAAGACCAGCTGGTACCTAACTTGCGCGCTAGCTGCTAAAAACATTTGCGAAAAAACAGTTTGTATTGATAATTGCAATTGCGATTACAACAGCTGATATTCTAAGTAAATATACAACCGCTGCTACTGATCTAATACAGTACAATCTAAATCAAAATGATACAACTAAGACACGGAAAACGTAGGCCTTGGATAACCACAACGCCACCCATATTTCTTTCCTTTTCATGTCTAAATCATTTCAAACATGATCTTTAAATATATCAGTAACATACAGGCAAGCAGATCCATAAAAACACAATATATGCTTCAAATGGTGTAGCAAAGGATCAGCTTTTACTTGCCTTAATCAAAACTTTACGACAACAGCTAATTCCTGCAGAAATCCTCTCTTTGAGCAACGCACGAACTCTTCTGGAATTTCTTTGAAGAACACTTTAAAACTTTTCTTTGAAAATGATGAAAATCTTACTTTGAAAACAGGTTTTTATATGAAAGGGATTAGTGGCATGCTACTTGTACAATCAAGCATGACACACCTTTAAAATTTAGTAAAATTCCCTTCATATCATATTAATTTGTAAAACACCAAACCTTCTCTTAAAGAAAGCATTTCACCTCCTTAAAACATTTCCCAATCGATTTAAAATCCAGCTCGTGCATCGCACCTTGGAGTCGCCTGCTGGAACCAACCGCAGCTCATCTTACCTGCTGATATCAACAATTCAGCAGATACATAACATTTAAAATTTCCCAATGGCCCAAAAGATTAGTAAAATGCATAAATGTGGTCCTATGGATTTTTGGGGCGTTACACAAGATCTGAACTGATCGGTCCTCAAAAGATAAATCTGGTGCTAACTGGAGCGGCTCAAAGTCTAACACGTGCGATGGATTCGGGACGTACTTCCACAGCATCGAAACATGAAATACGATCTATGGTCTTTTCTAGTATCCGAGTCTACAGAAGAAATGGATTCGATAGACTCGGCGGTAGTGATACTCGATACGACAACGTACCGACCCTCTACAAAATCTCAAATGGCCCAATAAACCTTGAACTGAGATTCCCTCTTCGTCCAAAATGCATCACGCGCTTCATGGATGATTTCCTAACGAATACGTGGTCCCCTACAGCCAACTCCAGATCTCGTCGTCTACGATCGACATAACTCTTCTGACGAATCTAGGCTATCCTCATCCGATCTCGTTTCCTCGTCACAATATCTGTTTCCTGCTGCACCAGCTCTAGCCCAGTCAATATCTCTCTCCGACCTCATCCCAGTGCACAGGAGATCGACATCACCTCCCGTACAGAGCCTCATATGGAGCCATCCCAATCGATTCCTGAAAGCTTTTGTTTTACGTGAACTCTACCAAGGGCAATCTAGAATCCCACATACCCTGAAAATATATCACACAAGCTCTCAGCAAATCCTCCAGAATCTGAATGACTCTCTCTGACTGGCCATCTGTCTGTGGGTGAAAAGCTGTACTGAATGATAACTTAGTCCCCAACGCGGCGTGCAATCTCATCCAGAACGCAGATGTAAACTGGTGTCCCGGTCTGAGATATAGAGACTGGTATGCCATGCAGTCTAACAATCTCTCTAATTTAAAGCTTCGCGTACTGCGTCAAGGTGAAAGTGGTCTTCACCGATAGGAAGTGCGCTGACTTGGTGAGTCGATCCACAATCATCCAAATCACCGTGTAACCTCTGGGACTCCTGGGCAATCCAACCGCAAAATCCATCGTGATGTTCTCCCACTTCAACTCATAGGGAGCGGTTGTAACAATCCTGCTGGTCGCTGGTGCTCTGCCTTGACCTGCTGTTAGGTCAAACACTCGGAAACAAACCGTCCGATGTCCTTCTTCATCCCTGGCCACCAATAGAGGGTCTGTAAATCCCTGTACATCTTCGTAATCCTTGGGTGGATGGAGTACATCGATGGATGGGTCTTTGATAACATCTCAGCCCTCAACTGCTCAGAACTTGGCACCCACATACGGCCCTTGAAACGAACGATCCCATTCAACTGTATACAGACCTAGTCCTCTGGCCTCATCTCCCTATCTCCACTGCTGCAACTGCTCATCAGTGGCCTGACTGTCTCTAATCCGATCTCAAAGAGTCGGCTGAACTCTGAGCACTGCTAAACTCGATGCATAGCCTCCTGAATAGAACTCCAATCCAAATCTCTGCATCTCAGTCTGTAGTGGCCACTCGACTGATAAGCATGCCACCACTGAAGTCTTTCGGCTCAAAGCGTCTGCCACCACATTATCTTTACTCGGATGGTAGCTGATGTAACAATCATAATCCTTCACCAACTCCAGCCATTTGCGCTGCCTCATATTCAGCTCCTTCTGGGTGAAGAAGTACTTGAGATCTTATGGTCGGTGAAAATCTGACACCTCTCACCGTACAAGTAGTGTCTCCAAATCTTCAGTGCGAACACTACTGCTGCAAGCTCCAGATCATGCGTCGGATAGTTCTGCTCATAATTCTTTAGCTGCTCGATGCATAAGCAATAACCTTGCCACCCTGCATCAGAACTGCACCTAAACCTCTCAGGGAAGCATCTGTATACACCACAAACTCCTCATGATCCACTGGCATCGCTAAAACTGGCGTTGAAGTGAGAGCCTCCTTCAACTGATCAAAGCTCCTCTTACACTCAGGACTCCACACATATTTCGCATTCTTCTTGGTCAGGGCTGTCAAGGGCACTGAAATCGAAGAGAAACCCTTGATGAACTTACGGTAGTATCCGACTAAACCCAAGAAACTGCGAATCTCTGTTGCATTCTTTGGAATCCCCCAGTTCTGAACTGCCTCCATTTTCGATGGGTCGACTGAAATCCCATCTCTAGAAACGATATGTCCCAAAAACGCCACCTGCACAAGCCAAAACTCACACTTGCTGAACTTGGCATACAATCTGTGCTCTCTCAAAGTCTGCAGTGTGGTCTGCAAATGCTGTCTATGCTCCTCTAAGCTCCTCGAGTAGACCAAGATGTCTTCGATGAAAATGATGATGAACTGGTCTAAGTACTGCCTGAAAACCCGGTTCATCAAGTCCCTGAAGATTGTTGGGGCATTCGTCAGTCCAAACGGCATCACCAAAAACTCATAGTGACTGTAACGTGTCCGAAATGCAGTCTTGGACATGTCCTCCTCTCGGACTCGCAACTGATGGTACCCTGATCTCAGATCAATCTTGGAGAAAACCGAGGCTCCCTGCAATTGATCAAACAAATCCACAATCCTTGGGAGTGGGTACTTGTTCTTCACTATAACTCGGTTGAACTCCTGATAGTCTATGCACAAACTCATACTGCCATCCTTCTTCATGAACAGTACTAGTGCACCCCACGGAGAAAAGCTAGGGCAAATAAATCCTTTGTCAAGCAACTCCTGAATCTGCTCCTTCAGTTCTTTCGTCTCAGTAGGAGTCAGTCGATACGGTGCCTTAGAGATGGGCACTGTACCTGGAACAAACTCAACTCAAAACTCCACCTCTCGCTTCGCTGGAACTCCCACAACGTCATCGGGGAAAACATCTACAAAGTCCCTGACTACCTCCACCTCAGATAGTGAAGGGCCTGCTGAATCCACCGAGTGGTAGAACTGGCCAAGAACGCCTGACATCCAAGCTCAACTAGCTTCCTGGCCTGTATAAAAGAGATAATTCTGGGCTACCGCGGTCTCCTCACTGCCTCAAATAGGAAAGTCTCCTACCTTGGTGGCCTGATCGTCACGAACCTCCGCTGGAAATCAATCACTGCTCCATGCTCCGTCAACCAGTCCATACCTAGGATGAGGTAAAATACTGACATCGGCAAAACGATCAAGTCGGCCTGACTGCATGATCCTGGAACATCATCACCAATCCTGGACCACACTGGCCATCGATATCTCCTCTCCCGATGGAATCGCCACTGCAAGATCCACGCCAAGCTCTTTGGAGTAATATCCATCCTCTGAATGAACGCACTCGAGATGAACGAGTGAGTCGTCCCTGAGTCTAGCAAGGCAAGGGTAGTGACACCCAAAACACGGATCTTGCCTGAAATCGAAACGTCACACAGGCACGTGTTTACAATTAATCTAGGTTCCCAAAACAGTATGGATTCCTAAAACATTACTAGGTTCCCTAGTCCTACCCCTATAAGTTCCCAAGGCAAGTTCTAGAAGGTCTAACAGTTCTACTTAGATTCGACCCAACAAATTCCTTGGGTCCCTGCTTGCGGAAACGCTCAGCCACATCCTCCTCATGAGACTTCCCAGAATGCTCCGACTGCCTCTCAAGCAACCTGGTGATCCCGGATAGCATGTCCACACTAGACCTCTCATAAGGCGTCAACTGCGGAGGATGAGGAGGTGTATAATCATCCTGCTGATCTCTGGCACGTCTGGGAGGCATAATGGCACACGAAACCCTTCACGTAATTCCAAGTGCATGACCAGGCGTCTAACCCCAAAAATCCTAAGGTAAAACTAATGCTGAAAATAGAACATGCATCATTCGAAAATAAATATGAATCGTAAAACTCTAAAACTTACAGACTGACAGTGCGATTTCCGAGCTCCACGCAGCAGGCTAGTACCCCACCAGAACCACCGCTCTGATACCAACTGAAACGGCCCGTACTCTAGGAAATTTGTTTTTTGAAATAAAGTGCGGAATAAACATTCATAAAATAAAACATGGTTCGTCCCCCGAAAACCCTCGACGTCACTTTAAAGCATGAATAAATAGATATCTCAAAACATTAAAGCATTCATTTTGTCTTAAAACCAGAGTAAATAAAACACGGAAACTGAACGTGTCTCAAAAAATAAAATAAAGACAACTGAGTGGTCATGGGGTAGCAGCTGCAGCGGGTGCTCAGAGATCCTCATCGCCAGTAGGAATGAAATGATCAGCAGACTCACCTACATCATTTAAACCTAGTGAACCTAAAGGCCTATCATGCTCTATTTGATAATAACAAAGTACGTATAATAAAACCACATGCAAGCACATAGCATATCGTAAAATAACTTTAAAACATGTATGCATGGATGCTCGTAAAACATGATTCATAAATCAGTCGTAACATTAAATAATCGTATATCAGTACGTAATAAGTCATGACTGTCAGGCCTCGTGCTCAACTCGGAGTTAAACCACGCAAAACAAAAGCGGAAGCATACAAAAGTGGCTTAAAATTTTCGCTTTTGGCCTGACTGTTTAAAACATAATTTAAAATACAGCAATACTGAAAATATCCCAATTTACCTAATAAATTTAGTACAACAGTACAACATTAATACATATATCCAGTACCAAACAACAACAACTACAAAGGACAGGACAACCCCCGGCTAACAGTACTGATACATAATATGCTATACGCTAACTGGGACACTCTAACCACCTCCTTGGGCACCACAAGCAGGGTCTACTCCACGATCAGCAGAGTAACCATGGTAACCCGAAAACACATACAGGAAAACAAACATCAGCCCCAGAGGGACATGGGGTCAAACCCCAATAAGGAGAGCAACTGAAACAACAGTTAGATAGCAACAGATACAATGCAAATGCTATGCATGAGATCAAGAGTACAACAAATCACAGGGAGCCAAAGGATTCCAAGGACAGCTCAACAACTGGAATCTGAACAGAAGGCAGTGGCCACAATGTGTGTGAGTATATGGGAGCTACCCACTCGTCTCAGCAAACTGTACCAGGTGCATTATCAACGCTCAACCCGCTGTTGCCCAACGCATGAGATGTGGGAGCTACACACTTCGCTCACGGTGGCTAACAGTCCCAGCAGGGAGATGAGGTACGGGAGTTACCCTCTCGCCTCTAACAACACCCTGGCACACTCAATCAGCAAGTATAAGGCACGGCTACAAGATATCTGAAACAACATGCAACAGATGCATGTATGCATTGCAACACAATGCAATAGGTAACAAGACAATATACACAGCATCACAGAACAACAAGCATGAGCACATATCCATAGCAAATCTCAACACTGTAAGCAAGATCACATCCGTACCTCAAGTCTTCTGTGCAACAATTACTACAAACTGGGTCCGAGCAATGCAGATCTCACACCTGCTCAGCCAATTACCAACAACTACTCAAGGACCGAAACACAGAAAAGCAACAGCTGGGAGCTACGAACTCGACCAGCACTATTATACCCCTCTATCTCAACAGAGAGCTCTAAACAACACAAGGTAGAATCTGAACACTTACCCCAACAAGCTAGGACGAAACGCTAACAGACTACAGAAGGGAGATGTCTTCGCACACCTCACCAGCTTCAACAAACGTTCGAAAGTGCTATCCAAACGAAGCTTCTCAGCAAGAGAAGTCCAACGCTACCACTCTTACTTCAATCGGAGCTGTCTAACATCGGCAATCGGAGAAGATAAGGTTTGGTGAACAGTAGCTAGGGTATCGCGACAGAGATCAACAATCGGGAAATATTTCTAAGTATGGAAACTGGATACTCAAATCGTAGACCAAGTCCTCTAATATACTCAAATCTGTCCTAGATCACTGAACAGATCTCACCGACAACTTCAATCCCAAAGCTGATATTCCCGCTCGCATCCAGATCTCTCAACATATCTCACTCTACGCCAAAACAGATCTCTACTAATCCAAACGACGTCGCGCAAAACCCATCACACAACTGGATGCTTCACCCGCTAGAGACATCTGAAACTAGCGCTAAGCCCAAAACGATGCCGTTTCAACTAATCTAAACGACGACGTACTAGCACCCGCTACTGAAAGACGCTAGGATACAACTGAATGCCCACGATATCAGATTTCTCCTCGAATATGAAGACCAAAGCTGACACAACTGAGCTTCGCTTGCTAAACCAAAACGCTGTCGTTCCAATTAATCCAAACGATGTAGTTTAGCTACTCGCTGCTGAAACACGCCAACGCACTCTCTTCTGCTCAGCGAAAATAGATCTCGCTACGACTTCTGAGCGCGATCACTCAGCAATGACCCACGCTCACTACTGAACAGATTCCGCGAAAGAACTCAACTAAACCAAAGCTGTTTCCAGGACTTTTACACACTCGATAGCTTCTCCAAGCATGCTAATTCGAAGATGATCACCCAGACTCGATCACGCTCAAATCTGATCTCAATAAAACCCGATTAATTAACTCAATTAATCTCATCAGCTTTTCAGGTCTCATATCTCTCCTTCACTAAATCAGGATTTCGTCCTCGAAATCAAACAGCTCTAGATCAAGAGTTCAAGATAACTGGGGAAAACCACAAGCAAACCACTACTGGAATCTGATACTAAGCTCACTCAAACAGATGCGGCCACTCGTGCTGCATCTTCTCTTCCAGTTCCCAAGTAGCTTCCTCTCTACCATGCTTTCTCCACTGAACCATTACTAAGGGAATGGTTTTGTTCCTCAGCTGTTTCTCTTTTCTATCCAAGATCTGCAAGGGATATTCCACATAACTCAAAGTCCGATCTAACTCAACCTCGTCAGTTCTCAACACATGCGAGGGATCTGGCTCATACTTCCTCAACATAGAAACATGAAACACATTATGTAAGGAAGACAAATCTGGTGGAAACAGCAAACGATATGCCAAAGGGCCAATCTTCTCTAAGATATCATAAGAACCAACATAACGAGGAGCTAACTTTCCCTTGAGACCAAATCTCATTACACTGCGGAAAGGAGAAACCTTAAGGAAAACTAGATCACCAACCTCAAATTCTAAAGGCCTACGCCTCTTATTCGCATAACTAGCTTAGCGATCTTGTGCAGCTTTCATTCGCTGGCGAATCAAATCCACCTGATCTCTCATCTGCTGCACCAAATCTGGAGAAGACAGCTGCTTCTTCCCCACTTCTTCCCAACATACTGACGATTTACACTTCCTGTTAGAGTAGATGCCCAACTAGCCAACTTGTGGCGTGTGGGTTTTATAGACTCTTGTACAAACAATCTTTATATATGATATTCGCATTTTCTTATATGGCATTCTTTACTTTCATTATGTGTGTAATGATTTACAATTGCGTTGAGTAAAGACCTAGAATGCACTAAAGCGTATGTTAGATGTGATAGTGGGTAGACGGCTATCATGAAACACATCTAATAGTCGTTGTGTATTCTGAACATGTTCCTAGTCGATTGGGCCGTCAAAATCAGGATAAGGCCGCCCGAGTTCGAGACTAGTATCTGCGATGCAAAGTACCATGTTTCATTGGTAGGGAACATTGTGATGTTCTGAGCATGCAGATAGATAGTGACCTGGTGATCTATCGAACTACCCTCCTTTGACCCCGTTTGCCGACTCACTTGGGGTCATAAGTCGTCGGGATTGGGTGAGACCCCGATGCATGTAGGAGTCGATGCATCGTTGTCGAGGATTCACCGCTCGCAGACATGCGTGGATATCCTATGCTATCTGAGGGGATAATAGTGTATAAATCTCTGGCCAGAGTACTAGAAGTGTTTTAGGTAAATGTGTTTGCCTAGTTACACTCGCGATGTCACTATTCGATCTCCAAGATGTATGCATAGCTATTGGATCTTTAGCGACTCTCGATTTACCAATGGTCGTTGATCTGATCGGGGTATATGGATTGAAAGGACCGTACTGTACGCTAACCACGACCGACTGGTTCTTGCAGGCACTATCAATGATACCTAGGGGATCATGGGGCGATGTTGCTAGACGCTTTACCATGATCCGTTGGGCAGGTCCGGAATTGTGATTCCGGAGCCACAATGGTTGTGGGCCCACGGCTAGCTTTATCCCTGAACCATTGAGGGTCACACAAGTACTAGATCCGAGATTCCCGCACGGATACTCAGCTCAATGTGTTGAGCGCGAGAAGAGGATTTCGGGAAGTGCGACTTCCTAAAAGTCAACAGGGGTCAAACCGGAGTTTCCCGCTGTTGAGGGGCAAAACGGTCTTTTTGCACTGGGGTTCTGAAAAATGGTTTTTCAGATCATATTATTCAGTTTTGGAAACTGATTCGATCGGTCCGATCTGATCGGCGATCGGAGTTACGATGAAGTCTCGGTGGTGGAGATGAACTGAATGTTCATTGTTGGACCCGGGCCCGTTGGGCCGGTCCAAGTCCAACACTCTATTTAATTGTGATTAAGAGACTTAATTCATAACACTTCATACACTTGATTAACCCTAGAACTAAGATAGCCGCCCCTCCCTCTCTCAACTCACGCCGCCGCCGCCGCCGATCTTCGCCGGAAATTTGTTTCCGGCCAGTTCGACGAGGGGAATCTGTTCGTGCTGATCTCGTCAGCGCTTCTAGTGCAGCCTGACGAAGGAGTCTCGGTTCTGGTGGCGATTATCTACCGCAATCTACCGAGAAGAGCCGGGTTCTTGTAATACCGGTTGGATCCAGGCACAAGTGCCAGCAAGGTAATCGTTTTTGAACGCCCTATGAATGACGATTAACTGTAATTGTTGTTTTTCGTATTGATCGTCTCCCGGCCCTTTTCTTTGTTCTTCCGCTGCCTAGCCGGGGGGTCGGATCCGGACCCAAACACTTCCTGCCATACAAAGCTTCAAATGGCGCCATTTCAATCGTGACATGATAGTTTTTATTGTAGGAAAACTCAACCAAAGACAATGAATCTTGCCAGCTACCACTAAAATCCATCACAACAGCTCTCAACATGTCCTCTAAAATCTGGATAGTTCTCTCCGATTGGCCATCTGTCTGGGGGTGATACGCTGTATTCATCGCCAATCTAGTACCCAAAGCTGTTTGCAAACTCTTCCAAAACCTGGAAGTAAATCTTGGATCACGAACTGAAACAATCGAAACTGGCACACCATGCAAACGCACCACAAAATCTATGTACAGCTTCGCCATTTTCATCAAAGAATAGGTCATGTTGTAGGGAAGGAAGTGCGCAGACTTCGACAATCTGTCTATCACAACCCAAACCGCATCACAACCTCTGCTGGAACGAGGCAAATGCGTGACAAAATCCATATCTATGTGCTCCCAATTCCATTGGGGCACCTCTAAGCTTTGCAACAAGCCACCAGGTCTCATCCTCTCAGCCTTGACTTGCTGACAATTCAGACAACGGGCTACAAAATCAGCAACATCACTCTTCAAACCTGCCCACCAGTAATGCTGCTTCAAGGCATGATACATCTTCCTTGCACCAGGATGGACACTGTATCTACTGCAAAATCCATATCTATGTGCTCCCAATTCCATTGGGGCACCTCTAAGCTTTGCAACAAGCCACCAGGTCTCATCCTCTCAGCCTTGACTTGCTGACAATTCAGACAACGGGCTACAAAATCAGCAACATCACTCTTCAAACCTGCCCACCAGTAATGCTGCTTCAAGGCATGATACATCTTCCTTGCACCAGGATGGACACT
>KV018125.1:88101-118624 GCA_001598015.1 Dorcoceras hygrometricum
GGCCCGATGACGATCAAAGATATTGAAGACCGAAGATCTGTAAAACCGGAAGCAAATGTAATAGGATTGCATTGCATACTGCATTTCACCTAGGATTGGACCCAGGGCCGTGACTGGCAACCACGGACCGCATAGCTCTCGCGATCGATCATCCCAATGTTTATATATGTGATATATAGTTAGTTGAATCCGCATGTTGCATGTTTTAAATTTGATTTAAAATATCTGCATGAGACCAAATTTTCGAAAAGAAAATCCCTCGTTTTAAATACGATTTAAACAATGGTGGGACGACGAGGTTAAAGCCCGATGCTATGTGATGGCGTCGATGTCCAATGAAATGCAACGGCGCTTTGAGAAGACGAAGTATGCTGCTGACATACTTTTTCATCTCAAAGAACTGTACGGGGAGAACTCTCGACATGAGAGGTTCACGGCTGTCAAGGAGCTTATGACGAGCCGCATGCACGATGGGACTTCGGTCCGCGAGCATGGGGTTCATATGATTGGGTTCGTTTAAAAGCTGTCGGGCCTTGATATCACACTTCCACATGAGCTGTCTGTGGATGTGCTTCTCCTCTCACTGCCTGCTACATTCGACCCCTTTGTGGTCAACTTCAACATGAACAAGCTGGCAGCCACCCTTAAAGAGGTGGTTAACATGCTTGTAGTGTTCGAAGGAACCATAAAGAAGGACAAACCCATCCTCCTTATGGGCTCTTCTGCGAAGAATGGGCCCAGACGCAAGGGAAAGAAGCGTTCTGCCCCTGCGAAGGAGGAAAAGCCCACCAAGAAGCCAAAGGCAAAGGCTTCCAAGTAAAACAAGCATGAGGATATTTGCCACCACTGCCACAAGCCTGGGCATTGGAGGAGGAACTGCAAGGAGTACCTCAAGCAGTTGCGAACTGCGAAAGGTATGTTCTACATTGAAATAAATATGTCTCTTAGTTCGACTTCTTGGGTACTTGATACCGGATGTGGATCTCATATCTGCAATGATTTGCAGGTGATGATAAGAAGCCGATGTATTAGAGAGGGTGAGACCCACTTGAGGCTTGGCAATGGAGCAAGAGTTGCTGCAGTAGCCATAGGAGATGTTTATTTATTTCTATCTTCTGATTTTAAGTTGTTATTGAGAAACGTTTTGTTTGTTCCCGAATTAATAAAGAACATTATTTCTGTTTCTATGCTTGATAGTGATGGATATTCTTGTATGTTTGCTAATTCGATTTGCAATATTTACAAGAATGAGTGTTTAATTGGAATTGGGGAACGCGAAAACCCATCACACAACTGGACGCTTCACCCGCTAGAGACATCTGAAACTAGCGCTAATCTCAAAACGATGCCGTTCCAACTAATCTAAACGATGATGTACTAGCTCCCGCTACTGAAACGCGCTAGGAGACAACTGAATGCCCACGATATCAGATTTCTCCTTGAATTTGAAGACCAAAGCTGACACGACTAAGCTTCGCTTGCTAAACCAAAATGCTGTCGTTCCAACTAATCCAAACGATATAGTTTAGCTTCACGCAGCTGAAACATGCCAGCGCACTCTCTTTTGCTCAGCGACAACAGATCTCGCTACGACTGCTGAGCCGATCACTCAGCAATGACCCACGCTCACTACTGAACAGATTCCACGAAAGAACTCAACTAAACCAAAGCTGTTTCCAGGACTTATACACACCCGATAGCTTCTCCAAGCATGCTAATTCGAAGCTGATCACCCAGACTCGTTCACGCTCAAATATTATCTCAATAAAACCCGATTAATTAACTCAATTAATCTCATCAGATTTTCGGGTCTCACAATGACATAGCATAACATAAAAACGTGTGAGTCGTATGCATGAAGTGTGAGCCATTACATTAACGATTGATCAATCAGAAGAAACCAACGTATGTGGCGGTCGGTTCACCTGACATTATCCATTATCACATTAACAGAAGTTTACCGGATCCGGTATCCCGAATCCGCTCATCGTCTATCATTGTAACATTAACAAAGGTTCACCGGCCCAACATTTCGGATCCGCTCATCGTCCACTTTGCCACAAATCACTTCAATCCCTCAAAATTATTTTCTTTTCTTACATGCATTTAACATTTCATAAAACTTTCATGATGCATGTACTTCATAAAAACATGCAATTTAAAAGGATTAGCCCGTCAATATATATTTAATTCTTTCATTTAAACATCATATTCGTATACAAAAAATATTACATATATAATTAAATATGTTCACGGGCTTCTATATTTTTTCCTCCGGTCAATGACTGGTTCAGGTGCCTGGCCCACTAATTCTAAGCCCAAAAGCCTAGACTTATCCTCAAAAAGAAACTTAACCCTAAACATAAAGTGATCCATTAAAATTTAAAATTTGACTTTAAAAAGTTTATAAATACTCAGTCCTTCACTTTAAAATTAAACATTAAAATTTTACTAAATAAAAGTCCCATTGACCAAAAATCCCATAAATAAAATAAATTCTAAAAATGCTGGAAAACATCTTAAAATATGCTTAAAATATCAAATAAAGTCATCCACAAACTCTGGCAGCCCCTAAGACTCGAAATCTCAATTTTCACAAAAATGACCCGACGATGATCACTTCGAGCGACATAACGGTAAAAATCATTAAAAATCCAATTCTTAATCGAATAACTCATTTTTTCAACCCATGTCATCCTAACTCAATATACGAGTTAGTGGAATAAATGAGACTCAAAAACTATTCAAGACGTGACCAACCCGTTTCTCGTAATGACACTGCTCACCACAGACTACAACCAGGACACATGCTAGCCATAAAACTCATAACTAATTCGTTCCTCGACCAAATCACTCACAGTTTTGACCTACATGACCCTAACTCAATGAGCTATCTCTTTAAATAAACCTTGTCCACACAGACTGCATATAGAGACTTACCCAACCCCAACAACTCTACTGTTGCGTATAGACAACAAGCCAGGACACATGCTGATCATAAAATTCGTAACTAATTCATTCCTTGACCAAATCACTCCCCGTTTGGAACCACGTGACCCAATGCGATGGAATAACTACTGGAACCACCCCTGGACCGAACCCCAGCCCTATGAACCATCCATGACCGAAGCTTCACAAGAAACAATTCAAATGCGGGTTAAAAATCGTGATTCATGCATGAATCATAAACAATAAAAAGAGATCTAATAAATTCACATATAAATCATGCAATAATTATCTAAAAAAATTGTAAATTAATTCAAATGGTTAGAAAAAGGGAGAATATAACATGCCTTTTTGAAGAACTACGAGTGCTACGCGTTACGGAGCGGAGGACAAGAGATGGGAGGATCAACCTTTGAAATCTCCAAGAAACTTGAGAAAATCGATGGAGCCTTGCCAAAGGGAGAGGGACGGCTAGAGTGAGGGAGGGAGGAGAGTGGCTAGGGTTTTTTGAAAGTTTTAGCGTTGAAAGAAAATGAGTAGTGTTACAAAAAGACCCTACAAGGTATTAGTTAGGAAATTAAAGAGCCTTTTACTTTATTAACCCCCCACTAATTAAAAATTTTTGTTAAAACTCTAAACTTAAGCTTCGAACCTCCAAATTTTCGTAATATAAAGCCTCCAAATTTTTAAAATGTATAAAATTCCATTAAAACAGCCCGTATAGGTGAATAACGGTTTCCCTTCAAGAATTATACATAAAATCCATATTTTTCGGAAATTTCTACTTAAAATAATAAATTTTAGCTCCCAAAATATGAGGGCTTAAAAATTTCAAATAATTTTCATCTCGTTCGTCCCTAATCTCGTCCACGCGTGCGGAACTCAACCAGGCTAAAACTACGTCATGTACATCATAAAAAATTAAAACTATCATTAAATCACATAAAATGACACAAAAATTTCTAAAATAATCTTCCCCCCAGTCATGTACTCATTCTCGCGTAATCAGGATTTCTGGGCGTTACAGTACCTCGGTTGGAAACCCCTCTTCAAGGCCGATGTTCTTGTACCCGTTTGGAGTCGAGAGGAGGCCGGACGAAGGAATTGCTGAGGAACTGCATGAGCTAGGTTTCGCTATTTTCAGCAGACTTGAGCTCCAGTTCAGGTAACCGTGTTGTGCTAGTGTTAGGTTCCGTTCCTAGCGTTTATTAGCTGGTTAGTGATCTGTTGGTTAGACTTAGTTATTCTAAGCTACAAAGCTTCAGGCCCGTGAGCCGTGTAAGCTTAAGCAGAGCTGACTTATTAGGTATCTTGGCAGATAGAGCCTTTCTTGTGGTTTTGCCGTAAGCTGCTAGCCTAGAGCTGTTGGCCGACTTGAGCGTAGCATGGAGTGTCTTCTGCTGTTAGCTGTAACTTGTGCTGAGGTATTGTACCAAGATCTAAGTAAGGTACGGATTGAGATTATATTAACAGCTTTGACATAAGCATGAGAATATTTCCAACATGAACTGACTGCTGTGTATTATATGTTGGCTGTGATCTGAGTCTGCTTAGCCGTGCTTTATATGATGATTTTTTTGCTTATGTATGATTATTTTATGTTTATTGTGTAAGCTGAGACTATCTTGCATACATACATATCATCTTGAACTGATTCCTTTTTGATACCCGATTTTATCCGATGATGGATAGTGCCAGCATGCTGATTTTTGAAAATGAAATGAGGGTTGTCGGTTGGCTCCCGTATACTCGACTCCCCGCTACGAGATTTGTGTCTGTAGATCCCAACCCTCAGTAAGCTGAATGGAATCAGTTGGGTTGAGCTATGAGACTTTGTGCTGCTGGTACTGCACGTGAGAAGGCTGGGTAGCTCCCAAACTCTCACCTGCGATGTGGCCACAGAAATTATTGATTTGATGATTCACGACTGAGTCTGTTGTGAACTTTTTAACAGCCGATGAGTCTTCGTTGTACCCTGCATGCATTGCACGTCTTGAGATATTGCATGTCTTATCTGATTGCTGTTTTATGAGTGCTCTTCGTACTGAGGTTTGACCTCGTTGTTTTTATCTTTTTGGGGCTGCTTTGGTCTTGTGTTTGGACTTTGCAGGTTCTTTAGGTAAATCAGCTGGACTGAGTGATGAGTCAGATGGTAGAGCCCTTTTTGAGTCCCAGTTATGTATATTATATTGAGTTAGTGTGAGGAATCGGAATTTGGTTTGTAATTAATCGTGGTGATTTGGAATTAATTGCATGAATTTTGAAGGTTTTGCGAGTGAAATTTGATTTCCCATTGAATTTCAGACTTTGCGCTATTGTTTAGAAAACCAGTCGTAGCGAATTTAGGAAGTCAACGCGGTACGTTACTGTAGCTCTCGTCTGGTAGATTTTGAATCAGTAGAGATGACGTAGGCTTTACGTGTTGTTATCTGCTGGCAGTAGTGGCGTTTGAAGATGGTTGTTGCTGGCAGCAGGCGCGCTTAGGCGAGAATCATCGAGGGAACGACACGTGTTGGTCAACATTTTTGAGTGTTGACTACTGGTTTCAGCAGTTGCGTTAGAAGGAACGACCAGTCAATGGTTTGAGAAACCAGTCGCGAGATATCTGTCGACAGATAGGATGACGTATGCTGTGCGACGTCGTTTCGATAAGTTAAAACGCTGCGTTTTGAGTGTTGCGTCTGGAACCAGTCGCGAGAGAATTGTTGTGAGGGAATGCGTTGCGGCTGGGTGACCAGCTGTTAGCAGCAATTCTTACGTCACCATTACGACATCGTTTGGATTAGTTGACGCGTCGTCGTTTTGGCTTGTTTTGCGTAACCAGTCGACTGGTGGGTTTTTGTAGAGATCTGTTACCAGCTTTTGGTTGCTTCACAAGAGATATCTGTTGTCAGCTGGTGAAGCTTGCGACGTCGTTTGAGTTAGTTGGAACGGTGTCGTTTTGTTGTTCTTTTGAGAATGCAACGACTGGTTGTTGCGACTGGTTTTGTTGAGAGCATAAACTGGTTACTATTATAAAATCTCTACTGTAGCATTTCTCAACGACTGAATTAGAGGAACAGCAGCTGGTGGATTTAGAGATATATATATAGAAGTGTTGATCGACACTTAGAATTATTTCGAACCTGATATTTCTTATCTCTTTTCCCAAACCCTCGATTAGCTACTGTTCACCGTGACCTATTTCCGTCGATTTCCTCCGTTCTCCACCGATGATTTGAGTGATTTTTGTGGCGCTGGATTCCTTGTGAGTTGCTCTCTCAATTGCTACCTAGTTGGAACCCTGAATTAGCGTTGGAGTGGAAGCGTGTAGCTACTGGTGTTCGAAGCTTTTTGGAGAAGTCTGTTTCGTAGTTCTCCTGCTGGTTTAAGCTTCGGGGTGAGCATTTCTCGTTGAATTGAGCTTTGTCTAGTAGCTAATACCTGCGTAGAATTGTTTAGAACTTGAGTATAGTTCTGGCCGTAGGTATTGGAGTGTTCAGGTTCTGATTTATGCTTGAGTTAAGCTGATTTTTTAGGCTTTGAAATAGATTCCAGCTTCCAGGAAGTCCTGTCGTGCATTTGAGGAATCTGTGAGGTAGAATTTTTAGGATTGAGGTACGAATTGAGCAGATTTAGCAGCTTAGAGCATGAACATGACTATGATTGATGTTGTGAACCTGCTGATGTGATTATATGATTTTACGTGTTACAGTTTGTTGAATTGATTGAATTGTACATTCTGTTTCACGTATGAATTATTGTATGCATCGTGCATTGATAATTGATTGGCATACATGCATACATATTGAGCCTGACAGATTGATTGATGACCTGATTGAGAGCCACGTTGTGACTGGCCGACTGACTTTTCGTGCCTGAAAAGTCCAACGCTATCATCGGAGTGGTGACCGACTGACTTGTCGTGTCTGAAGACCATCGAGCTGTGATGGGCTGACGGGTCCTGAAGATCACGGACCGATGATTTCCACCGACTGACTTGCTGTGCGTGGTATAGAGGCTCGATCGATATGATTGCCAGTTGACTTGCTGGTCTAGCTATCCGATCTTTGATAGCCCTCATGCATTCATAGCATTGATTTATAGCATGTTGCATGTTTAGCTGTTTAGATAGCTCTTCGTACTGAGGCTTCACCACGTATTTTTTTTTCTGCCTTTGTGTTGTTTGGGTCTGCGTTACCCATTTGCAGGATCTTCAGGTAACCAAGCTGGACAGAGTGGAGGTTCAGCTGGTCGATCCCCGTTTCCATGAGTCCCAGTTATTTTATTTATGTATCGAACCCGGGGGATGCCCCGTGTTTTATGTATTTTTGGGGATCTGTATTTGAATTGATAATTGTGTTACCTGTTGTATATGAGTTTGAGTCAATTCGTATTTTGATTATGAATATTTTGAATGATGTTTTAAGTTCAGGCCCAATTATATTTCGAAAATTTTTAAGCCCGATTTTTGCACTTCCGTGATTATGTGCTTAATTATGCTGTTATCTTGAGTAATTAGCACGGGGCCTGAAATATTTGGTATCAGAGCTTAAACTGGGATAAGCTCGATTTTCTTTGATCACACTCGAGTCTAGGCACAGAGTTTTGATTTGATTTTGATTGACTCTGTGACTTATGTGATCTTTTATCTGTCTACGTGATATATCTATCTGCTGTGAGATCTTACCTCTAGACTTGTTTAGATGCCGCCGAGAAGAGGAAGAGGTAGGGCGACTAGACGTACTGAGGAGGAGTCTAGGCAGGTAGTGATGATGATGTTCATCAGGTTGAGGATGTTACTAGACAGATAGGTGGGATGGAGTTGGTCTTAGCTAGGTTTCAGCGGACGAACCCTCCGACGTTTTCTGCAGCAGAGGGTGGTGCGATGGCTGAGGCCTGGTTAGCTCAGATGGAGGAGTTGTTCGACACTCTGGAGTACGCTCCCGAGAAAAGACTGAAGCTGGCGGTGTTGCAGCTGAGAGACAATGCACAGCGCTGGTGGAGGGGTACTTCCCGTATCCTTCGTGATAGTGGGGCTATGATCACTTGGGAGAGCTTCTGCGATGCCTTTCGACAGGAGTATACCCCGGAATCCTTCTATAACAGCCGGGAGCGGGAGTTCGATAATCTGAGGCAGGACAGCAAGCGAGTGGCTGAGTATGCCCGACAGTTTTCTGCGCTTTTGGTCTATGTTCCACACGTTGCCAACCAAGAGAGGACGAAGAGGAACAAGTTTTTGAAAGGCTTGAGGCCTGATTTGTACCGGATGGTTTTGTCTGGTTCGCCTGCGACCTATATTGATGCGGTGAATCGAGCGGTGGATATTGAGGAGAGTTTGATGGAGGTTGAGGCTCCGATTCAGCCGACTACTGGACGCACCTATCAGCCTGTTCAGGATGCATCGCAATCTTTCTATTCTCCTCAAGGGTCACAGCAGCAGCTGCAGTCGAACCGCCAGAGATTTTGACCAGGAGGTAAACAGTTCAAGAAGAAGGCGGATTCGAGTTCCTCTGGTTATGTGAGTTCTGGTTCTGGCAGTGGTTCTGGCAGCGGTTCTAGTGGCATGTCGTGTGGACAGTGCGGAGGAAGGCATCCGACTTTGCAGTGTCGTGGAGTTCAGGGGTCCTGCCGTAACTGTGGACAGCCAGGACACTTTCTGAGAGTGTGTCCTCTGTTGAGGGGTCAGTCTTCGATTCCTTCGCAGCAGGGATCAGCTGGTGGTTCATCTCAGAGACCGCAGTTTCCTGCCCGTACTCAGCGATCTGGATTTCAGCCTAGTGGACCGTCTAGGTTTGGAGCACCTCAAAGACCTCAGTTCCAGGTCCTGCCGTAACTGTGGACAGCCAGGACACTTTCTGAGAGTGTGTCCTCTGTTGAGGGGTCGGTCTTCGATTCCTTCGCAGCAGGGATCAGCTGGTGGTTCATCTCAGAGACCGCAGTTTCCTGCCCGTACTCAGCGATCTGGATTTCAGCCTAGTGGACCGTCTAGGTTTGGAGCACCTCAAAGACCTCAGTTCCAGATTCCCCAGCAGGCTCAGGCGAACGGTTTGACTAGATAACAGGCTGAGGAGACGCCTGGCATGGTGATTGGAGGTACATGCTTTATTTTCGATTTTCCTGCGAAAGTTTTATTTGACACTGGTGCATCACACTCCTTTATTTCTGAGATGTTTGTGTGCGAGCATGGGTTGAGTTCTTCCCCATTTTGTGATATTGTTTTCGTGTCTACCCCTGCTGGTGTGAGTCTGTGGTCCCGTGAAGTGGTGATGGATTGTGTGCTTCGATTTGATGAGCACGTTCTGGTTTCCAATTTGATTGTTTTGGGAATGAGAGATTTTGATTGCATCTTGGGGATGGATGTGTTGTCTAGCTATAAGGCTACGGTCGATTGTTTTCATGGTGTGGTGAGATTTCGCCCTGACTCGGGTGAGAAGTGGGAGTTCTACGGTGCTGATTCACTCTTGAAGATTCCACTGGTGTCCGCAATGGAGATGTTTAGCCTGCTATCGCTGGATAACGCGGGATTTATGATTTATGCGCTTGACGTCTCCCAAGTGCAGCGATTGGAGTTGAGCGATATTCCGATCGTACGAGAGTTTCCCGACGTGTTTCCAGATGAGATTCCTGGATTCCCTCCAAGACGTGGGATTGATTTCAGCATAGAGTTGGTGCCCGGTACCGCCCCGATTTCTAGAGATCCTTACCGGTTGGTGCCAGCAGAGTTGAAAGAGCTGAAGGATCTGTTGAGAGATCTCTTGGAGAAAGGCTTTATCAGACCGAGTATGTCGCCTTGGGGAGCTCCGATTCTTTTTGTGAAGAAAAAGGATGGGTCTATGAGGATGTGCGTGGATTTTCGACAGTTGAACAAAGCGACGGTGAAGAACAAGTATCCTTTGCCGAGGATTGTTGACTTGTTCGATCAGTTGTAGGGATCGGTCGTTTACTCGAATATTGATTTGCGCTCTGGTTATCACCAGTTGCAGATTAGAGACGTTGACGTTGCGAAGACAGCTTTCCGGACTCGATATGGGCATTATGAGTTTCTGGTCATGCTGTTTGGGTTGACTAATGCCCCAGCTGTGTTCATGGATTTGATGAATCGCATCTTCAGCGAGTACATCGATCGGTTTGTGATCGTCTTCATAGATGACATCCTGATGTATTCGAGGAGCTTGAGAGAGCATAAGGAGCATTTGAGACTGGTGTTGCAGAGATTGAGAGACTCGCAATTGTACGCCAAGTTCAGCAGTGCAAATTCTGGCTTGATCGAATTATCTTTCTGGGTCATGTGTTTTCGGCGCAAGGGATTTCGGTGGATCCGAGTAAGGTCGAAGCAGTTCTTAACTATTCGAGGAGCTTGAGAGAGCATAAGGAGCATTTGAGACTGGTGTTGCAGAGATTGAGAGACTCGCAATTGTACGCCAAGTTCAGCAGTGCAAATTCTGGCTTGATCGAATTATCTTTCTGGGTCATGTGTTTTCGGCGCAAGGGATTTCGGTGGATCCGAGTAAGGTCGAAGCAGTTCTTAACTGGGAGATACCTAGGAACGTTTCAGAGATCCGCAGTTTCTTGGGATTGGCTGGCTATTACAGGCGTTTTATCGAGAAGTTCTCTTCTATATCCAGGCCATTGACTCAGTTGACACAGAAAGATCGGAAGTTTGTATGGACTGACGAGTGCGAGTACAGTTTTCAGACGTTGAAGGAGAAGTTGACGACTGCTCCTATTTTGGCTCTACCGTCTGGGTCCGGAGGATTTGTGGTGTGCTCCGATGCTTCTCTCAATGGTTTAGGATGTGTGCTGATGTAGAACGGGTACGTGATAGCCTATGCGTCTCGATAGTTGAAGCCTCACGAGACGAGGTACCATGTTCATGATTTGGAGTTGGCTGCGATAGTGTTTGCCTTGAAGATTTGGCGACATTATCTGTATGGTGAAGAATTTGTGGTGTACACCGACCACAAGAGTCTGAAATATATCTTCACGCAGTCAGATTTGAATATGAGGCAGCAACGATGGATGGAATTGCTCAAGGACTTTAACTGTGAGATTTAGTATCAGCCTGGGCGGATGAACTCAGTAGCAGATGCTTTGAGTAGGAAGACCCAGCCTGCGATGCTTTCGTCCTTGAGTGTCTCTAAAGTCTATGAGCAATTGAGTACTTCTGGATGGCGTTTCCAGCCGGGTGATCAGTACTTTATGGTCTTCGATTCAAGTAGAACCGCAGATTGTGAGTGACATCAGAGAGGCGCAGAGGACTGATCCATATGTTCATGAGTTGAAGATTAAAGCCCGTAGTGGTCAGTCTGATGATTTCTCCATTTCTTCGGATGGGTGTCTGAGATTTCGAGGAAGGTTGGTGGTTCCGAACTTGATCGATTTGAAATAGGCCATCATGAATGAAGCGCATTGTAGTCAGTACAGTGTGCATCCAGGCGAGAGAAAGATGTACCATGCCTTGAAATCTCACTACTGGTGTGAGACCTGAATTTGTATAAGATATTATTTGTGGGAATGTATCGGTTTTTAGAGATTTCTGGTGGTTTAGATCTCTGTTAAGTTTGGTTTGCATTTTCGGGTCTGAAATAGCATTTGGAGCAATTCTGGGGATTTTCGTATTTTTGAGATTTTGGGAAAAAGCTGGTTTGGTGGTAAGAGCTGGTCATTTTGGTGAATCCAGTAGTAACGTGTTTTGGCGCGAGATTCCTAAATGCCGTCGTTTTAGTGAAAGCTAGATGCATTTGTGTTAAATGAGAGCTGGTAGCGTGTTGTATCCAGCCTTTGCATTTGTGTATTTGGCATTAAGGGCAAAACGACAGCGTTTGGATTAGTTGGAGCGTCGTCGTGTTGGTGTAGCGCTATCGAAATATCTGGTCACGTGTGTTCCTGCTGGTTGTTCAGCCGAAGCAGATGTCAACGCGGGTCAACATTTCTGTAGCGCGAGGAGGAAACGTCGTCGTTTGGATGTTGCGACTGGTTGTCCAGCTGCGAAGAGATTTGTTCGCTACTGTAGCTTGCAGCTGGTAGAGGTTACTGTAGCTTGCAGCTGGTATTGCGCGAGAGTTATCGACCAGATTTGATGACGTCAGCGGTGCGACGCCGTTTTGTTTAGTTGCAACGCTGCGTTTTATATGTTGCGGCTGGTACCAGCTTTTGGAGATTTCCGGCGATGTTTAAACCAGTAGTCTGGTTGTCCAACTTTTGGTTGAGAACCAGTTGTAGGTAGTGTTCTACGACGTCGTTTGATTTGCATTGTTTGAGATTTCAGCAGCTGGTTTCGTTGCACCTGCTGGTTGTAATTGTTTGTTGGTGCCTGCTGGTTATGTCGGTGGATAATTTAACCAGCTTTTGCGAGATGTATTTAAGGAAGACTTGGTCTTCGATTTCGAGCACCAGATTCCATACTTAGATTATTTTCCCCGATCGTGTTCTTCGCTTCGAACCCTAGTTTACTGTTCACCGTAGCTTTTCTCCGGCAATTCCCATCGTTTCCAACCGTTGTTTGTTACGTGCGAGGTAGCGTTGGACTCCTCTCGAGAAGCTCTTCCATCTTATATCACTTTTGGAGGCTGTGGTTGGCTAGTTGAGGAACGCGAAGTTGCTGCCCGATTGTGCGTTTTTTAGTGCAGGTAGAACTTCGTTCCCTTGTGATGAGATCTTGTTCCTAGCCTTGGTTTAAGCTTCCAGTAAGTTGTTTTGGTAGTAATTGCGTTGGTTGAGCGTGGCTCCCAGCCGTGAGCTTCTGTAATTTAGCAGGTTGCTATCCAGATCTCTCGGGCCTGTTTCGTAGTAATTGTTGCACAAAAGTATAAGGTATGGATTTGAGCTTGATGTATCTTGGAATTGGCGTGAGATATTATGCGTTGCTGCTGGGATGTTTCGGTGAACCTATATGTGCATTGCTTGCTGATCATTGGTGTTTATGCTAGCTGTTTCATGTGAATTGCATACACGCATTTGTTCACGCATATTTCAGATCCCTTGTGTATCGTATTTTGCAGCCATTGTTCGTATCTTGTACTGCTGTTGTTGATTATTACCAGGATGCGAGGGCGAGCGATGATACCGCACTCTCATCTCCCTGCTGGGATCGTTAGCCACCATGCGCCGAGTGGTTAACTACCACAATTCATGGGCGAGGCAACGGCAGGTCGAGTTGTTTGATGCATCTGTTATGCGGGTGTTGTATCACGGCGAGTGGCTCATTACCACACTGTGAACACACCCCGTGGCCACTGTTGTTGCAGATTCTTGGAGCTGTGCTTGAGTTCCTTAGCTCCCTTGTTGGTTGAGCCTTCCGTTGACATCCGGTGTTCTCATGCATAGCACCTGCATTTTATCTTATGCATTCTTTTAGCTATATCTGTTGCTCTCCGTACTGGGGTTTGACCCCATGTCCCTCTGGGGCTTGGTTTGTTTCCTTGTTTGTGTTGTTTTCAGGGAACCCAGGTTTTACAGCTGATCGTGGTTATAACCCAGCTGGTGGTGCCCCAGGAGGTGGCTAGCGTGTCCCAGTTGCGTATAGCATATTTATATATATATATGTATCAGTTAGACAGTGGGATGCCCTGTGCTTCGTTATTGTATCCAGTAGTTGGAGTCTGATACATGTTTTGATTGGTGTATGCTATACTGTTGGTGGTTTTTACGTATTGGGATATATTTTGAGTATCGCTTTATTTTAAATTATATTGTTTTAAACCGTCAGGCCAAAAGCGAAAATTTTACCCGCTTTTTGATAGCTTCCGTGTGTGTTGTATTATTTTACTCTGTTTAGAGCACGAGGTCTGACAACTGGTGGGAAGGCATGAAGAGCGACATCTCTGGTTTTGTTGCTAGATGTTTGAATTGCCAACAGGTCAAGGCTGAGAGAATGAGACCTGGTGGATTGCTACAGAGTTTGGAGGTGCCCCAATGGAATTGGGAGCACATCGCCATGGATTTTGTGACTCATTTACCTCGGTCGGGTAGGGGATGCGATGCGATTTGGGTGGTGATTGATAGACTTTCTAAGTCAACCCATTATATTCCCTATGACGTGAGGTGTTCAATGAAGAAAATGGCGAAGCTGTATATCGACCATGTGGTGAGATTTCATGGAGTTCCTGTTTCGATAATATCCGATAGAGATCCGAGATTCACTTCCCGATTTTGGAAGAGCTTGCAGGCAGCGATGGGTTCGAGATTGGCTATGAGTACAGCCTATCACCCACAGACAGATGGCCAGTCTGAGCGGACTATTCAGACTTTGGAGGATATGCTGCGTGCAGTAGTGATGGATTTCAGTGGTGGCTGGCAGGATTCTTTGTCGTTGGTTGAGTTTTCGTATAACAACAGCTACCAAGTGACTATCGGAATGGCTCCATTTGAGGCGTTGTATGGTCGTAAATGCAGATCTCCGATTTGTTGGGAAGAAGTTGGTGAGAAGCAACTTTCTACCCCTGAGTTTGTGCAGCACATCAAAGATCAGATTGATTTGATTCGGAGTAGAATGAAGGCTACACAAGATAGATTTACCAGCTATGCTAACCGTAGACGTTGACAATTAGAGTTTGAGGTTGGTGATAGAGTATTTCTCAAAGTTTCTCCTTTCAAGAGCGTGATGCGCTTCAGATTTAAAGGAAAATTAGCTCCCAGATTCGTTGGTCCTTTTGAGATTGTCGAGCGGATTAGACAGTTGGCTTATCGATTGAGGCTGCCTGAGGATTTAGCAGCGATGCATGATGTTTTTCATGTGTCAATGTTGAGAAAATATGAGCCAGATCCGTCCCATGTGTTGAGAACCGATGAAGTTGAGCTAGATTCTGCCTTGAGTTATGTTGAATATCAAGTTCAGATTTTGGATAGGAAGGAGAAGCAACTGAGGAACAAAGTAGTTCCATTGGTGATGGTCCAATGGAGCAAGCATGGCAAAGAAGAAGCAACTTGGGAACCGAAAGAGAAGATACAGCGCGAGTGGCCGCATCTGTTTGAGTAGATATTGTATTAGATTTTTGTTTCTGGTTATGTTCTTCCCTAGTTGTCGTTTGTTGATTGCCCAGTTATCTTGAACTCTTGGGTTTGAATTGATGAATTTCTGTTTCGTATTCTGATTGTTTGATTGATTTTCCCTGAGTTTGCCTTGATTTCGAGGAAGAAATCTCTTAAGGTGGGGAGAATGTGAGGAATCGGAATTTGGTTTGTAATTAATCGTGGTGATTTGGAATTAATCGCATGCATTTTGAAGGTTTTGCGAGTGAAATATGATTTCCCATTGAATTTCAGACTTTGCTCTATTGTTTAGAAAACCAGTCGTAGCGAATTTAGGAAGTCAACACGGGTCAACGTTACTGTAGCTCTTGTCTGGTAGATTTTGAATCAGTAGAGATGACGTAGGCGTGACGTGTTGTTATCTGCTGGCAGTAGTGGCGTTTGAAGATGGTTGCTGCTGGCAGCAGGCGCTCTTAGGCGAGAATCATCGAGGGAACGACACGTGTTGGTCAACATTTTTTGAGTGTTTACTACTGGTTTCAGCAGTTGCGTTAGAAGGAGCGACCAGTCGATGGTTTGAGAAACCAGTCGCGAGATATCTGTCGACAGATAGGATGATGTATGCTGTGCGCGTCGTTTTGATAAGTTGAAACGCTGCGTTTTGAGTGTTGCGTCTGCAACCAGTCGCGAGAGAATTGTTGTGAGGAATGCGTTGCGGCTGGGTGACCAGCTGTTAGCAGCAATGATTACGTCACAATTACGACGTCGTTTGGATTAGTTGACGCGTCGTCGTTTTGGCTTGTTTTGCGTAACCAGTCGACTGGTGGGTTTTTGTAGAGATCTGTTACCAGCTTTTGGTTGCTTCACAAGAGATATATGTTGTCAGCTGGTGAAGCTTGCGACGTCGTTTGAGTTAGTTGGAACGGTGTCGTTTTATTGTTCTTTTGAGAATGCAACGACTGGTTGTTGCGACTAGTTTGTTGAGAGCATAAGCTGGTTACTATTATAAAATCTCTACTGTAGCATTTCTCAACGACTGAATTAGAGGAACAGCAGCTGGTGGATTTAGAGATATATATATAGAAGTGTTGATCGACAATTAGAATTATTTCGAACCTGATATTTCTTATCTCTTTTCCCAAACCCTCGATTAGCTACTGTTCACCGTGACCTATTTCCGTCGATTGCCGCCATTCTACGCCGACGATTTGAGTGATTTTGGTGGCGCTGGATTCCTTGTGAGTTGCTCTCTCAATTGCTACCTAGTTGGAACCCTGAATTAGCGTTGGAGTGGAAGCGTGTAGCTACTGGTGTTCGAAGCTTTTTGGAGAAGTCTATTTCGTTGTTCTCCTGCTGGTTTAAGCTTCGGGGTGAGCATTGCTCGTTGAATTGAGCTTTGTCTAGTAGCTAATACCTGCGTAGAATTTTTTAGAACTTGAGTATAGTTCTGGCCGTAGGTATTGGAGTGTTCAGGTTCTGATTTATGCTTGAGTTAAGCTGATTTTTGAGGCTTTTAAACAGATTCCAGCTTCCAGGAAGTCCTGTCGTGCATTTGAGGAATCTGTGAGGTAGAATTTTGAGGATTGAGGTATGAATTGAGTAGATTTAGCAGCTTAGAGCATGAACATGACTATGATTGATGTTGTGAACCTGCTGATGTGATTATATGATTTTACGTGTTATAGTTTGTTGAATTGATTGAATTGTACATTCTGTTTCACGTATGAATTATTGTATGCATCGTGCATTGATAATTGAATGGCATACATGCATACATATTGAGCCTGACAGATTGATTGATGACCTGATTGAGAGCCACGTTGTGACTGGCCGATTGACTTTTCGTGCCTGAAAAGTCCAACGCTATCATCGGAGTGGTGACCGACTGACTTGTCGTGTCTGAAGACCACCGAGCTATGATGGGCTGACGGGTCCTGAAGATCACGGACCGATGATTTCCACCGGCTGACTTGCTGTGCGTGGTATAGAGGCTCGATCGATATGATTTCCAGTTGACTTGCTGGTCTAGCTATCCGATCTTTGATAGCCCTCATGCATTCATTGCATTGATTTATAGCATGTTGCATGTTTAGCTGTTTAGATAGCTCTTCGTACTGAGGCTTGACCTCGTATTTGTTTTCCTGCCTTTGTGTTGTTTGGGTCTGCGTTACCCATTTGCAGGATCTTCAGGTAACCAAGCTGGACAGAGTGGAGGTTCAGCTGGTCGATCCCCGTTTCCATGAGTCCCAGTTATTTTATTTATGTATCGAACTCGGGGGATGCCCCGTGTTTTATGTATTTTTGGGGATCTGTATTTGAATTGATAATTGTGTTACCTGTTGTATATGAGTTTGAGTCAATTCGTATTTTGATTATGAATATTTTGAATGATGTTTTAAGTTCAGGCCCAATTATATTTCGAAAATTTTTAAGCCCGATTTTTGCGCTTCCGTGATTATGTGCTTAATTGTGCTGTTATCTTGAGTAATTAGCACGGAGCCTGACAGTTAGTTTATCAGGGGATGCCCTACGTGAATGATTGTATTTGTTGAGGTATTTGTATACATTTTTGGTACTGTTTCTGTTGTGTAGATTTTGGAGTTAAAAAGCTATACTTTGAGTTTGAATGTATTTTGAATTGTATTTTTGTTCAGGCCGAAAAAGAAAAAATTTAATCCACTTTTTAAGCTTCCGTGTTTTTGCGTTAATTGAGTGCTTAATCTCTGATTTAGAGCACCGGGCCTGACATTTTGGTATCAGAGCTTAAACTGAGATAAACTCGACTTTTTTCTATCACTTGAGTTTAGGCATAGAGTTTGAACTTTTTTTTGTGCTTGACTCTGTGATTTATTTATCTGCCTATGTGTTTACCTTGTTAGTCTTGGTTAGATGCCGTCGAGAAGGAGAGGTAGAGCTGCTAGGCAGGTAGTTTGAGTCTAGAGCCTCGGAGAGTGACGAGGATGTTGCTCAGTAGAATGTACCTTTGTATCGTCGAGCTAGACATGCAGAGGTTGAAGTGGAGAATTTGGCTAGACAGATTGATGAGATGGAGCTAGTGTTGGCTAGATTCATAGAATGAATCCCCATACTTTTACTGGAGCCGAGGGTGGTTTGATGGCTGAGGGATGGTTAGAATACATGGCGGAACTGTTCGATACCATGGAGTATTCCGAGTAGAAGCGATCGAAGTGGCTGTTCTTTAGTTGAGAGAGCATGCTCAACATTGGTGGAAGGGTGCTTCTAGAGCCATGAGAGAGACCGGAGTCTTGGTTACTTGGGAGAGTTTCTGTGCCGCTTTTCCTGAGGGATGGTTAGAATACATGGCGGAACTGTTCGATACCATGGAGTATTCCGAGTAGAAGCGATCGAAGTGGCTGTTCTTTAGTTGAGAGAGCATGCTCAACATTGGTGGAAGGGTGCTTCTAGAGCCATGAGAGAGACCGGAGTCTTGGTTACTTGGGAGAGTTTCTGTGCCGCTTTTCACCGGGAGTATACACCAGATTTGTATTAAAAAAACAGAGAGAGGGAATTTGATAATCTAGTGCCAAGGAAGCTGTAGGTAGCAGAGTATGCTAGACAGTTTTCCTCTCTTCTCTTGTATGTTCCTCACGTTTCTAACCAAGAGAGGACGAAGCGGAACAAATTTTTGAGAGGGTTGAGACCAGATTTGTTCCAGTTGGTGTTAGGTGGTTCTCCTTCAACTTATGCCGAGGCAGTTGATAGGGCGGTAGACATAGAGGAGAGTATTTTCGATGTGCAGACTCAGGTTTAGCCGACAGCTGGACGAGGTTTCCATCTCGTGCCTAAAGGGATGCACTCATTTCAACCTCCTCAAACGTCTCAACAGTCGAATCGCCAAAGGTTCAAGCCTCGAGGGAAATAGTTTAAGAGACGATCGAGTTCGAGTTCTTCTGGTTCAAATAGCTCTGGAGGAAGTGGTTCTAGAGTGGTGGTGTGTGATCAGTGCAGAGGTAAGAATTTGACATCTCAATGTCGTGGAGTTCAGGGTATTTGCTATAAGTGCGGGCAAGCTGGACATTTTCCAAGAGTGTGTCCTTCGGTGAGGGGACATTCCTCTAATTTATCGCAGCAGGGCTTGACTGGTGGTTCTTCACAGAGGCCGCAACCTCTTGCCCCATCCCAGCGATCAGGATTCCAACCATGAAAAGCGCCTAGATTCGGAGGATCTTCTAGACCTCAGTTTTCGGGACCTCAGCAAGCTCAGGTGAATGCCTTGACTCGGGAGAAAGACTTGCTCTATCTTTGATTTTCCTGCCCGAGTTTTGCTCGATACTAGAGCATCACACTCTTTTATATCTGATCTATTTGTGTATGAGTGTGGGTTGAGCTCTACCCCACTATGCGATGTTGTATCTGTTTCTACCCCTGCCCGTGTGAGTTTGTTGTCCCGTGAGGTAGTGTTGGATTGCGTGGTTAGATTTAATTAGAATGTGCTTGTGGCAAGTTTGATTTCCTTGGAGATTAGAGATTTTGACTGTATCTTGGGTATGGATGTGTTGTCGAGTTATAAAGATACTGCCGATTGTTTCCATGGTGTGGTGAGGTTTAAACCTAAATCTGGAGAGAAGTGGGATTTTAAGGTAGATTCGTGGTCTAAGATTCCACTAGTCCCAGCCATGGAGATGTTCAGTCTGTTATCATTGGAGAACTCAGAGTGCATGATTCATGCCATGGATGTAACCTCGAAAAATCGATTGGAATTGGGTGATATCCCGATTGTCTGAGAGTTTCCAGATTTTTTTCCGGATGAGATTCCCGGGTTTTCTCCGAGAAGGGAGATTGATTTTGGCATTGAGTTGGTGTCAGGGACTGTCCCGATTTCTAGAGCTTCAAATCGGTTGGCACCAACTGAGTTAAGGGAGCTTAAGGAGCAGTTGCGTGATCTTTTAGAGAAGGGTTTCATTAAGCCAAGTATGTCGCCTTGGGGAGCTCCGATCCTCTTTGTGAAGAAGAAGGACGGATCTATGAGGATGTGTGTTGACTTTCGACAGCTGAATAAAGCAATGGTAAAGAATAAGTACTCACTACCGAGGATTGAAGATCTGTTTGATTAGCTACAGGGGTCAGCAGTATACTCCATGATCTACGATCTGTGTATCACCAGTTGCGTATTAGAGACGCTAATGTATCGAAAATGGCATTTCGGACTAGATACGGGCATTATGAATTCCTTGTGATGCCGTTTGGATTGACGAATTCCCCTACTATCTTCATGGATTTAACGAACCACGTCTTTAGTGAGTATATTGATCGCTTTGTGATTGTCTTCATCGACGGCATTCTTGTGTACTCAAGGAAAAAAATAGAGCATAAGGAGCATTTGAGATTAGTGTTGCAAAGATTGTGTAACGCCCCAAAATCCATAGGATCACGTATATGAATCTTATTTATTTCAAGGGTCAAAATGACAATTTAAATGTTAGCATAAACTATTTTATGAAAGTTGATTTACTGATTTCAGAGATGAGGTGCGACGCAGCTAGTTCCAGTGGAGGTTACTCCAAGTGCGATACACGAGAAAATTGTAGAAATCTGTTTAAACTGATTTCAGAGATGAGGTGCGACGCAGCTAGTTCCAGTGGAGGTTACTCCAAGTGCGATACACGAGAAAATTGTAGAAATCTGTTTAAATGATTTTAAGGAGGACAAAATGATTTCTTTTTAAAAGGGTTTGGTAGATTTGCAAATTGAATATCGAGAGGGAAATTTTACTAAAATTCATAACTTTAAGTAAGGTGTGTCATGCTTGATGAATACTCCTTTCTTGCCACTAATTCCTCCCATACAAATACCTGTTTTCAAAGGAAAAAGATTCATTTCATTTACAGAAAGCAAACTCTTTTGTGTTCTCTCAAATATTTCCAAAGAAGCTCGTCGTGATTGCTTGAGGAGGAACTCTGCAGGAACCTACTGCAGTTGCAAAGATCAAGTTCAAAGGCGAGTAAAAGCTAATCATTTGCTACACCATTTGAAGCATATATTGATTTTCTAATTTTATGGATCTGCTTGCTTGCATGTTTAAAGATATGTTTAAGTTCATGTTTATGTATGTTTAAAGAAAGAAAGATTGGGTTCAAAGCTATGTTTTCTGCTTAAGAAAGTTTTTCAAAGATGTTTTAAGAAAGTTAAAGATGTTAAAAGTACTGAGGAGTTCGGATTTGAGTCACGTATGTTCATGAATGTTCTGTTTCCTGGTGAATGGTAACAACTGAACTTGACTCTATGTAATCGGAGATGCTAGTCAAATCAGAAATTAAGTTTGGTTTGATAGGCAGAACTGGTATCGTAGATGTCGTTCATAATGTTGCAGCACCAAGATCTTATTCAGACTTGTTTCCTATGTTAGCGATTAAATCTCATGTTTAAGTCAGTATTTTTCATTTCAGCTGATGTTTTCGCTACACCTTAGATTTTGGTCAGATTTCACAGTAGTAAATACTTCACTGCTGAGTCGTTTACACTTATTCATTGACATCTGAATTGACCAACTTAGTTGCGTTGACATCTGATTTGACCAAGTTGCAGCTGTTTTACTCCTAAAATCTGTGTTTCACACTAGATTTACTATTCTATAAACAGACATCTGTTTCTTTTCTAAACACTCTTCCTGTGTTGACATCTGAGTTGACCAATGACATCTGTTTCATCGTTGGCAATGTATTTCCCTAGTCAGACTTCTGTTTCACGCTAACGGTACTGTTCATTGTTGAGAAATCTGTTTCACAACAGAAATCTGTTTTGCTTTCCAGTACAGTTTCCTCTAGAGAAATCTGTTTGCATTTCAGCGATTGTTTTCCAATAGTCAAATCTGATACTCATTAAGTTTTTAAAATGGGAAGCGAGTTTTAAAAGAAGCGAACCCTGATGATTTTTGAAGATGATTTCAAAGAAGATTTCGAAAGATAAGTAGTTTAATGGAACGAAAGTTTATTTTAAAGATTTATGGCATAGATAACATACGTTCATAAGGAAGGGTGAGTGCCTGGCTGACGAACCAGTGTGCACCTTCAACAGCAGGAAGGTTCAGGATTACAGATTGACGGATCTGGATACCCCTTCTGTGACACCCAAACCCAACGGGGCCACGAAAATTGGGGTAAGCAAAATTTTCGAATAAAATAAGGGCTAAAAGATAATTTGTTATAAGCTGCATCTCTTATAACTTCCAAGGAAACAAAACTCAAGACCAATTCGAAATTCAGCAGATACTCAAATACGCGCGCTACTGCTAAAAACTTTTGCGGAAAACAGGGTATTTCATATAACTTTGCAATTGCGGTTTACAACAGCTGTTATTTGATAGTAAAATCTGAGTAGTACAATTCATAATCAGCAGGCAAACATTTGTACAATGCATATGTTAAGGAACTTCAATATACAGTATCATTTTCATAAACATTTCAATGGCAGAAACAGGGGAATATAGCCCAGTTTCTCATTTCTTTCAATTCCATTTTCAGTTGATCATGGCATATAAGTTCTATTTGGTCCGTGTTGCACTTTGATCAAAATGACTCCCGATATCAGTTTAGCATATAGCTCATATGAAAGGGCAATTGACATCTTGACAACTGCTCACCCTTCTCCTTGGTGACCTTAACTATCTATGCCATAATCTAAAACATCTTTCGTTCCTTAACAATCTTTCTTTAAACATTTCTGTAAAACATCGGGTTCCATTATTTAAAACATTTGCTTCCCATTTTAAAACTTTACTGAGTATTGAATTCGACTTTGGAAATATATCGTTAAACTGGAACTGATTGAGAGAAAAACCAATCGAAATGAATAGTACCAGTCGCAAGACTAATACCTGCTGAAATGAAATGAAATACATCTGCTGGTGAACAGTACCAGTCGCGAGAATAAATATAAAATGAAACGATGTCGTTGGGGTGATCAGCAGACGAATACAAAACTACCTGCTGATCTTTGTATTAAATGAAACGGTGTCGTTAGGACGATCAGCAGACGAAATACAAAACTACCTGCTGATATTTGTATAACTAAATGGAACGACGTCGTTAGCAAATCAATCAGTCGCAAGGAAAAGTGCTAACACGATTATATAAATGAATAGTACCAGTTGGAATGAACAGTACTTGAAATTAAAGCAACTGCTGAATTTAAAATCACAATGCAGCTGCTGATTCTCAATCAAAGGAAAGCAACTGCTGATATTAATAAAGAAAGACGCATCTGCTGATGAACAGTGCATCTGCTGGAATTTACGAAAAACGCTTGTAACATCAAAACAACGATCGCGCTACCAGCCGTTGCCTATTAAACCAGACTTTATACTGATCTAACTAGCACTGCTGATTACACAAATCATAAAATCCTGATATTACAACAGAGAGGAAAATATTCATAAACCTTATATCAATGCAGCTGCTGAATCTTAACAAGTAGAAACAGCTGCTGAGACATAACTCGACATTTGTGATATCAGAACAATAACAATGTCATCAGCTGCTGCTTATCAAACCATACCAATGATTCAACCAACAGCTACCGATTTCACAGTTATCAAATTCTAATATTACTGCTATTTCGAGAAGAACATTCATAACTTTTCTGGAAGTGAATTCCAATCCTCAGTATCTTTTAAACTTCATAAACTTTCTGAAAATCATACTGGAAGCTTTATAAACAACAACAACATGTTTTTGAACCCATCTATCCTTTCCTTATCATGTCTAAATCATTTCAAACATGAACTTTAAATATATCCAAAACATACAGGCACGCAGATCCAATAAAACACAATATATACTTCAAATGGTGTAGAAAAGATCAGCTTTTACGTGCCTTGATTTGAAGCTTTGCAACCACAGCTAGTTCCTGCAGAATCCTCCCTTTTGAGCAACACACAATTTCTCTTGGAAATTTCTTTGAAGAACACTTTTAAAACTTTTCTTTGCAAATGATACAAATCTTACTTTAGAAACAAGTATATGAAAGGGATTAGTGGCAAGCTACTTGTGAAATCAAGCATGACACACTCCTAAAAGTTAGTAAAATTCCCTCCATATTATTTTAATTTGTAAAACACCAAACCCTTTTCAAAAGAAATCATTTTACCTCCTTAAAACATTTTACAATCAATTTCAAACCAACTTGTGCATTGCTCTTTGGAGTTACCTGCTGGTACCAGCCGCAGCGCACCATTACCTGCTGAAATCAACAATTCAGCAGATACATAATATTTAAAATTGCCAATTGGCCCATATGATTAATAGAATGCATAAATGTGGTCCTATGGATTTTGGGGCGTTACACCTTCACAATGAGCTTTATGCTAAGAACTTATATCAGAAGTCATTTGATCAAGTGCATAACGGACCTAAGGAGAGCTTCTAAGCCATAAATCATAAAGTTCAAGAAATTAATTGAACGGATCTGGGTTATTGTCCCCGCATCCAAGCTATGAAAGAAAGTTTAAGATGTTTACGAAAGAATGTTTGTGTTAAATGAAGTTCCTTAAACTCAGTTATGTAAATGTTCAGATGTATGCCTGCGTTAAATGACTTTGTTATTACTCAGATTTTACTTGCTGAGCCCTAGGCTCATTAGCTTTTTAAATGGTGCAGGTGAGACAGTTAAGGGACAAGCGGAAGGTGGAAGCTGAGACAGCTGGGTGGTGAAGTGTTTATCTATGGGCAGCGATTTCCTGTGTCTTAGCTTTTGTTGTCTTTTATCTTAGACATCTGTATTAGATCAATTGCAACAGTAGTAAATTCATATAGAATTTCAGATGTTGTAATATCGCAATTGCAGTATATATATGAAATCTGTTTTCCGCAAAAATTTCAGTACTTGGTGCCGAACTTGTGTATGTCAGATTTGATTTTTTATTCGAAAATTTTCTAAGTTATAGGAAATACAGCTTATAACGATTTGCCATTTAGCCCTTCTTTTTATTTTAAATTTTTAATTCACCCCAAATTCGTGACCCCATGGGTTCGGGTGCTCACACATTGAGAGACTCGCAGCTGTATGCAAAGTTCACTAAGTGTGAATTTTGGTTGAATAGGGTGATATTTTTGGTTCGTGCCATTTCTTCACAGGGTATTTCGGTGGATCCTAGTAAGGTTGAGACAGTCCTTGACTGGGAGCGACCTACGAATGTTTCTGAGTTCCGCAGTTTCTTGGGTTTGGCTGTTTATTAAAGACGTTTCATTGAGGGATTTTATTCAATAGCCAGGCCAATGACACAGTTGACCCTGAAAGATAGGAGATTTATCTGGACAGACGAGTGTGAATCTAGTTTTCTTTTGCTCAAGGAGAAGTTGAATACTGCTCCTGTCTTGGCTATACCTTCGGGTTCTAGGGGTTTGTAGTATGATTCGATGCTTCTCTAAGTGGTTTGGGTTTTGTGTTGATGCAGAACGAGCGAGTGATAGCATACGCATCTCGAAAGTTGAAACCCCATTAGACCAGATACCCTGTTCACGATTTGGAGTTGGCAGCCATTATTTTTGCTTGGAAGATTTGGCGTCACTATCTGTATGGTGAGAAATTTGTGGTGTACACCGATCAGAAGAGTTTGAAGTATATATTCACTCAGTCAGACTTGAACATGAGGCAGTATCGTTGGATGGAATTACTCAAGGATTTTGACTGTGAGATTCAGTATCAGCCTGGGCGAATTGTGAGGATTGAGATTCGACAATTAGTGATTAATCCAGTAATCAGATTTGGTTTGGGATTAGTCACGGGAATTGTGGATTTTCGAATTTCAGATTTGAGAATTTTGTCGAATCTAGTTAGTGGTTTTCAGATTTGACATAGAACTGTTCAGCTTTGGGTCGCTGGTTTCTATCGAGTGATATCTGAGTAGTCGAGTTTGGTGCGAGAAGTGATGCGTCGTCGTTTCGCAATTTCAGATGCTCTAGTGTGTGGAATCTGTTCAGGGGCATGATCATATGTCAACGTGGGTCAACGGTGCTGGGTAGCGAGTGAGCGTTGATGGGAGAGTTAGCGTAGAGATGTCACGTGTTAGTCAATGTTTTGACCGTTGTTGTGAGTGTTAATCAGATCTGTACGAGCGTGAACAGCAGTGAGTGTTGGGATCTGTTTCAGATGTGAGGCAGTGCGACATCGTTTTGCTTAGTTAGCGGAACCCCTGATGCGATGTCGTTTCGATTAGTTGTGCGTGATAGATTTAGCGAGGCAGATTTGTGTGAGCGCTGAGGACTCAGATGTGAGTTAGCGCTGGGTTCTGATTTGAGGATTTGTGCCTTAACGCTAGGATCTGATTATGTCGGTGATTGATTTTCACTGTAGCATTTGACTTGAGGATTTAAGTATGAGTGCTGATCGATACTTAGCGTATTTTTCGACCCCGATTTCCCTTTCTTCTTCTTCGCAAACCCTCGATAGTTACTGTTCACCGAACCCTTCTCCGGTAGATTGCCGTCGATTTCCGCCATTGTTTGGGGCAAGATTGGAGGCGCTGAACTCGTCTTACTTAGCTCTTTCGATTGATACCAATCTAGAGTTGTAGATCGACGTGTGGGAGAAGCGCGAAGAATCCGTGTGTTCGAAGGTTTTTGCGATAGTTGAGCAGAATGTTCTTCAGTTCCTCTGAGCTTCTGGGTAAGTGATTCCTTGCCGTTTAAGCTTAGGTTTAACTGTTAGAACCCTTGTTTATTAGTCGAACCAGATTTGAGTTTTGACCGTAGGCAGTAAGGTTTAGAAGTTCAGATTTGAGTTGAATTGTTAGATGCCTTAACATATTTAAGCTTCTGGGCAGTTCCTGCTGTGTTTGCCGAGACCAGCGAGGAATCAGATTTGAGCAGGATGTGGTTGTCGTTCCCTGGTGAGATCTGTTGAGGTAAAATCTGAGGTTTGAGGTACGAATTGAGCCTATGATTACAGCTTTGACATAAGCGTGTAGTATTTTGGAGCATGAATGGTATTCTGTGTATTCTGTGTTTTACGTGAAACAGATTTGGTTCATTGCTTGAATTTATGTTCTGTTTTATGTGAATCATGCATGTGGAAATCAAATATGAATTTCTTGGCATACATGCATACATATTGAGCCTATTGATCGATTGAAACCTGAATGAGAGCCACGTTGTGATCGGCAGATAGATATGTCGTGCCTGAAAGTTCCAACGCTATCATCGGAGTGGTGACCGACTGATTTGTCGTGTCTGAATACCACCGAGCTGTGATGGTTAATTGAGTGGCCAGACCTGAATATCACGGACCGATGATTTCCACCGGCTGATTGGCTGTGCGTGGTATAGAGGCTCGCCTTTGTATTGCCAGCTGACTCGTTGGCCTAGATTGTCACGCCCCGAGACCGGGCCTGGACGTGAACACCAGCGATGTTTAATAATTATTCATTACAAAATATCAAGCCTCATAGTGCAGCTCAAAACCAGTCTACTACATAATCAAAATGATCGTCTTTACAACTGAAAATCGGAGAAATTGAATAACAGAGTGCGAAAGCGAAAATTACATTAACAAAGAAAAGCAGAGTCTTCACCAGCCCCAAAACAGATCTTGTTCCTCTTCTTCAACTTGTCCTTCATTCTTATCTGGGTGGAGAAGTAAGGGATGAGTGTTTTGGGAAACACTCAGCAAGTGGGGGATACCATTCAAGCATAACGAATATTCATATACATATACTGAATAACGGATCTCATAACAGATCATAGCAGAGCATGACAGAACTTAACAGAACGGGTAGCATAAAATCACTGATAATTACTTCGTGTCTATGGTTTACTGATCAGTCCCTAATTTTTATTCCTCTAAGGGGTCGAGGCCATGTGGTTACACCAAGTAACCCAGAGTGCGAAATATTCCGTAGACCCATAATACGACATAAATATCAGTGCAAAACAGAGCTTGAAATGAAACAGAGATCTGAACAGAAAAATGCTCGAACAGTAGGTTCAAAACTGAATTCTTACATGGATAATATATATATAATATATCAAACGAATATAATAGCAAAAACCCACTTACTTGATTACTGCTCAAAAGATGAAGAAACATGGTGGCAATGCTTGATTTCTTATCTGGTTGCTACTTGAAGTGGACGACGAATATAGAGATCTTCAGACGTTGCATACTTATGAAAACCACCGACATTTCATAAGCGTCTTCGATATACGGAACTGTCGGATTAGGTCCAAAGTTGGTTGTATTGTTCACAAAAGGAGAAAAAGAAATTTTGAATGAAAAAGATCGGATTTGTAAGCCATTTGAATCCATATCGGGATGGTGAATCGAAGCTATCGTTTTGTCGTAAATAGTCGGTACAGTAGAATTGAAAAGGTATTTTAGGAAAACCTAACCTCTGGATCAGGATGAAATTTGAACATCATATATGAAACATGATGAAATAACTTTTGAACGGTCAAGATCGTTTTTATAGGAAATTTGCAGTCGTTTCTAAGTGATGGACAAGAGCTGCAGATTTCTCGTATGGAATCTGTACAGAATTATAGAAAATGGGTTTAACAAAATCTAGCCGTTGGATTGGAATGAAATTTTGAAACCATATTTAAGACATAACGAAGTAACATCTGAACGGTGGCGATCAGAAATAGAGGCCGTTTGAAAATAGTTTAGGAAGATAAACAGAAGCTGCAGTTTCCACACATGTAATCTGTGCAGCATTCTAGCGAATTTTATTTACGGACATTTAACCGTTGGATCAGAATAAAATTTTACCCAGTATTTTAAACTTAGATAAGAAGATTCTGGACGGTGGAGATCTGATTATAAGAAACGGAGCAGTGGCAATAGGTTCCGGACAGTAGGACTTCAGATTGTTGCTGGAATACTCAAAACTTCAACCTAAACGCCCTATGAATGTCATAGCATGTTTTGTTTTAAACTGTATTGATCGTCTCCCGGCAGTTATTTTTGTTCTTCCGCTGCCTCGCCGGGAGGCGTGATCCGGATCCGCCGTGGTTCCCCAACATTGGTATCAGAGCCAAGGTTTTCGGATCTGATCAATACAACTGTGCTTTATTGTATCTAATTTCTCAAATTTCAGATCGGAAAGTCAAAATATCTTTTGGATCACGGCCATGCCACCGCCGCATGCGGAGGCGCCAACATGCGCGCGCGAGCGCACGCGCAGCCGCGCGATAATCGCGCCCGATGGCCGCACAATGGCCACATGCTGGCCAGCCGTTCCCTGCTGATCCCTTGTGCACCGGTTGCGTGAGATTGGAGAGGCAGGCACGCTGCCGTGCGCCACGAGTGGCGTGCGATCATCGACACCGCCGCTCATGTGGATGCGCGACAACGGTGGAACGTGCGGCCATGCGCCGCACGAGATATGGCGATCGACCGTGGGCTACTGGAGGCTGTCGTGCGTGATGGTCGATACTCTGCGTGCGACCCTTGGCGCACGATATCGCATGAAGTGGCCGCGCTTGGCACGGCGGCGTGCGGCCATGCGCCGCACGCGATTCGTGATGGCGGTCGCCGCTCCGGCGATGTCGTGATGGCTGAATTCTTCTAGGGTTTGGTTCGGGCCTGTCCCGCGCAGCCCGTGAAGTTTTCGGGCCGGTATTCGATATCGGGCCCGTTTTGGTCGATTTTGAAATTTTGAGATTTTTGGGCCTAAAATTGTTTTAAGCCCAATATGAGATAATTAAAATTAGAAAAATGTGATTTTAATTATAAAATATGATTTTATAATGAAATATGATTTTGTTGATTAAAATTTGATTTTATCGACAAAATACGATTTTATTATATTGGAAGGCTGTGAAGGATATTCTTAAGTACTTACGAAGGACTAAGAATAAGTTCATGGTCTATGGGGGTGGTGAACTGAAACTGGAAGGCTACACTGATTCTAGCTTCCAGTGTGACGTGGATGATTCGAAATCAACCTCTGGATTTGTATTCATGCTCAATGGTGGTGCTGTCTCTTGGAAGAGTTCCAAGCAAGACACCATCGCGGATTCAACCACTGTGGCTGAGTACATCGCAGCATCAGCTGCTGCTAAGGAGGCCGTTTGGATAAGGAATTTCGTCCAAGAGTTGGGAGTCATTCCTAATGGAGTTGGTCCAGTCCCGGTGTAATGCGACAACATGGGTGCCGTTGCGCAAGAAAAGGAGCCTAGGTCTCACCAAAGATCCAAACACATACTGAGGAAATACCACATAATCCGGGATATTGTGGCTAGAGGAGACATAGCAGTTGAGAGAGTCGCCTCTGCAGACAACGTTACTGATCCACTTACGAAGCCCTTGCCTGGACCGTTGTTTGAAAAATATCGCGAAACAATGGGACTGCGTCTGATGAGTAGTTGGCTTTAGGGCAAGTGGGAGATTGTTAGAGTAGATGCCCAAATAGCCAACTTGTGGTGTGTGGGTTTATAGACTCTTGTATATGACAATCTTTATATATGATATTCGCATTTATTTATATTGCATTCTTTACTTTCATTGTGTTGTATCATGATTAACAATTGCGTTGAGTAAAGACCTAGAATACACCTAAGTGTATGTTAGGTGTGATAGTGGGTATGACGGCTATCAAGAAACACATCTAATAGTCACTGTGTATTCTGAACAAGTTCCTAGTCGATTGGGCCGTCAAAATGAGGATAAG
>KV018125.1:122310-145938 GCA_001598015.1 Dorcoceras hygrometricum
AATCTCTGGCCAGAGTACTAGAAGTGTTTTAGGTAAATGGGTTTACCTAGTTACACTCGCGATGTCACTATTCGATCTCCAAGATGTATGCATAGCTATCGGATCTATAGCGACTCTCGATTTACCAATGGTCGTTGATCTGATCGGGATATATGGATTGAAAGGACCGTACTGTACGCTAACCACGACCAACTGGTTCTTGCAGGCACTATCAGTGATACCTAGGGGATCATGGGGATGTTGCTAGACGCTCTTACCATGATCCGTTGGGCAAGTCCGGAATTGTGATTCCGGAGCCACAATGGTTGTGGGCCCACGGCTAGCTGTATCCCTGAACCATTGAGGGTCACACAAGTACTGGATTCGAGATTCCCGCACGGATACTCAGCTCAATGTGTTGAGCATACGAACAGGATTTTGGGGAGTGCGACTTCCTAAAAGTCAACAGGGGTGAAATCGGGATTTCCCGCTGTTGAGGGGCAAAACGGTCATTTTGCACTGGGGTTCTGAAAAATGGTTTTTCAGGTCATAGTATTCAGTTTTGGAAACTGAGTCGATCGGTCCGATCTGATCGGCGATCGGAATTACGATGAAGTCTCGGTGATGGGGATGAACCGAATGTTCATCCGTTGGACCCGGGCCCGTTGGGCCGGATCCAAATCCATCTCCAAGTCTACTTAAGATAGACCTAGACTTAATTAACTCATATCATTAGACAAAGCCTAACCCTAAAACCTATAAGTGGCCGTCCCTTCCCTCCTCTCACACCGCCGCCGCCGCTCGTCGCCGCCGCCGCCGCCGCTTCTCTCGCCGGAAAATGTTCCGGCCAATCTTTCGAGGAGAATCCGTCCGTGCCGATCTCGTCAGGCCTTCTAGTGCAGGCTGACGAAGGAATCCCGTCTCCGGTCGTGGACCTGATTGACGTTATCTACCGCAATCTACCGTGAAGTGCCGGTTTCCTTGAGAAACTGGTCGGAGCCAGGCACGAGTTGCCAGCAAGGTAGTGATCTAAACGCCCTATGAATGTCATAGCATGTTTTGTTTTAAACTGTATTGATCGTCTCCCGGAAGTTATTTTTGTTCTTCCGCTGCCTCGCCGGGAGGCGTGATCCGGATCCGCCGTGGTTCCCCAACACTCAGCACATGAGACGGATCTGGCTCGTACTTCCTCAACATGGAAACATGAAAGACATCATGTAGAGAAGATAATTCCGGAGGCAACAACAACCGATACACTAACGGGCCAATCCTCTCAACGATCTCATACGGTCCGACGTAACGAGGGGCTAACTTTCCCTTGTGTCGAAAGCGCATAACATTGCGAAACAGAGAAACTTTGAGAAATACCTGATCACCAACCTGAAACTCTAGAGGTCGACACCTCTTATTCGCATAACTGGCTTGGCGATCCTGGGCAGCTTTCATCCGCTGTCAAATTAGATCAACATGATCCTTCATTTGCTGCACAAAGTCTGGGGCAGATAGCTGCTTCTCCCCCACGTCTTCCCAACACACTGGCGATCTGCACTTCCTGCCGTACAAATCCTCAAACGGCGCCATGCCAATCGTCACCTAATAGCTGTTATTGTAGGAAAATTCCACCAAAGACAATGCGTCTTGCCAGCTACCTCCAAAATCCATAACAACAGCTCGTAACATATCCTCTAACGTCTGGATAGTTCGCTCAGATTGGCCATCTGTCTGGGGGTGATACGCGGTACTCATAGCCAATCTGATACCCAAAGCTGCTTGCAAACTCTTCCAAAACCTGTAAGTAAACCTTGGATCTCGGTCTGAGACGATCGAAATAGGCACACCGTGCAGTCTAACCACGAAATCCACGTACAGTTTCGCCATCTTCTTCAGAGAAAAGGTCATACCGTAGGGAATAAAATGTGCAGACTTTGACAATCGGTCGATAACCACCCAAATAGTATCGCATCCTCTGCTGGAACGAGGCAGATGCGTCACGAAATCCATCGCTATGTGCTCCCAATTCCATTGGGGCACTTCCAAACTCTGCAACAGACCACCAGGTCTCATCCTCTCGGCCTTAACCATCTGACAGTTCAACCAACGAGCGACAAAAACAGCAACGTCGCTCTTCAGGCCATCCCACCAGAAGTGCGGCTTCAGCGCTTGGTACATCTTCCGTGCACCAGGATGAACACTATGTCTACTGTAGTGCGCTTCCCGAAGGATCTCCAACTTCAAATCAATGAGGTTAGGCACAACCAGCCTGCCACGAAACCTCAAGCAACCATCAGAAGAAACAGAATAATCTTCAAGTTCTCCAGCCCTGACCTTTATCTTCAACTCGTGGATGGAAGGATCAGTCCTTTGAGCTGCTCGAATACTAGAAATAATCTGCGGCTCCACTTGGAAAGAAGAAACCACAACGCAATCATCAGCCGGATAGAATCTCCAACCAGTAGTATTAAGATGCTCCTGATCCTTAGAAATATACAACAAAGATACTAGAAATAATCTGACGGCTCCACTTAGGAAAGAGAAACCACAACGCAATCATCAGCCGGATAGAATCTCCAACCAGTAGTATTAAGATGCTCCTGATCCTTAGAAATATACAACAAAGCAAGCATCTCACTAGCCTTCCTGCTCAAAGCATCGGCCACTACGTTCGACTTCCCAGGTTGATACTTGATCTCGCAATCAAAGTCCTTTAGCAGCTCCATCCAACGACGCTGTCTCATATTCAAATCGGGCTGCAAAAACAGATACTGCAAACTTTTGTGGTCCGAGTACACCACAAATTGCTCGCCATACAGGTAATGATGCCAGATCATTCAGTGCAAAAACCACCGCTGCAAGCTCCAAATCATGGACTGGATAACGAGTCTCATGCGGTTTCAACTACCGCGAGGCATACGCAATGACTCGACCATTCTGCATCAAAACACAGCCCAATCCATTGAGCGAAGCGTCAGAACAACAACGAAACCATCTGATCCGGGCAGAGCCAACACATGTGCAGTAGTCAGTTTCTCCTTGAGCAATTGAAACGCATTCTCACATTGCTCAGTCCATACAAAACGCTTGTCCTTCTATGTCAGTTGAGTCATCGGCTTTGCTATGCTAGAAAATCCTTCAATGAAACGACGATAATAGCCAGCCAGACCCAAGAAACTGTGAATCTCTGACACATTCCTGGGATGCTCCCAGTTCAAAACAGCATCAACCTTACTGGGATCCACGGAAATCCCCTCGGCTGAAATAACATGACCCAAGAAAACGACACGATCCAGCCAAAACTCGCACTTGGAGAATTTAGCATACAGCTGATGGTATCTCAACGTCTGAAGGACAATTCTCAGGTGCTCCTTATGCTCCAAAGGAGTCTTAGAATATACCAAGATGTCGTCAATGAACACAATTACAAACTGATCCATGAACTCTGTGAAGATCCGGTTCATGAGATCCATAAAGACTGCAGGCGCTTTGGTCAACCCAAACGGCATAACCAAGAACTCAAAGTGTCCGTAACTCGTACGAAAAGCAGTCTTTGCGACATCTTGATCTCTTACTCTCAGCTGATGGTACCCGGAACGCAAGTCAATCTTCGAATACACCACAGAACCTTGCAGCTGATCAAACAGATCATTGATCCTGGGTAAAGGGTACTTGTTCTTAACGGTCGCTTTGTTCAACTGGCGGAAATCAATGCACATCCGCATTGAGCCATCCTTCTTCTTCACAAACAAAATGGGCGCTCCCCATGGCGACATACTAGGTCGGATAAAACCTTTCTCCAATAAATCATCCAACTGCACCTTGAGTTCTTTCAACTCCGCAGGCGCCAAACGATACGGGGCACGAGAAATCAGAGCTGTGCCAGGCACCAGCTCTATGCTGAAGTCGATCTCCCTCCTCGGAGGAAAACCAGGAATCTCCTCCGGGAACACATCGGGAAAATGTCGCGCCACGGGAACGTCACTGAGATGCACACGAGAAGAAGAAGACGCGTCCAAAGCATAAATCATGAAACCAGCATTCCCTAAAGACAACAAACCGAACATCTCCATCGCTGAGACTAACGGGATCTTCGATCGAGAATCCTGGCTATAGAAGTCCCACTTCTAGCCAGATAAAGGCCTAAAACGAACAATCCCATGGAAACAATCCACGGAGGCCCTATATTTGGACAACACGTCCATCCAATGATGCAATCGAAATCCCACAACATCAGACGAATCAGATTCGCCATCAACACATGCTCACCAAACCGCAACACGCCATCTAGCAAAACCTCCTGGGAAAACAGGCTCACACCGCTAGGGGTAGAAATAGAAACAGCATCGCGCAAAGGGATGGTATGCAGACCATGCTCAATAACAAACGAATCAGAGACAAAAGAATGCGATGCACGAGTGTCAAACAACACACGCACAGGAAAATCGAAAACAAGACAAATACCTGCCATCACCCTGCTCGGCGTCTCCTCGGCCTGCTCCCTAGTCATGACGTTGGCTTGAGCATGCTGAGGTCCAGAATAGAACGGCTGAGACGACTGTCTGAATCGCGATGGACCAGGCTGCTGAAACGGCCTGAACGGAGTCTCACCCAACCGGGGCTGCTGAAACTGAGGGGAACGACCCCTAGAATGTCCTCCTCGACCCTAAGATGGGACTGCGGCTGGCTGCAATCCAGATGAGGGACACACCCTAGCAAAATGTCCATACTGACCAAAAAGATTGCAAGAACCCTGCACACCGAAACACTGGGTAGAAGGATGCCTGACACCACAAAAACCACAAAACTCAGCTCGAGAACCACTGCTACACGAGCTACCTGAACCAGAAGAACCAGAACCAGACTTCTTCTTGAACTGTTGGCCGCGGCTGACGGCCAGACTGCTGTGACACCTGCGGCTGCTGCTGCTGCTGGGGCTGACTGGGAAGACTGCGAAGACTGCGCTCCCTGAATAGCAGGATGACTACCCTGCGCTACCTGCTGCCTACGAGCACGACGACTCCGCAAACCCTCCTCAATATCGATAGCATTATCAACTGCTTCAGTATAAGTCTTGGGTTTGCTTGTCAGCACCATCTGATACAGTTCCTCATTCAAACCCTCTAAGAATCTGTTCCTCTTGGCCCTCTCCCGGCCAGAAACGTGCGGAACGTACGCCAACAAAGAAGAAAACTTCCTAGCATACTCACGAACAGAAATCGAGCCCCGCTCCAGATGATCAAACTCCCGCTCACGAGCATTCACATAAGACTCAGGACATACTCCTGCCTAAAAGTCTCGCAAAAATTGTCCCAAGTAATCCCAACGCCAGTCTCCAACAAAGTACTAGAAGCACCTCGCCACCAGCGCTCTGCACCCTTCCTCAACTGGAGGGTCATCAAACTCAACCGAAGCTCGTCGTCATACTGGACAAGATCGAATAGACCAGTGATGTTCCTAAGCCACGAATCTGCATCCTCGCTCGACTCGTCGCCATTGAAAACCTGAGGATTCATCCTCTGAAACCTCGCTATCACAACGTCCATCCTCTCCACAGGGGTAGGCAAGTCACCAACTTCCTCCTCCTCATCATGTCTACTACGAGTACGACTAGGAGCACTACGCCGATCATCATTCTGTCCATATGACTCCTGAAACTGCCCCCTACCTCTAGCTCTACGTCTAGGCGGCATCTACGAAGGCACTAAACATGATAAGGCAACAGAGAACAGATACAGCATAGATATCACAACAATATGCATCACATAAATCACATAGGTCAAGCACATGCAACACACGACACTGTGCCTAGACTCAAGTGTGATCAAAGAAATTGAGCTTATCCCAGCTTAAGCTCTAATACAAAAAATGTCAGGCCTCGTGCTCACAACAGAGTAAAATCACATAAACACAAGCGGAAGCTACTAAAAAGCGTGTAAAATTTTTGTTTTTGGCCTGACGATTTAAAACAATATAATTTAAAATACAACAATACTCAAAATAGATATCCCAGTTTACAAAACCAACAAAACAAAGGCTACTAGCCCACGACAAACGATATAGCATAACATGTATTAGATACCTGGTAACAACCACAACCGAGTACCACAAAATACAACAAGAGCACAGAGCATCCCCTGGCTAACTGTACTAATACATATAAATATGCTATACTCCACTGGGATACTCTAACCACTTCCTGGGGCACCTCCAGCTGGATAAAACCCACGACCAACTGCAGAACCTGAACAACAAAACAGGCAAGGAAAACAAACCAAGCCCCAGAGGGAAGTGGGATCAAACCCCAGTACGGAGAGCAACTATAAAACAGCAGTAAACAGCAATAATAAAATGCAGATGCTATGCATGAGACACAGAACGAACGCTGAAGTCTACAATCGTAGAGGGAGCCAAGGAACTCAAACATAGCTCCAAAGAATCTGCAACAAACAGTGGCCACGGGGTGTGTTCAAAGTGTGGTAATGAGCCACTCGCCTGGACACTACACCCGATACCAGATGCATCAAACAACTCAACCTGCCGTTGCCTCGCCCATGAACTGTGGTAGTTAACCACTCGACGCATGGTGGCTAACAAACCCAGCAGGGAGATGAGAGTGAGGTATCGCCGCTCGCCCTCACATCCTAGTAAGAAAAAAAAGCACAACAACGAAACAATGGCTGAAAAAGCTGAAATGAGATAATATGTCGATGCGTGTATGAACTCAGCTAAACAGCAAGCATAAAACATATGCACAACAACACATACACACGGCTGCACAAAACAGCAATTACACCAGGCAATTATACACGGCATAACTCTCGGCCAGCACTACAAACAGGGCAGAACAATTCAGCAACCAGCCATTATATCCTAGCCATAAACACGCTGATTTTACAAGCTCAAATCTGTACCTGATTCGGTGCAACAATTACCACAATTCAAGCCTCGAGAAATCTGAATCCAACCTGCTAAACACACGCAAGATCTCAAGCAACATCAACAAAAGCTCACGGCCAACTACAAAAAGCTCTCGGCTGGAATCTATACACTAAAACCAGCGCTCAATTCCAACAATATAACTTAACAGGGAGCTTAAATAAAGGCTAGGAACAAGATTTCCAAGCTAATTCCAAAAAGGTACCTGCACGCACAAACACACGAACGAAACAGCAGCTTCGTGCTTTTGCTCCAGCCAACGACAGCCTAAAAAATGGGTAAGGAATGAAAGAGCTTTTCGAGAGGAGTCCAACGCTACCTCAAACGTGAAAAATGATGGTCGGAATCGACGGGAATTCACCGGAGAAGCTCATGGTGAACAGTACCCGAGGGTTAGAAGCGAAGAACGAAAGTCGGGAGAAATTTTCTAAGTATGGGATCTGATCAAATAATTGAAGGCCAACACTTCTAATATAAATACATGCATGAAATCTGGTTAATTAGCCACCGACAGAAACAGATCTCACAAGCCATCGCTCGCTGCAAAACCACGAAGAAATCTAAAGGCCAAAATCGCTAAACGCTACATTACTCAAAACCGCGGTGAAATCTGAACACCAAAACGCTAAAAGATGGAAATAGCGCTAACGCTAAAACGACGTCACACAGCACCATGGTGAAGTCTGGAACGCTAAACACAAACGCTGGAGAAATCTGAAATACAAAGCGCTAAAAGCTGATCGCTGAAATCTGATCACTCGAACGCTAAACTCACAAAATAGATCTCTTCCTCAAGTGTTCACCAAAATGGCACCGTAGCAACTTATCTAAACGACAACGTTTTACCCTCAAGACAAAAACACGCTGGGCAGATCTCACAACACACCATGGCAGATTTCACCACAATAGCGCACAGATTACACCACACGCTACGGCCACATCTCAGCACCTAGCGCAACAGATCTCTCATAACTATGCGACATCCAGACCTCACAAAAACGACGACGTATTGATCCCTCTCGCTACAAAACGCGCCGCAACACCAAGCGTCCAGATTTCTCAAAATCCGAACAGATTCCTCACACAACCGAGCAGATTTCACCAACAGTTCAGATTTCTCACCAAATCAGATTTCAAACTCGAAAATTCCAAAATTTCCAGAATTGCTCTAAATGTGATTTATGACCCGAAAATGCAAACGAAACCTTCAAATTGAATTCCGAACACCCAGAATTCCTCAAAAAGTCGATTAATCCAACAATTAATCTTTTATTTAATTTCAGGTCTCACACATTGCCTCTGATAGATTGTTCTACCAACAGTTCTAAGAGTTGGGCAATATGAACATTGCTATCTGGGTTGGTTTCATCTACTTGGGGCATTCTTCTACCTCTCCCTCTTCCTGACATCTTAATCTACAGCCCGAAATCCACCACAAAAGAACATCAAAACTCGAAAGAGAAAGAATTCTTATCAAAAAAATAAAACTCACAATATGGAGAGCGGACGATGAAAGCTGCTCCAGACTGGGGAAGATGTGTTTATCTCAGGACCATGCTCTGATACCAAGTTGTGACGCCCAAACCCATGGGTGTCAACGGAATTGGAGAAATTTAAAATGTTTGAACAAGTTGAAGGACAAAACTCGAATAAAGTAAGCTGTATTTCCTTACACAAAGCTGAAATGAAGCTAATGGCGCCAAAGGTAAATAGTAGTAAACAGATTTGACAAAACAAATCTTGATTCACGATGAAAAATGCGATATTACAACTACTGGAACTCTATATAAGTTCACTATTGTTGTAACAGATCTTAATACAGTTCGTCAAAAGATCCAAAACAACAAAAACTAAGACTATGCGAAGACGCTGGCCATTGACAAACACAGTCCCCCAAATCTGAATCAACTTGCACCACCCGCCTGCTCCTGAGCTGCCTCACCTGCATTAGGAAAACTAGTGAGTCTAGGGGCTCAACAAGTAAAACTGAAGATTACAAAATCACATACTGCAGGCATAACTGAAAACTGAAATATCGCTACTGAAAGACAACTCGAAACTCAAATCTGAATTTCTTATACTGGATTATTCATGGTCTAGACGCTCTATGGTGGTCCTTGTGCATGAAGCATGTTAACTGATCAGTAACTCTCTGTGAAGGGATTACAATATTTCCATAATCCTGTCCCTTCCATGAAGGGATTACGGTCCTACTGTAATCCTGTCCCTTCCTTGAATGACCGGGTCCTCTATGCCATAACTTCTCAAGTCTGAACTTTACTTTCTTTCTTAAATAGCTTTATACTGGATCTTGATCGAAAATAGATCACTGGAATCTGGTAGATTCACTGCTATGAAACTCATTTTATTTTGAAAAGCACTACTGAGTGTACAGTTGGACTCGGAGCTGAGGACCAGCTCTGAAGAAATCAACTCGAGAGTGCAAAACAGACGTGGTTTTAGGAATCAGGTTTCGTGTAAAAACAGATCTCTCGGGGAAAACATATGTTTCTAGAAAACAGATGTCATGCGCGAAGGTCAGATTTTGGTTAACTAACAGATCTTAGGTGCGGTATAGGTGTACAGATGTGAGCAACAGCTTTGGCTTAGGAACACGGCTTATGAATAGTAGCAACAGATCTCACTGGAAAAACAGATCTTACTGGGAAAACAGATCTTACGGGGAAAATAGATCTTACTGGGAAAACAGATCTTACTGGGAAAACGATGGCGTTAAAACCTTATAGAAAGTGTTTCAGATTTTGGTAGATTACTCAACTGTGAGAAACTCAACAACAGATTTGGTTAAAGACGAGTTACGCGTAAAAACCCTTGGCTAGGAACACGAAATACTGCTTCGACTCAGACAGATTCTAAACAAACAGGCTTCGCTTATCCAACCAGAACTTGCTCTCGATCTAACCAGCATACACAGGAAACAACGAAACAATATATGTTTTCCAAATGCAGCAAGAATTAGATTTACTTGCCTGAAGATCGCAACGTGCAGATGATCGCGGTGGGAAGTCTCCTCAAGCGCACTGGAAAACTACTGAACTTTGAAAGAACTAAAAGTTTTAATTGCAACCAAAATGAATCCAGAGGCTTACGTAAATCATTTTATACAATTGATAGGATCAATGTGGCACGAAAACAGGCCTAGGAGTTCAGAACGGGGGGGGGGGGTTGAATGAACTCCTTGGTATTTAAATTTTCCAAACCGTTTAAAACTATTTTTACAAGCACCGCTTAACTTAAGTCTGAGTTACCAGACTTAAGGTATCTCAGTTTAAATGGCTGATTTCTCGGTTAACAAAAATTGTGTGGAAAGAAATCAATTAATCAGTGAACAGTATAAACAATAAATAATGCGTAATGTAAAGAGTTAAAGGACAAGAAATTTATTTCTGGAAGTTTGGATATGAATATCCTACGTCTCCCCTTCTTCCTTTTCAGGAAGGATTCACTAGAAGCTTTGATGAATACAGTCCTTCTGCACACACCCGATCACCGAGCCTTGCTCAAGGTGAACTCCTAGCAACACCACATACAAAGCAGACGCAGCTGCTGAATACAAGTAATGAATAATATGTTTTTCGAACTGCTTCACAAAGCCAATTCGTTACAGACTCAATAGAATATGACAGTGAATACAAGATTTTGAGACTGTAAATCCTCTGGTTTCTAAACACAGAAACTCGATTCAAAAAGGGTGAACCACAGGATGACTCGAAGGTTTATCTATGAATGCTTGAATGAAGATTCTTCGAGTTGTGAGAGCTTTGAGAGATGGCTTCAAAATGCGATTAGCTCTAGAATTCTTGAGACTCAAAAACAACAGAGTGACGGCAAGAGAATGATAGCCAAGATTATTTTTCAATTCAAAGTCTGGTTATTTATACACTTCGTTCTCAATGGTCATTAAATTTCTCCAAAGGAAATAAAATCTCCTTTTTGAATCTCTGTAATTCGTACGCCGTCAATCCTGCTCCACTACATGGTAAATATGCACATCGTCAGAGCTAATTTGTCGATTTCCATTTCTGTGCAAACACCGAATAACGCCCTCTGAAAATGTGTACTATTTACCCAAAATAGTACCGACGTTGTCTCCTTAATTCCAAGAAATTGTACGATCCTGTTGATCTTTTCCAATTTGAGTAATCGATCGTATTTGAATTAATTTGTTGCTTGCGCCTGAAATTCCTTCATCGTTGTTTATGATGTTGCGTCTGGAATATATTTGAAAGTATGCAACTGCTGATTGCCTTAACATGTGCGTTATTCCAGCGACTGAATTCTTGTATAACCCAACGATTGATTCCTAGCGCTAAGCCAAATGATGTCGTTTTAACTTATTCAAACGACGTAGTTTTGCTATTCGCTATCACCAGGTACCAACGACTGATTATAAAACCACTGTATACAACGTCTGAATACCCAACGTCGAAAGTCTGCGTCTGATATCAATACAGCGACTGAATCTTCACTATAGCTAACGACTGTATATGCAAATTACTGTAGTTAGCGTCTGAAAAACTGATCCACTGTAGCTTGCGACTGATTATGCTTTTCACTGTAGCTTGCGACTGGATAACTGATCCAATGTAGCTTGCGTCTGAATATATATAAACTCAACGTCTGAATCAATATTCCCTGTGTCTGAAAATACCTAACGACTGGTTATACACTTCACTATAGCTAACGACTGATTCTGCGAATCACTGTAGCCGTCGTCTGAATTGTCTGTCGACTGAATACTCAACTACTGTTATTAACATCTGAATTTCTAGATTTATCTTATCTTATTTTGTTATCACCAAAACTATAAATTTTATCCTAACAATTTCCCCCTTTTTGGTGATGACAAAACTTAGCAGCCGAGATATAAATGAGCAAAAGACATAAAATTGCACACGGACTGCTGAAATTCAAACTTGCATTAATTGGAAAATTGTACATGAGATTTGTACAAAAGATCAACAATAATTCTCTCCTAACCAATCCTCAAAAGATCTACTGAAACTATCTTCTCCTCTTGTAAGATCCACTCCTATTCCCTCTGCTACCTTCACTGCCCCTTTCTCTGCGTCTATCAGCGTCAATAAGTCTGTCCAGTAAGATCCACTCCTATTCCCTCTGCTACCTTCACTGCCCCTTTCTCTGCGTCTATCAGCGTCAATAAGTCTGTCCACAATGCTTGTGGTTCTAACATTATCACCACCACCACCTATTGCCACTGCCTCTGTTTTGATCATCAGGTGGTGGTTGAGGACCTCGGCTGCTACCTTCCCCCTTTTTGTCATTACCGCCCCTATTAATATAATTGACAAGCTCGCACAACTGGTCGGTAAGAATATTCTGATTGGCCTGTGCCTGTGCCTGAAACTCCAGAATTTGGTGGGAGATAGATTCTTTGGTAGCCTCAAGATCCTTCCGAACATCAACCAAGCCGGTGGCAACAACATCCACCTTAGCGTTTAGCTCTCTCACTGCCTTCTTAACATCCATAAAATCAGTAGTGACAGAAGCACTGTTAGCTAGAACACTTTTCCTAAATTCATTGAAGCGCATTGTCTGTACATCATCAATAGTTCGGCCTTCTTGTCGTGCACCCTGAAATAAAGTTCTGAAAGCTTCGTCTTGCTGCAGCAGGGAATCACGAAGGCTCCTTTCAATTGTATGTAGCTTGGATAGAATACCACTTTGAGACTCATCAATACGCTCGGATAGGAAGGTCTGGAGATCAGCAAGTGAAGTAGAAAACTCGGTAGAGACAGCGGGTAGCGGGAACTGATTAGCATTGGTGGCATCCAGAGGGATATCATCAAGGTTAAATCGCATAGGCGAGTCAGTAGCCGAGTGTGGAGAATCCTGTCGCTGAACCGTTGGAGGAGGGGATTCTGGACTCTGTACAAAATATAACTGCTCCTCCTGAGCATCAATCGAAATAGCGGGACCTAAAGCAAACTGTAAATTAGGCTCAGAAGACTCTGCCTATTGAAATGAATCAACCTTAGGGGAGGGAGAGCGGTATACTGTAGAATCATCAGAAGAAAGTGCTTCATTTTCTTGTATATCTGGTGACTCTGACTGTACAACAGAATCACCGAAATACTCAACAAAACTGTTAGAATCTATACCCCGCCTGAACAATACTGCAAAAATGATTTGGTAGTTTCTCGAGAACATCTACAACAGAGTTGTGAACCACAATATTCCTGCAAAGATTCACTGACCCAACTGGTAGTAGACTTCCAAGCAGAGAAAATTGAATAACTTCCACACAGATTTCACCCCAAAGAATATGAATAGCCCTTGACATAGGTGCCCTCGAGTCAACGTCTTGGACTGGTTCAATAAGAACATTTGGTAGTTTCTCGAGAACATCTACAACAGAGTTGTGAACCACAATATTCCTAGCAAAGATTCACTGACCCAACTGGTAGTAGACTTCCAAGCAGAGAAAATTGAATAACTTCCACACAGATTTCACCCCAAAGAATATGAATAGCCCTTGACATAGGTGCCCTCGAGTCAACGTCTTGGACTGGTTCAATAAGAACACAAATAGGGGCAAGATCATCAATGTAGGGTCTTTGAGGCAACGCCTCCTAGTTCCTGGAGTTTACTGGGTTTGTGATAGGTCTCCAGTAGTCAAATCCTTCCAGTATAAGCCACGACCCATCCACCATGATTTTTGATCGAATCTAGCACTTGGAAAGAATAGAGCGATGATTGTGAGGTATAAAGAAGCCTCGATCAATGGTAGCGCCCTCAAACAGACTTGAACTGGACGGTCGTGTCCACTCCAGCTGGTGCTCTCTCATGTGCCTCAGCAGTTCTTTTAAGGCAAAGTGGTGAGCAGCAATCAGTAAATTCAATACTTTGAGATCAATTGCTAAAGTGGGCGTACCAGAGACAAAATTCCGCCGCCTGGCTTCTATAAACTTTCGAAGTAACAGTTCCCGATATTTGGAAATGATGAGCATCCTCCGCTGAATGGCAACAAAACTGGATTCTGTCTCTGCCCAAGAAAAATCTGCCCTTCTTTGGCATATATGTCCTCTGATTGTAAAGTTGCCAACTTGCGTAAGCTGAAGGAACTAACAAAGATAGAGACATCCTCAATTACCTTTTCCCGCAACTGAACCAAAAACTCAATATCAGCACAAATCAGAGAAAATATTTCTCTAGGCCGGATGCCCCTGAACATGATCTTCAACTAAGATCCCCTTTCCTTTATCAGAAGCTGCAATCTGCGGTAGACTGGCCTTATATACATCAACTTCTCTGAACTCAATCCCCTGTCCAAAGGTGATTTGAGTGATGTTTGGAGAAAGAGCAGAAGGAAGGGATGCATTAGATGGTATTTGAGCCAGATGCTCCTCGATGGATAACAACTCATCATTAGTCGTTATTTCTTCTGCCACTGTTTCAGAACCGTGGGGCTGATCCCCTTCATCTGGAAATAATTGATCAGTTGGTTTATCAGCGATAATCTCCTCATCTGTATCACTTGATGTTGCCGCTGGTTCATCAATTTTACGGCCATAGAATTTTTCATATGCAATAGTGAACCAATTTTCCGATTCATCAGCTTTATCAGCTGTGTGCTCCCCAACATCAGATGGACTAACATCTTGATCTCCCTCAACTGCTTTGTCATCATCCTGAGTTGCAGTGATTAAGGCCAGTTGATCAAGCACTTGTTCAATCATTGTGTCGGCATCATCAGTGGTAGCCACCACAGCTGGTTCAACAATACTTTCAACCACTGTCTAATCATGAATATTGTCATCTGCTGTCTCAACTTCTGTTTCTTGTACACCAGTCACAGCATCTGCAGCTGGTTGATCTTCAACACTAGCAAGTTCAACCTCTGCGGCTGGTTGTTCAGCAGTAGTTCCACCAACAATTGTCTCACTATCAACAATTTCAGCTGATTGGTCCTTAACAATGTCATCATCATCACCCAGAATCAACATCCTTTTTCTCTGACCCTTAGTTGTTCTCTTCTTTTTCACAATGGGCTCATCAACTGAGGCAACAACGGTTCTTTTCTTAGGCGTAGCCTTTGTCTGGGGCGCTTTCTTCACCCGGGGTACATCTGTTACGTCCTCTGCACCAACATTTTCATTGATAACGACATACCTATGAACTGTCTTCGCTGTTAAAACCCTGGAGGCAGGAAATGCTCTGGATTCTCCCAACTCCAATCCTGGTACATTCTTCAAGATAACACAAATCTGGATTGCGAAACCCTTCGCCTGCCTAGAGCCTGGAGTCACCATGTCCTTAAGAATACCAAATAACAGATTGCTCCAGTTTATTTTCACATCACAAGTGATTGCAGTCATCAACATGAATCGATCGCGGGTCACGGCATCAAAGGACCCAACTTTGACATAAAGTGTTTTAGCTAGTATATCACTAAGAAGGCGATATTGGAGCTTCATTTCCTTCTTCAAACAGGAAATGCTCACTTTCTTCTTGGAGTCAGAAAAGATGCTACGCGCATCCAACACAAGATTCTTAGGCACCTCTGATAAATCTGTCAAACCCTCCGTCGGTAGATCAAACGCCGCTATAAACATCTCTTCAGAAATTTCAATCGCTGTTCCCCTGATGGTGCTGACCACCACTCCATCTCTCACTGAACGATTTTCGAAAAACTCGGTGAGGGCAGCTTCGTAGAACACGGCGGGACACCCAAGAAAGTCCTTTAACCCCGTCGCAATAAATGACTCAAACATTTGTACTAATCCAGCATCGTCCATGCCGAAGACGGAGTCGAAGTCGACGTGAAGGCTGATACTAATAAAAGAAGATGCCATTATAGATAGTTGATTGAGTGCGAGAGTACCTGTGAATTAGTTGCAGAGAACACACGAAGAACACAAGAGAGCAAGATAGCAAGAGAATATTTTTTGCAAGGTAAGAGAAATCTGAACAGTAAACACCGTAAAATATTAGGAATTTGAAAAGTTATAGAATAGGAGACGGTGTAGATGTGACTGTTGGAATAATGACAAACCACGTGTCAATCATCCGACGGCGCGTAGAAATTTTGGAAATGATTTGAAAAGATTTTACCCGTACAGGGAAAAAGGTTAAAAAGACGCGCGCCAAAATATATATAGTCACAACTGCTGCGGCTGGTTTAACAACCCACAGCTGATTTTAATGTATCGCAAGGAATAAACAAGATCTGATCACAAATAAGTGTCGACTGTGTATATGCAACGTCTGATTGTATCCAGAAGCAACATATTCAGACGACTTCACATTTAACAATTCAGATCCTGGTTTCCCCTGCGACTGGTATATTCAAACACAAGATGCTTCCCTCAGCTGAGAGTCTACTGTTCCCCCTGAACAAAGAACTTGCAGCTGAGTTAGATAACGGCTGACAACCTGCAAAATATGTTAGCTCACAGACAATCAAGGCAGTTCAAGGAGACCTAATATGTTTCTAAAGTAAGAAAACTTAGCATCTGGTAGATGTTTGGTGAAGATGTCAGCGACTTGCTGCTCAGTCGATACGTACTCCAACCGGACGTCCTTCTTCAGCACGTGGTCCCTTATGAAATGGTGCCTGATGTCGATGTGCTTTGTTCTTGAATGCAGTACTGGATTCTGGGTAATCGCAATCGCACTAGTGTTGTCGCAGAGAATAGGCGCTTCAGAAGCATCGATGCCATAGTCCTTCAGCTGATGTTGAATCCATAATATTTGAGCACAGAAGCTGCCAGCCGCGAGGTACTCTGCTTCAGCTGTCGACGTGGCGATTGACGTCTGCTTCTTACTGAACCAGGATATCAGTCGATCCCCTAAAAATTGACAAGTTCCACTTGTGCTCCTGCGATCAATCCTGCATCCTGCGTAATCTGCATCACTATAACCTATTAGTTCAAAGCCTGAGTCTTTGGGATACCAAAGACCGACGTTGGAAGTACCCTTTAAATATTTCAATATTCGCTTTACAGCTATGTAATGTGATTGCTTTGGCTCTGCTTGGAATCTAGCACACAAACAGACAGCAAACATGATGTCTGGTCTGCTAGCAGTTAAATATAGCAAAGAGCCTATAATACCACGATAAATAGATACCTAAATGGCAGTACCAGATTCGTCTTTATCCAGTTTAATTGATGAGCTCACTGGAGTAGCAGCTGCTGAGCAATTTTCCATGCCAAATTTCTTCAGCAGTTCTTTCGTATATTTCGCCTGGTTAATGAATATACCATTCTCCAGCTGTCTAACCTGTAAACCCAGAAATAACGTCAGCTCCCCCATCATACTCATCTCGAATTTGTCCTGCATTAACTTGGAAAACTTTTTGCACAGTTTGGGGTTAGTTGACCCAAAAATAATGTCATCAACATATATTTGAACTAACGAAATATGGTCAGCTTTAACAAACTTAAATAATGTCTTATCCACTGTGCCTATAGTGAAGTCGTGTTCGATTAAGAATTTTGACAAAGTATCATACCAAGCTCTGGGAGCTTTCTTCAATCCGTACAGAGCTTTATCCAGTTTATAAACAAAATCTGGATGTGTATGACTTACGAAGCCAGGAGGTTGTGCAACATACACTTCCTCTGTTAAAACGCCATTAAGAAAGGCACTCTTAACATCCATCTGAAAGACTTTAAAGTCTTTGAATGCAGCATATGCAAGAAACATGCGAATGGCTTCTAATCTAGCTACTGGTGCGAAGGTCTCACCAAAATCTATGCCTTCCATTTGCCTAAATCCTTGCGCTACCAGCCTAGCTTTGTTCTAGTAACTACGCCATCTTCATTCAGCTTATTCCTAAGACCCATCGAGTTCCTATGACTGAATGATTAGAGGGTCTAGGTACAAGTGTCCAAACATTATTGCGCTTAAACTGATTAAGTTCTTCTTGCATTGCTTCTATCCAGCTGGGGTCAGCTAAGGCCTCATCTATCTGCTTGGGTTCTATATGAGATATGAATGATGAATCAAAATGATCATGAGATAGCTGGCCTCTTGTGCGAACTGGAGATTCGAAATTACCTATGACTTTCTCGGATGGATGATTTTTATTCCACCGGAGATCAAGTCCAATTGGATTTACTCTTTGTTCCCCTGTGTCGTTGGCTGGTTTACAACTGCTGGATCAGCTGACGCCAATTGATTTTGAGCATTGTTGGCTTGTGCATCTGCTTCCAGCTGTTGTGATCGTTGTTCCAGATGTGAGCTAGGATCAGCTCTTGTTTCAGTTGATGGTCTGGATACCAGCTGATGATCACTTGCGACTGGTTGTCCAGACGTTTGTCTTAATACTGAATGATATGATGTGCTCGCGCCTTGTTGTCCAGCTGGTGGTGAAGAAACCAATTGATAATTTGTGCTAGCAACTGGTACTTCAGACGTTGATCTTGAAACCAATGGAGAAATTCTTGCGACTGCTTGCGCAACGTCTGGTTTATCAACGTCTGTTGGAGCAACATCTGATTGATCATCGTCTGGTTGAACATTTGTCGCTATACCTCCAGCAGCTGGTACACTTGGGAAGATCTGACCCTGTATAGAATCATTGTTAGTTAAATCAAGGACTACTGGGTTACCTGTCAGATCTTGTTGTGCAATGTTGTGCGATGTGTCCACTGCTGGTTGTTCCTCAGCTAAATATCTTTGTGGCACGTCGTCGTCTGATTCTTCAAGGCTTGTTGACTCCAGACGTGAACACAAATCATGTAGGCTTGTAGCTGAATTTGATTTGAAGCTGGTTTCATCAAACACTACGTGTGCTGATTCCTCAACTGTCAAGCTTCGATAGTTGAAAACACGATACGCTTTGCTCACAGCTGAATAACCTAGGAAGATACCTGCATCAGATTTAGGTTCAAAGGCTGTTAGATGCTTCTTGCCATTATTATGAATGAAACATTTACACCCAAACACCCTGAAGTAAGAAAATATCAGGTTTCTTGTCATGCCAGATCTCATATGGGGTTTTATCATGCATCCTATTAATCATCGACCTGTTTTGAGTATAACACGCTGTGTTAACTGCTTCTGCCCAGAATTTTTGTGAAATCCCAGAATATGCAATCATAGACCTAGCAGCTTCTTTTAAAGTGCGGTTTCTCCTTTCAGCTAACCCGTTTTGCTGAGGAGTTCTAGCTGCTGAGAGCTCATTCTTTATCCCCATGTCTTCCAGATAAGAAGTTAATTTAAAGTTTAGAAACTCAGTACCGCGATCACTTCTTATTCGGTTGACTAAACAAGATCTGTCATTTTGTAAAAGTTTTAAAAGACGTATCAGCTGGTCGGCGGTTTCAGATTTTGCTTTTAAAAACAACACCCAAGTATATTTTGTATAATCATCAACAACTGCAAGGGTGTAATTCGTTCCCCCTAAGCTCGTTACTAAAATAGGACCAAAAAGATCCATATGCAAGAGCAGAAGACAACGGTTAGAACGTTTTTCGCCTTTATTTTTGAAATTCGATTTAATTTGCTTAATCATCCTGAGTTGCAGTGATTAAGGCCAGTTGATCAAGCACTTGTTCAATCATTGTGTCGGCATCATCAGTGGTAGCCACCACAACTGGTTCAACAATACTTTCAACCACTGTCTAATCATGAATACTGTCATCTGCTGTCTCAACTTCTGTTTCTTGTACACCAGTCGCAGCATCTGCAGCTGGTTGATCTTCAACACTAGCAAGTTCAACCTCTGCGGCTGGTTGTTCAGCAGTAGTTTCACCAACAATTGTCTCACTATCAACAATTTCAGCTGATTGGTCCTTAACAATGTCATCATCATCACCCAGAATCAACATCCTTTTTCTCTGACCCTTAGTTGTTCTCTTATTTTTCACAATGGGCTCATCAACTGAGGCAACAACGGTTCTTTTCTTAGGCGTAGCCTTTGTCTTGGGCGCTTTCTTCACCCGGGGTACATCTGTTACGTCCTCTGCACCAACATTTTCATTGATAACGACATACCTATGAAATGTCTTCGCTGTTAAAACCCTGGAGGCAGGAAATGCTCTGGATTCTCCCAACTCCAATCCTGGTACATTCTTCAAGATAACACAAATCTGGATTGCGAAACCCTTCGCCTTCCTAGAGCCTGGAGTCACCATGTCCTTGCAGCTGACATGCTGCACAGATCTTATCCTTAGAAAAACTAATTTTTGGCAGATCTGAAACCATATCATGTTGACTCAATTTAGCAAGTGTTTTGAATGCAAGATGATTTATTATTTGATGCCACAGCCAGCTCTTGAAAGAACCAGCTGCAAGGCACAACTGTTCAGATTCCAGCCGATCTGACCAATCGATTATGTAGGTATTCCCCGAACGTTTGCCTACCAATATAGTCAGACCATTCGGACTTTGAACCGTGCAGGTGTGTTGTTGAAACTGGACTATGTAACCTTTGTTACACAGCTGACTAATGCTAATCAAATTGTAACGAAGATTATCAACAACTAGGACGTCTGAGATAGAGATGTTATCGTGGATAAGCTTACCCTTACCCACAGTGTTACCGTATGCGTTATCATCAAAGACTATCTTTGCGCCTTTGTGTGGAATGACGTCTAATAGCAGCTTTCGATTTCCTGTCATATGTCTTGCACAGCCGCTGTCCATGTACCACAAGTTTGATACAGCAGCTGGTTCGTACCTGTTATCCTGCAATCATAAAACCAGCTTTTGGTACCCAATTTTACTTGGGTCCAGATCGAATTACCCCTTTTGGGACCCATAATTTAATTACCTTAACAGTTTTTCCAGTATAAGTGTCCATGAGGGTCTGTGCATAATTACAGTGAGATATGTTGAGTTTTGATTTCATATTCTGACCACTTAGATCTCTCCCCGGCTGAGCCTTTGTCCAACTAGATTTTGCCTTCCTTGAATTACGCCTCGGCTGGTTGGGAACAAAAGACTTGGAACCAGCTTTCGCTTTATCCTTGTCCAGCTTGTTATTTAGCCAGCTGGGCTTGGAATTCTCAGGTCTTTGAAAACCGATACCAGCTTTTCCATTATCATTCAACTTGGGAGAGTTCTGGTCATCAAATGTTATCGACTCATAGCAGTCATATATCACGTTGGCTTTGACAAAGCTCATCTTGTTGAACTTGTCATATACCAGCTGTGATTGAGTACTTGTTTCTCCTTCACTGCTTTCACTACTACTGAAACCCAAGCCAGATTTATCATTCACTAGCTTTTGACTTTCTTGCAGCTTGTGGAGAGCACGAGCCGATTTGTTCCAGGAGCTCATTTCTTTAGTTAATCTTTCAACTTCAGCCTTGAGCTCACTGGATTCGTTTCTCAACAAATCATTTTCTATCATCAGCTTACTCAACTCAGTCTTCAAACTGTCAATATCCTCAATTTCCTCAGAACTTGATTCAATCGAACTATTTTTCAGACTTATGTTTTCGGCCTTGATTTCCTCAAATGAGTGAGAAAGCTTCCTGTACTCTTTGACCATGTCATTAAGTGCACTGACAAGGTCTTCTCGTGTAAATTCAACATTGGAGAAGTCAAATACCTCGTCGTCAGATGTTTGGTCAGCCATTGGACAGTGAACCTCCTCCTGTTCACTATCGCTGGATGATGAGCTGCTGGATGAAGATTCTGAATCAGTGTCCGCCCAGCTTTTGGTGCTTTCCTCAGCCACCAGTACTTTGCGATCATGCTTGCGGCTGGATCTTTTGTCACCTCTCATCCTCATCCGTCTATCTTTGAATTTCTCCTTCGATCTGTCCACATCTCTTTCATCTGATTTGTCATCTCTGTTGTATCGATCCTCCTTCTTGTATCTATCATCAGTTCTCTTGTCATATCGCTTTTATCTATCGTCTTTCTTGGGTCTGTTGTACTCAGTTGCAAAATGCCCTGGACGTTCGCAGTTAAAACATTTCATATCAGTACTTGCTTTATCAGATTTATGAGAGTTATTGTAATGGGTAGAAGGGTTAAAAGATCTTCTCAAGTATTTTCCAAACTTCTTAACGAAGAGGGACATGACGTCGTCGCTGAGTTGATCAGCTGTCTTGCTTGTGCTTGGAGAGCACTTTTCAGCTAGTGCTTTTGTCGGCTGGGATGTTGAGGGTCCAGCTTCTGCTCTTGGTTCCAATTCAAACTCATACGCCTTAAGGTTCGCAAATAGATCGTGAAGTTCTAGCTGGTTCAGGTCCTTTGATTCCCTCATCGCCATTGTCTTCACGTCCCACTCTCTGGGCAATGCTCTCATCACCTTCAACGCCAACTCTCTGTTACTGTATTCTTTGCCCAAACTGTTTAGCTCAATCACCACAGTGCTGAATCGCTCATCGAACTCTGTCATCATCTCTCCTTCCTTCATCTTTATTGACTCGTACTTCTGCTGAGCTACTGTTAACTTGTTCTCCTTATTTTCGTCACTTCCTTCGCATATCTGGGTCAGATTTTCCAAAATATCCTTAGCTGTGGCGCAGGTTTTGATTTTACTGAACATGTTTTTGTCCTTGTCCAGCGTCTTGTATAGTATGTCCCTAGCCACATTGTCTAAGTTGGCTTTCTTCTTGTCTTCACTGGTATACTCATGTCTGCTCTTCTCAAGGAACTGAGGCTCGCCATTTGATATAGAAAAAGCTAAATTTGGCTTCATTATTTTCAACGGTCCTTCAGTGATAACTGTCCACATTTCATCATCCTGGGCAGCCAGATGCGCTTGCATGCGTATCTTCCAGTCATCGTAATCTTCCTTGGAAAACAAAGGAATTTTGTTGTGAGAAGTAGACATATTCAAATATATAAAGCGCAGAAAACAAACTGTTCAATGACTGAGATAACGCAGGCTCTGATACCAATTGATAGGATCAATGTGGCACGAAAACATGCCTAGAAGTTCAGAAGGGAGGGGGTTGAATGAACTCCTTGGTATTTTAAATTTTTGAAACCGTTTCAAACTATTTTTACAAGCACCGCTTAACTTAAGTCCGAGTTACCAGACTTAAGGTATCTCAGTTTAAATGGCTGATTTCTCGGTTAACAAAAATTGTGCCGAAAGAAATCAATTAATCAGTGAACAGTATAAACAATAAATAATGCGTAATGTAAAGAGTTAAGGGACAAGAAATTTGTTTCTGGAAGTTCGGATATGAATATCCTATGTCTCCCCTTCTTCATTTTCAGGAAGGATTCACTAGAAGCATTTATGAATATAGTCCTTCTGCACACACCCGATCATCGAGCCTCGCTCAAGGTGAAATCCTAGCAACACCACACACAAAGCAGACGCAGCTGCTGAATACAAGTAATGAATAATATGTTTTTCGAACTGCTTCACAAAGCCAGTTCGTTACAGACTCAATAGAATATGACAGTGAATACAAGATTTTGAGACTGTAATCCTATGGTTTCTAAACACAGAAACTCGATTCAAAAAGGGTGAACCAGAGGATGACTCGAAGGTTTATCTATGAATGCTTGAATGAAGATTCTTCGAGTTGTGAGATATTCGAGAGATGGCTTCAAAATGCGATTAGCTCTAGAATGCTTGAGACTCAAAAACAGCAGAGTGACGGCAAGAGAATGATAGCCAAGATTGTTTTTCAATTAAAAGTCCGGTTATTTATACACTTCGTTCTCAACGGTCATTAAATCACTTCGTTCTCAACGGTCATTAAATTTCTCCAAAGGAAATAAAATACTTCTTTTTGTAATCTCTGTAATTCG
>KV018125.1:172928-201245 GCA_001598015.1 Dorcoceras hygrometricum
TTATCTTATGTTTTAGCTTTATCTGTTGCTCTCCGTACTGGGGTTTGACCCCATGTCCCTCTGGGGCTTGGTTTGTTTCCTTGTTTGTGTTGTTTTCAGGGAACCCAGGTTTTACAGCTGGTCGTGGTTTTAACCCAGCTGGTGGTGCCCCAGGAGGTGGTTAGCGTGTCCCAGTTGCGTATAGCATATTTATATATATGTATCAGTTAGCCAGGGGGATGCCCTGTGCTTTGTTATTGTATCCAGTAGTTGGAGTCTGATAAATATTGTTGTTGGTGGTTGTTATGCTATACTGATTTTATTGTTGTTGGATTTTAAACTGGGATCGTATTTTGAGTATTGTTGTATTTTAAATTATATGTTTTAAACCGTCAGGCCTAAACGCGAAAATTTTACCCGCTTTTTGATGAGCTTCCGCATGTGTTTGTATGTTTTACTCTGTTTAGAGCACGAGGCCTGACAAAGACTCCATGGAATTCCAAGTTCTATAGTATCAGATCAAGATCCTATATTTACTTCGATGTTCTGGAAAAGCCTACATAAAGCTTTGGGAACTAAGTTAACCTTCAGTACAGCTTTCCATCCACAAACAGATGGACAATCTGAAAGAGTGATTCAAACACTGGAGGATTTTCTTCGTGCGTGTGTTCTCGACTTTGCAGTCAGCTGGGACTCTAAATTGCCCTTAGTTGAGTTCACATATAATAACAGTTATCAGGATTCAATAGAAATGGCTCCATACGAAGCACTGTATGGTAGAAAATATAGATCACCGCTACATTGGGATGATGTAGGTGAAAGAACAGATATAGGACCTGGTATTATAGAACAAACTGCTGAAGCCATCAAAAGAATACGTGATCGAATGAATACGGCACAGAGTAGACAAAAGATCTATGCAGATATCCATCATCGGGATCTGAATTTCGAAGTAGGAGATCATGTGTGACGCCCGAACCCAACGGGGCCACGATTTTAGGGGTAATTAAAACTTAGAAACAAGAGAAGGGCTAAAAGATAATTTGTTATAAGCTGTATCTCTTATAACTTCAAAAGAAATAGAAACACCGAGACAAAACTAACAAACACTTAATTTAGCGCGCCAACTGCTGAAAGTTGTTTGCGGAAAACAGAGTCTAATATATATCTTTGCAATTGCGATTACAACATCCGAATTTCTGCATGAATAAACAGCTGTTGTAATTGATTTCAATACAGTACTTCTAAGATACAAAATAATGACTGCTACGACACGGAATACGTTGGCCATTGATAAACACACATCACCCAGCAGCTGATTCACATTTCACCAGCTGTTCGCTCCTCAGCTGTCGCACCTGCACCAACCTGCTGGTTAACATCATCTGCTGATTGAAGTTTACTGTAGCCATCTGCTGAAATGAATAAGCTGTCGAAGAACAACCTGTCTGCTGATATACTTTGAAGAAAGCATCTGCTGAATCTTCTATTCCAATCAATACGCTGTCGTTTCGACTTATCCAAACGCTGTCATTTCGCAATCTCCAACGAATATACTTAACCAACTGCTGATCTCTTCAAGAAAGTATCTGCTGATTATCACTTCAAGATAGTATCTGCTGATATGTAACTGTGCACTCCAACGACGTCGTTCCAACTTATCAAAACGCTGTCGTTTAGTACTCCTTAGCAAAAACATTCTAACACTTATGTTCCTGTGTTCGAAACCAAAACACCTGCTGATTGCTCTCGAGGAATCTATCTGCTGAATTTCTCAAACAGTTCATCTGCTGATCGCATACTATCTGCTGATCTCTCTCGAATACCCCAACTGCTGAAATAACACTGATAAATATACTCCTGTAGAATGCGACAACTGATTGTCCAATAGCAACTTGTCTTATTTTTGTTATCACCAAAACTAATAAATTTTGTCCTAACAGACCGTCTGTTATCTTTGCCATAAATCTTAAAATAAACTTTTGATCCTTTAACATCTTTCGTAAAAACTTCTTTCTCAAAATCCTCGGGTTCCATCGTTTTAAAACTTTTGCTTCCACTTTGAAATTTCACTGAGTATCGAATTCGAACTTTGGATTCATGATCATTAACAGGAGACCAGTCGCAATAGGTACCAGTCGAACTGAATAAAACCAGCTGCAAGGAAAAACCAGCTGCAAGGAATTTTTAAGCATAAAGACAGTTCGTTACAGACTCAATGGAATATGACAATGAAAACACGTATTTAGAGACTGTAAAAATCTTCTGGTTTCAACAATGAAACTAGATTACAACAAGGTAACCAGAAGATTGACTCGAAGGAGTTTCAATGAAGATCAACTGTTAGATTCTTCGAGTCTTTGAGCTTTTTGGAGATTTCAACAGAGTATAGCTCAAGATTGATTTTGGCAGCGTGACAGCAATAGATAGATAGCGAAGTGTGTTTTCTTCAACATTGCTGCTGATATATATAGGCTTCGATTGCAACGGTCATTTAATTCTCCAAAGGAAATGAATCCCGTTTGAATTACTGCCAAAATCGTACACCGTAATTCCTGCTCCACTACAAGGTAAATTGCTCATTGACAGAGCCAATTTGTCTTCTTTCCATATTTGTGCAAGCATGGAGAAACGGCCTCTGTACATTGTACTATTTACCCAAAATAGTACCTAACTTGTCTCCTTAATTCCAGGCAACTGTACGATCCTACAAATCTTTTTCATTTGAGTAAACGATCGTATTTGAATCAATTTGATCTTGCGCCTGAAATAACTTTGATAACCAGCACTAACTCCATCAACGTTGTCAAAACTACTTCGACTGGAAGAACATTGAAAGAATTCATCTGCTGATATACATTTGTGTTTTTCCATCGATTGATTCCTTTAGCGTTAAAACGATGTCGTGTCAACTTATTCAAGTGACGCCGTTTGTTATCTTTGTAAAGCACCTGCTGGTTAACATCATCTGCTGATTGAAGTTACTAGTAGCCATCTGCTGAAATGAATAAGCTGTCGAAGAACAACCTGTCTGCTGATATACTTTGAAGAAAGCATCTGCTGAATCTTCTATTCCAATCAATACGCTACGCAGCTGCTAGATTTTAACGAAGAAATGCAACTGCTAGAAATAAACGGAGTATATGTAACATCAGAACAACAACTATGCTATCAGCCGTTGCCTATCAAACCATACTTATAATAATTCGACTAGCAACTACCAATTACACCGTTATCAAATTCCGATATTACAACTACTAAATTGAATAACATTCATAAACATTATGGGAATAAACTCGAATTCTCAGCACTTTAAAACGTCATAAACTTTCGGGAAAACATTTTGGAAGCATCATAAACATCAAAACATCATTTTCAAACCCATATTCTTTTCTTTGAACATGTATAAATCGTTTTAAACATGAACACTACACATAACATAACATATAGGCAAGGAGACTCAAGAACATCAATATATGCTTTAAATGGGAGTCAAGAATCAGCTTTTACTTGCCTTAAACAAAACTTGCAACGGTAGCTAGTTCCTGCTGGATCTTCTCCCTGAGCAATCACATGAGCTTTTCTGGAATTTATTTCGAAGAACACTAGAGAATTTTCTTGCAAATGATAAAGGTCTTGCTTTGAAAACATGTTTAAATATGGAAGGGATTAGTGGCAAGCTACTTGTGAAATCAAGCATGACACACTTAGAAAATTTTGGTAAAATTCCCTCCCCATTATTTTAAATTTGTAAAACACCAAACCTTTTTCAAAAGAAATCATTTGTCCTCCTAAAGAAATATTTTTAATCATTTTAAAACCTGCTCGTGCACTACCCTTGGAGTCACCTGCTGAACCAGCCGCGCCACATCTTATCTTCTGAAATTAAAAGATCAGCGATACATAAACATTTCATAATACCCATTATAAAATAAACAAATGCATAATGTGGTCCTAAGGATTTTTGGGGCGTTACAACTCTACCCTCCTTATTGAAATTTCGTCCTCGAAATTTACGTACCAAATAGGTAAGGATAAAGACTAAGCATATCAGCTTCTGTTTCCCACGTTGCTTCTCGCTCCGACTGATTAGTCCATTGTACCTTAACCATAGGAATGCTACGGTTTCTTAATCTTCTAATTTCTCGGAGGAGTATGCTTTATGGTTTTTCTTCATAACTTAAATCCGGTGTCAATTGGATCGGTTCATGACTTAATACATGTGAGGGGTTAGGAACATATTTCCTCAAAGCTGATACGTGAAAAACATTGTGCACAGCTGCCAGCTGGGGAGGCAGTGCTAAACGATAGGCTAATGTTCCTATCTTTTCCAAAATCTCATATGGTCCAATATATCTTGGACTCAGTTTCCCTTTCTTCCCAAAACGCATAACTCCTTTCATTGGAGCTATTCTCAGAAATACATGATCACCTATCTCAAAATTCAGCTCCCTTCTTCGATTGTCTGCATAACCTTTCTGTCGACTTTGAGCAGCTTTCATTCTTTCCTTTATTTTCCTAACAGCTGCTGCTGTTTGCTCCACAACGTCTGGTCCTAAGCCAGCTCTTTCACCAACTTCATCCCAATGAAGTGGTGTTCTACACTTTCGACCGTAGAGTGCTTCATATGGAGCCATTTGAATCGAAGCTTGGAAACTGTTATTATAGGAAAACTCTACCAGTGGTAATTTCACATCCCAACCTTCTGAAAAATCCACAATACATGCCCTGAGCAGATCTTCTAAAATCTGAATCACCCTTTCTGATTGTCCATCAGTCTGGGGGTGAAACGCAGTACTGAATGTCAGCTTTGTACCCATAGCTTTATGCAAACTCTTCCAAAAGGCTGATGTAAACTTAGGATCTCTGTCTGATACAATAGATACTGGAACTCCATGTAGCCTCACTATTTCCTTAACATACAAATCGGCATATCTACTCACCTCGTAGGTTGTTTTAACTGGTAAAAAGTGAGCAGACTTAGTGAGTCTATCAATTATAACCCAGATGGAGTTATATCCTTGAACTGTTCTTGGTAATCCAGTTACAAAATCCATTGCTATACTCTCCCACTTCCATTCTGGAATGGGCAATGGTTTCAATAATCCAGCTGGTCACTGGTGTTCGGCTTTCACCAATTGACATGTCAAACATTCAGCTACAAACTTGGCAACATCTCTCTTCATTCCTGGCCACCAATACAACTGCTGGAGGTCCTTGTACATTTTCGTACTTCCTGGATGTACTGAATATGGAGTGGTATGAGCTTCTTTCAAAAGATCAGCTCTTATATCATCTACTTGAGGTACCCAGATTCTGTCCAAATACCTAACAATTCCATCCTCTGAAAAATAGAGACTACTGCCTCTTTCTTTATCTGTTTAACCCATTTCTTCAACTGCTCATCTTGCAGCTGACCTTCTCGAATTTGGTTTAACAAATTTGATCTTACTGAGAGGTTTGCTAAGATTACATCATTACTACCTCTGGACACTATTTCAAGTCCAAACCTTTCAATTTCAGTTGCCAATGGCCTTTGAACAACCGGCTGCGACAATCCTGCTGATTTCCTGCTTAGAGCATCAGCTACCACATTTGCTTTTCCTGGGTGATAACTGATAGTACAATCATAATCCTTAACCAGCTCCAACCATCGCCTCTGCCTCATATTCAATTCTTTCTGGGTAAAGAAGTATTTCAAACTTTTATGGTCCATGAATATCTCACACTTCTCCCCATAGAGATAATGTCTCCATATCTTAAGGGCAAAAACAACAGTCGCTAGTTCTAAATCATGCGTTGGGTAATTCTTCTCATGGTCTTTCAGCTGCCTACATGCGTATGAAATAACTTTACGATCTTGCATCAAAACAGCTCCTAGTCCCATCTTAGAGGCATCAGTGTAAATCACAAATTTTCCTTCATCAGTCGGCATAGTTAACACTGGTTCTTATCAATGCTTGCTTCAACTTGTCAAAACTGTTTTGACATTCAACTGTCCAGTTATACTTCACCTGTTTCCTTGTTAACGTAGTTAATGGAACAGCAATCTTAGAGAATCCTTGGATAAATCGCCGGTAGTATCCAGCTAAACCCAAGAAACTCCTTATTTCTGCAACGTTCTTTGGTGTTGGCTACTCGCGAACAGCTTCTACTTTAGCTGGTCAACTTCTATTCCATCCTTAGAAATTATATGGCCTAAGAATGATACTTTGTCCATCCAGAAGTCACATTTACTAAATTTATCAAACAGTTTCTTGTCTTTCAAAATCTGGAGAACGATTCTTAAATGTTGAGCATGCTCCCTTCTTGTATTAGAATATACTAAAGATATCATCAATGAAAACTACTACAAACTGGTCTAAGTATGGTTGAAAGACCCTATTCATTAAATCCATAAAAGCTGATGGAACATTTGTAAGTCCAAAGGACATAACTAAGAACTCATAGTGGCCATATCTAGTTCTAAAGGTTGTTTTATAAACATCAGATGCCTTAATTTTCAGTTGGTGATACCCACACCTCAAGTCGATCTTAGAGAAAACTACTGACCCTCTCAACTGGTCAAACATATCTTCTATCCTAGGTAATGGATACTTATTCTTAATCGTCAATTTGTTCAACTCTCGATAATCTATACATAACCTCATACTTCCATCCTTTTTCTTAACAAATAAAACAGGGGCTCCCCAGGGGGAAGTACTTGGTCTAATAAACCCTTTTTCCAACAGATCTTATATTTGTTCTTTTAGTTCCTTCATTTCCGTTGGAGCTAATCGATATGGTGGTCTAGACACTGGAGCAGCTCCTGGAACCAAATCAATTGAAAATTCCAGCTCTCTGTCTGGTGGTAGTCCCTGGATGTCTTCTGGAAAAACTTCAGGGAATTCATTTGCTACTTCTACGACTGACAGCTGAGGTTTATCAGTCGCTACTAAGGATGATATAACTCGGGGAACTCTATCAACAAGCTTGGCTAAAAACTGGAATGACTTTCCCACAGGTGGGTTAACAACTACTATTCGTAGTTGAAATCAATTAATACCCCATACTTAGTTAGCCAATCTATTGCTCCTGAATCTATTAAAGCTAGAGAAGGAAATCCAGCTATCAAAATTTCACCTGTAACTACTGTCGAGTCTGGATTGGATTGATCAGCAGTCATTACATAGGCTCTACTGGTTACCAGCTGCTTGGACTTTTGGCAATTCTTCATAATATGTCCTGGCATCCCACATTTATAGCAGACATTTTGTCCAAGTCTGCACTGTCCAGGATGAGATTTCTGGCACTTAGGACACACTGGCCTATTATTACCAGCGGGAACAGAACTAATAGGTTGAATCAGCAGAGGTTTTTGTTCCTGAGGCCTCTGCTGGTTCTTATTTTGTTTCTTGAATGGCCTCTGATCCTTATGCTGAAAGCCCTGTCTCTTCTGTTGCCTTTCCTCTTCAAGATCCTTCCAATCCCTTTCAATTTGCAGGGCTCTATCCACTGCCTCTCTATAAGTCCTTGGCACGGATAGCCTAACATTCATTTTGAACATAGGCTTCAATCCTTCGATGAAATGATTCAAGTTCTCTTCTGGGTCTCTTCCAATCAATGGCATAAAGTAGCATCCTCTTTCAAATATACCTGCATATTCTTGCACAGTTAAACTTCCCTGTTTAAGGGTCAAGAAATCTCTCTTCAGTTCAGACCTTTTACCAGCTGGGAAGTATTGTTCGAAGAATACTTGCTTGAAATCTGCCCAAGTTAGGTTCAGCAGATCCACAGACAATTTGGCTCCTTCCCACCAAATCATCGCATCTTCCCTTAACATATAGATAGCGCACCTGGGCCTATCTAAATCAGGCGTTTGGAGGTACTCAAAAATAACCTCCATGGATTTGATCCAGCTCTCAGCAATTAGTGGATCAGTAGTACCACTAAATTCCTTAGGCTTCTGTCGTCTAAACTTCTCCTAGGGATCATCATTACTTGGTCCCCTACTGCTGGAAGATTGCCCATTGCCTCTGTTATTTTGCTCTACCAGAAGTCGCAACAATTGAGTGATATTAGTATTATTATCACTTTCAGTTTCTTCCAAAGGAACACTTCTTCTGCCTCGTCCTCTTCCTGACATCTTATATTCTATAGCCCATAATCCACCACATACATTTATCAGAACATGCTAAAATAAAAGACAATGCTCTGAAAATAAAACTCACAACTTAGAGGAACAGGCGATGAGCTTTGATCCAGCTGATGGTGTATGTGTTTATCTCAGGAACGTTGCTCTGATACCATGTTGTGACGCCCGAACCCAACGGGGCCATGATTTTAGGGGTAATTAAAATTTTCAAAACAAGAGAAGGGCTAAAAGATAATTTGTTATAAGCTGTATCTCTTATAACTTCAAAAGAAATAGAAACACCGAGACAAAACTAACAAACACTTAATTTGCGCGCCAACTTCTGAAACTTGTTTGTGGAAAACAGAGTCTAATTTATATCTTTGCAATTGCGATTACAACATCCGAATTTCTGCATGAATAAACAGCTGTTGTAATTGATTTCAATACAGTACTTCTAAGATACAAAATAATGACTGCTACGACACGGAATACGTTGGCCATTGATAAACACACATCACCCAGCAGCTGATTCACATTTCACCAGCTGTTCGCACCTCAGCTGTCGCACCTGCACCATTTTTAAAAGCTAGTGAGCCTAGGGGCTCAGCAAGTAAAACCTGAATAATAACAAGATCAAATACGCAGATGGACTTCGTATCATTTCATAAGTTAAAGGAACATCAATACGTAAACATTTCTTAAACATTCGTAAACTTGGAGACAGGGGAATATAATCCAGATCTCAACATTAACATTATTTTTAATAATTTCATAAAGGAACATCAATACGTAAACATTTCTTAAACATTCGTAAACTTGGAGACAAGGGAATATAATCCAGATCTCAACATTACATTAAACCGTTGCCTATCAAACCAAACTTCATAATGATTCGACTAGCAACTACCGATTACACTGTTATCCAATTATGACATTACAACTACTAAATTGAAGAACATTAATAAACAATCTGGGAATAAACTCGAATTCTTAGCACTTTAAAACATTACAAACTTTCTGGAAAACATTTGGAAGCATGATAAACATCAAAACATCATTTTCGAACCCATCTTCTTTTCTTTGAACATGTATAAATCGTTTTAAACATGAACACTACACATAACATAACATATAGGCAAGGAGACTCAAGAACATCAATATATGCTTTAAATGGTGAGTCAAGAATCAGCTTTTACTTGGCTTAACAAAACTTAAACTTTCTGGAAAACATTTTGGAAGCATCATAACCATCAAAACATCATTTTCGAACCCATCTTCTTTTCTTTGAACATGTATAAATCGTTTTAAACATGAACACTACACATAACATAACATATAGGCAAGGAGACTCAAGAACATCAATATATGCTTTAAATGGTGAGTCAAGAATCAGCTTTTACTTGGCTTAACAAAACTTGCAACGGTAGCTAGTTCCTGCTGGATCTTCTCCCTGAGCAATCACACGAGCTTTTCTGGAATTTATTTCGAAGAACACTAGAGAATTTTCTTGCAAATGATAAAGGTCTTGCTTTGAAAACGTGTTTAAATATGGAAGGGATTAGTGGCAAGCTACTTGTGAAATCAAGCATGACACACTTAGAAAATTTTGGTAAAATTCCCTCCCTCTTATTTTAAATTTGTAAAACACCAAACCTTTTTCAAAAGAAATCATTTGTCCTCCTAAAGAAATGTTTTCAATTATTTTAAAACCTGCTCGTGCACTACCCTGGGAGTCATATGCTGAACCAGCCACGCCACATCTTATCTTCTGAAATTAAAAGATCAGCGATACATAAACATTTCATAATACCAATTATAAAATAAACAAATGCATAATGTGGTCCTAAGGATTTTTGGGGCGTTACATCATGTATTTTTGAAGGTAGCACCTATAAGGGTGTAATGAGATTTGGATGACAAGGAAAGCTGAGTCTTAGACTTATTGGACCATTTCAGATTCTGGAAAAAAATCGGGACTTTAGCTTATCTTCTAGCTTTACCTCCACAGATGTCAGCTGTGCATAATGTGTTTCACATATCAGGTTTGAGGAAATATATTGCGAATCCTTCGCATGTGCTTAGGCATGAGCCTATCCAACTACCGCCAGATCTGACTTATGAAGAAGTTCCAAAGAAGATTCTTTTAAGAGAAAATCGTAAGTTAAGAAATACGACTATCCCTATGATAAAGATTCAGTGGGCGAACCACTCAGAAAGAGAAGCTACGTGGGAAGTCAAATCTGATATGCAGAGAAGCTACCCAGATCTGTTTAAAGTAAGTAAATATCGGGGACGAAATTTTTTTAAGGAGGGTAGAATTGTAACGTCCAGATACTTTTAAGGCCACAATTAGAAAGTTTATAGACTTGAGAGATTAAATTTAAATGCTAATTTTATTCAGCTTTCACTTCGGGTTGAGTATTCAGATTATGTTATGCGTAATCAGCTCTCGTTTTAATTGAGTTAATTTTCAGATTTGAGATGCAATTGCAGGAGCTATCTGGTCGATTCATACGAGCCGGTTTAATCCTTCTATTTAAATAAAATAGTTCAGTTTATATCATCATATTTTGTTTAAAATTTGAGTAGCACTTTTAAAAGATTTTAGCATATTTATTAAACGTGTTTCTTCCTTAGGCATTTGAAATCATATATATATAGGTTGTTAGCCACATCATGCATCATTATTCACAAAAAAAAAACACTTCAAACAAGCAGTGCTCTCTGTTATGAACCGAGAAAAAGTTTCAAAGCTTTTTACCGGAAGCGATCGGATTGTACGTGATTCAAGCCAGATTTCTTCTATAATTGTGTCGCAGAATACATGCAAGTGAATTCTGTTCCTTGCTACACTCATGAAAGAATATATTATGTTCTGTTTGCATGTTTTATTGCGTTTTAAAGGTTTAAGAATTTGCTACGGCGGTTCTTCAAACAACAGAAAAGTTGTAAGGCCCGGGATTATTTGATTTAATAATACGAGATTAGTTAATTTTAATCCGAGAATATTTAATTCAAGAATATTTCGAGTTTGGAATTAAAATATAATGTTCTTGAATTATTAGGATTGAAATTGATTTAAATCACTTGTCCGGGGACTGAATTGCAATTACGGGAGTTTTCAGGGACTAAACTGCAAATTGGCTTATATATATCTAATTTTCATCTCTTCCTCTATATTTTAACGTGAGAGGGCAGTAGGTTCAGAGATTTCTCACACCATTTTAGTTATTTTACAAGCTTCGATTTTTCATCATCCGACCGTCAGAATTTAGAAGCGATCGTATATTTGCGATCCTCGCGTCGAAGGCTTTGTTCTGATGTAAATTTTATTATGTTCCACTAGGATTTGATTTTGAGATGCTTATGGAATCAGATTATGATGGTATATATATGTGCTTGAGTGGACAACGATTGTATATCCAAGACGGATCGAGAAAAGTTCACCGTTTGAATTAGTTATGATTTTTTTGAGCTATTTTCGGAAAAGAAGCTTGTTGGTACTGCTGATTTCGAATTCCTTATGCTGTTATAGTGATGATATGGTTGTGATATGGATTTTATTTGATTGATATCTTGATATATTTAAAGTTTGGGTTATCTATTTTCAGCCGTTACGCCGTCGATTTGAGAATTGATGAGTTTTGAGGCAAATGATTGAGCCGTGTATTGGATTGAGTTTGAATTCTGATTTTGATCATATTATACTTCCTCAGATTTGAATTGAAGGTCAGCGAACTCGAGAAGTTTAGAATTCGAATCGGTAAAGTTTTGATCAAGGTTTGTAGTGATTTCTACCCTTGGCAATTGATATGTGTTTGAGCAGATTTTAATATGAACTTCTTGTTGTTGATATATTTTTCAGATTTGATATTGAAAGCTATAAATTGACATCAATCAAGATGGGATAGAACATTCGAGACAGATATGATTCTCGAATTCCCAAAACCACATACTTGAATGCTTACTGCTCTTGTTTGATTTCTTGGCTGATTTTGTGTGATGTTCTTGTTTATACTTGCTTGATTAGCATGTATTGCCTTGATTGATTTTAGAATAATGCATCAAGATTATGTTGCATTCATCTTGAGCTCTACCTTGAAAAGCATAGAGGGCTGGATAGCCTAGAGTGCAAATGACATTTGGAGGGCTATAGTTGATTAGCACGGAATGTAGATTTACTTCCAGAGCTAGATGACTCACTATGGTTGCACCAAAGTCAGGGGATTGAGATACTTGACGCCACCTCGATTGGGAGAGTCGGAGGTTGGTTTGAGATTTTCTTCCCCGGAATCCCAAGAACCAAGATTTATTGTTATCAGATTTGATAGCCTATTCCTTCAACATGCATTGCATCCATGCTCATGATATATTGCATGTTATGTTGTTTATACTGGGAATTATATTCTCACCGGAGTTATGCGGCTATTGCTGTGTTTTTGTATGTGTGCATGGCAATAGGTGGGGCAGGATCGAGTCAAAGACAACCATGATAGATCGAGATGAAGATTATCACGTGGTGACTCGAGTTTTAGCAAAAGTTTTGTAATATATGACGTTGTCAAACATGTTCGAAAACAAGAAACCATGTATATGTTTTCTACTTGTTGAGTACTAGTTTATGTTGGGACTTCATGTATCCTAAAAAAATGACGTTGAAGTTTAAATGCATGTTTAGATTGTGTGTGATGTTGTTTACCTCTTATAGATGCATTTTGAGTTGAATGAAAGAGTTATACAATATCAAACTTCTTTTGATAGCAAGGAGATCAAGTTGAGAAAACTTTCGGATCATTTAAGCGCACCCGCGCCCTATAAAAAAAATTTGTATCTTCTTTTTCTTCTTACTTAAATTAGATGAATAAAATTGTGATTAATATTTATTCACCCCTTAAGATGAGATTAGCAACCCGGAGTCCCCACAAAAGTCATGCTCTGTTTTTACGAAGAAAGTATGTGTTTACTGTGATTTTGATTCAGAAAGATGTTAGAGAAATGTTTGATGATGTTCATCCAGTTAATACTTGAGTTTTCTAAAAATTTCTTCGAAGTATCTTACAAGTAGCTTATTCGATTTTTTTCCTGAAATTTTTGAGATCGTTTGATTTCTTCAGACAAAGGAAACCTTCGTTGTTCATGTTCGTTCTAAATGGTTAAGTCTGAAATCTGGTTCTTTTACCAAAGCTGAATTTCTATTGTAAGTTGATTCTGAGTCAGCGTTCAGTTTTTAAGTCGTTTTAACTTCAGATCCGAATTCTTGTTCCAAATCTGAATTTGGTCAACACTGCTATGTTGATTATTTCACATCTGAGTTGACTAAGGTTGACCATTGACATCTGAATGACCCGTTTAATTGTGTTGACTTTTCCAAATCTGAGTTGACCAAAATATCAAATCTGATTTCTTTATTCTTCATTGAGACGCTTACGTACGATTCAGATTTCATATTTTAATTGTTCAAATCTGCTCCGAAAGATACAAAAATTCCAGATTTAAATTCTTTATTCTTGTTAGCTTCATTTTCGAAAGATTAATTCGATTCATTCGAACAGATTCGAGTACTTTAATTCAGTTTTCATCTTCGCAAGAATCACAGAGAATTCTCAAAGCGTTCCAGAAAATCATCAGAGAATGTAAAACCAGTGAACCGTGCTTGACAGAAACGAAAAACCGATTTACGAAAGAAAAGAAAGATCAGAAAGAAAGAAATGTTTTACAGAAATGTTTTCCACAGATTATGACTTAGATAACAGACGGTCACATGGGAAGGGTGAGGACGCTGGCTGACGAACCAGTGTGACCCTTTCAAACACGGAAGGGACTAAGATATGGTTGACGAACTGTATACCCTTTATATGCGGTAGATGGGTTTTGTACCCAGCCCTCTGATTCAGATACAGAGTTTGATCAAAGGACATGACCTTATGTACAGGTGTCTAGCTGTAGCGGTAGATGGGTTTTGTACCCAGCCCTCTGATTCAGATACAGAGTTTGATCAAAGGACATGACCTTATGTACAGGTGTCTAGCTGTAATTCCCAGAAAATAAATAAAAGAGCTAAGTGTGATTTTAATCACAAAGCTTTAAAGAAAATGATTTCAGAACATGTGTGTGTCTACGCTTTCATATCATTTCAGATTTGACAGTTCATCGTATTTAGCTTATTTGTCCTTAAGCTATTACGATGCAGATTTCAGTTAAAGTATCAGATATCGTTTGCTTGTATTGCATGATTTTGATATTCCAGATTTACCTGCTGAGCCCCTAGGCTCACTAGCTTTCTTAAGTGCAGGTAATGATCAATGAGTAACTGGATGGTGGAGAGCTGATCGGAATGGAGTGTTTATCGTGGACATCAGTTTACATTGTTTTTCTTTTGAGTACAGATTTTGTTGTATGCAACTCTATTTACAACTTTTGTGTTATGACAGATTTTCTGATTTCCTTTTTTTGTTGAAATCTGAACCATGTTCATATTGCGATCGTATATACAGTTTTGTTTAAATTATTGACCAGATCTGTCTTTAGTTCCTCATATTGTTATAGTCCAGATATTGTATCAAATTATTCTTTTCGACAAGATTGAAACTTTTGAGTCTTTCAATTCAAACCCCAAACCATTTATTTTTGGTTAAGAAAAGTCCGGTCGTTACAGCGATGGTGGAGAGGTGCCTCACATACGCTCGAGGAGACTGGTATGGGGATTACTTGGGATATTTTTTGTACTGCGTTCCGACAGGAGTACGTTCAGGAATCTTATATGAATGCTAGGGAGCGTGAGTTTGACAACTTGTTTCAGGGAACCATGTCGGTGAGAGAGTATGCTCGAAGGTTTTCTTCTCTTCTTGCTTATGTTCATCATGTGTCTGGCCACGAAAGGGCGAAGAGGAACCGATTCTTGGAAGGACTAACGAGGATCTGTATTCCTTGGTGTTGGCGAGTTTACCTACCAGTTATGCGGACACGGTGGACAAGGCTATGGACATCGAGGAAGGATTGCGGAACCGCAGGTCTCGAGTTCAGCCCCAAGCTGCACAAGATTCACGTCCCAATGTTCCAGGGGCGCAACCTCCCCAGTTTCCTCAGTCATCTCAGCAGCATCCCCAGCAGTCAGCACAACAGTCTGGACGCCACAGGTTTAGGCCTCGTGGCCATCAGTTCAAGAAGAAGCAGGGTTCTAGTTCTTCTGGTTCGGGCAGTTCGAGCAGTAGTAGTAGTCCTAGGGATATCTTTTGTGGCCAATGTGGAGGCATACACCTTCGACGCAGTGTACAGGGTTCAGGGTGCTTGCAACATTTGTGGGCAATATGGACATTTTGCGAGAGTGTGTCCATTGGCGGGATCTCAGACCGCCCCACCATAGGGTCGTTCTGGTGGGTCATCTTGAGGTCTTTCCTTTCCTGTTCAGCAGCAGTGGGTAGGGGAGACTCAGCATAGGCCGTTCCAGTAGCCTGGTCCTTCGCGTTTCGGATAGTCTTCCCAACCCCAGTTCTCAGGACCTCAGTATGCCCAGATGAATTCCATGACTAGGGAGCAAGCCAAGGGCACGCTAGGAGGAGTGATTGCAGGTAATTGTACTGTTTTGTATTTTCCTGCACGTGTAGTTTGATACTGGAGCATCGCATTCGTTTATAGCTGATGAATTTGTGGTTTAAAATGGTTTGCATACCATCTTTATGTGATGTTGTTTCTGTTGCGACTCCTACCGACGCGAGCCTATTCTCCCAAGAAATTTTGTTGAATGACATTCTTAGGTTCGGTGAGAACGTGTTGGTAGCGAACCTGATTCGGTTAGTGATATGGGATTTTGATTGCATAGTGGGAATGGACATGTTGTCTAGCTATAGGGCCACTGTGGATTGTTTCCATGGTGTTGTACATTTTCGACCTCAGTTTGGCGAGAAATGGAATTTCTACGGCCATGATTCCCAATCGAAGATTCCTTTGATCTCTGCCATGGAGGTTTTTAGGATTCTGTCGTTGGAGAGCGTAGGATTTATGATCTATGCCTTAGATGCATCCTCGAAGTCGTGTGTGGAGCTTAGTGACATCCTCGTTGCTCTTGATTTCCCCGACGTGTTTCTGGAGGAGAGTCCTAGTTTTCCTCCGAGGTGGGAGATCGACTTCAGCATTGAGTTGGTACCTGGTACAGCTCCTATTTCACGAACCCTGTATCGTTTAGCACTAGCCAAGTTGAGGGAGCTTAAGGTACAGCTCAGCGATTTGTTGGAGAAAGGTTTTATTCGACCGAGCATGTCACCGTGGGGAGCTCCTATCTTGTTTGTGAAGAAGAAGGATGGATCGATGAGGATGTGCATTGACTTTCGGCAACTGAATAAGGCCACTGTGAAGAATAAGTACCCTCTACAGAGGATTGATTACTTATTTGATCATCTTCAGGGTTCAGCGATGTATTCTAAGATCGATCTATGTTCGAGGTACCATCAGTTGCGTATTCGAGAGGAAGATGTTGCGAAAACTGCATTTCGTACGAGGTATGGGCATTATGAGTTTTTGGTCATGCCTTTTGGTTTGACGAATGCCCATGCAGTTTTCATGGATTTGATGAATCTATTCTTTTGAGAATTCATCGATCAGTTTGTGATTGTGTTCATCGATGATATTTTAGTGTACTCAAAGACTCCGATGCAACATAAAGAGCATTTGAGGCTTGTTCTCTAGACGCTTCGAGACTCGCAGTTGTATGCTAAGTTCTCCAAATGCGAGTTTTGGTTGGATAGAATGGTATTTCTGGGTCATGTCATCTCAGCTGCCAGTTTATCTGTTGATCCCAGTAAGGTAGAGGATGTTGTGAACTGGGAACGTCCCAAGAATGTTTCAGAGATTCGTAGCTTTTTGGGATTGGCTAGCTATTACCGACGCTTTATCGAGGGATTTTCTAGTATAGCTAAGCCTATGATGCAGTTGACCCAGAAGGACAAGAGATTTGTTTGGACAGAAGAATGTGAGAACAGCTTCCAACTGCTCAAAGATAAGCTAACTAGAGCGCCAGTGTTAGCGTTACCTTCGGGTTCAGGAGGTTTTGTGGTTTGTTTGGATGCTTCGCTTAATGGATTGGGTTGTGTTTTGATGCAGAATGGTCGAGTCATTGCGTATGCCTCTCGTCGGTTGAAACCACATGAGACTCGATACCCAGTCCATGATTTGGAGTTGGCAGCCGTGGTCTTTGCCTTGAAGACTTGGCGCCGCTATCTGTATGACGAGCAGTTTGTGATGTATACAAGAGTCTTCAGTATCTTTTCTCTTAGTCAGATTTGAACATGAGACAGCGTAGATGGATGGAGCTGCTTAAGGATTTTGATTGTGAGATCCAATATCAACCTGGGAAAGTTAATGTAGTTGTTGATGCATTGAGTAGAAAATCTCAAGTGTCTATGCTTGCTTCGTTGCAGATTTCGAAGATTCGTGAGCATCTAAGCACTACTGGTTGGCGTTTATTCCCAGGTGATGATTATGTTGTGGTATCTTCTTTTCAAGAGGAGCCACAGATTGTTGCAAATATTAGAGCAGCTCAGAGAACAGATCCATATATCCATGAGCTGAAGTTGAAGACTCGAGCTGGACAGTTGGAGGACTATTCTGTCACGTCTGATGGATGTTTGAGATTTTGTGGCAGGTTGGTAGTGTCAAATCTGATTGATCTGAAGGAGGAGATCTTGAGAGAAACTCACTGTAGTAGACATAGTGTCCATCCTGGTGCAAGGAAATGTACCATGGCTTGAAGCCACTCTACTGGTGGGCAGGTTTTGAAGAGTGATGTTGGTTTTTTTGCGCGTTGTCTAAATTATCAGCAAGTTAAGGCAGAAGGATGAGACCTGGTGGTATATTGCAAAGCTTAGAGGTGCCCCAATGGAATTGGGAGCATGTAGCAAGGATTTTGTTACACATTTGCCTCGTTCCAGCTGAGGTTGTGATGCTATCTGGGTTGTGATAGACAGAACTTCACAGTCAGCTCACTTCATTCCCTATAATATGACGTATTCTTTGAAGAAGATGGCGAAACTGTACATAGATTTCATGGTGCGATTGCATGGTGTTCCTGTGTCCATAGTTTCAGATCGAGATCCGAGGTTTACTTCCAGATTTTTGAAGAGTTTTCAAACAGCTTTGGGAACCAGATTAGCTATGAGTACAGTCTATCATCCCCAAACCAATGGCCAATCTGAGAGGACTATCCAGAATTTGGAGGATATGTTGAGAGCTGTTGTGATGGATTTCAGTGGTAGCTTGCAGGATTCATTGTCCCTGGTTAAGTTTTTTTATAATAACATCTACCTGGTGACAATTGGAATGGCACCATTCGAAGCATTATGGGTGGAAATTCAGATCGCCAATTTGTTGGGAAGAAGTGAGGGAGAAGCAGTATGAGCCATATCCTTCTCATGTGTTGCAAACTGACGAGGTGGAGCTGGATCGGACTTTGAGCTATGTTGAATATCCCTTGCAGATTTTAGACAGGAAGGAGAAAGAGCTCAGGAACAAGACCATTCCCTTGGTGATGGTCCAGTGGAGCAAACATGGTAGAGAAGAAGCTACGTGGGAGTTAGAGGAGAAAATGCAACGTGAGTGGCCTAATCTGTTTGAGTAGATTTAGCATTGACTCAAACAGCTAGTTTGCTTGTTGATTGTCTTCCCAGTTATCTTGAACTCTTGGTTAGTAGACTCTTGTTGCGTGTTAGTGGTTGCTGGTTGTAATGTGCGTAGCGTGATTTCCCAGTGTTGGTTTTGTGTTGAGATTTTGTTCAGATCTGGGGTTGTTGTTTGATTTCGAGGACGAAATCTTATTTTTAGTGGGGGAGGAATGTGAGACCCGAAATATTATTGGATTAATTTGTTGGCGACAATGGCGGATCCGGATCCCGTTTCCCGGAGGTACAGCGGAAGTTAAAAATTGCCCCGAGATACGTTCAATACATTACAAATAATCAACGATAAACATACATAGGATGTTTGAATCATTACCTTGCAGGCGTCTAGGCGCCTGGCTCCGACCAGTTTCACAAGGAAACCGGCACTTCAAAAGGTAGGCAGCGGTAGATCGTCTAATCAGGTCCACGACCGGAATTACGATTCCTTTGTCAGTCTGCACTATAAGAACTGACAAATTCACCACGGACGGAATCTCCTCAGCGCGGTGGCCGGAACAAGTCCGGCGAAGAGGCGGCGGCTCGTGGGTGGCCGACGGCGGCGCGTGGGTTCGGCCGAGAGGAGAGGAGGTGGGCGGCTATTTTGGAGCTAGGGTTTAATGAGTGATCAAGTGTCGTGATTAATGCCCTAAGTCTTTAATTAATAGACTTGTAGTGGGCTTGGTCCGGCCCATCTGGACTTGGTCAGGCCCAAGTCCATATGAACATCCGGTTCAATTAAATCACCACGGTTTCATCATAACTCCGATCGACGATCAGATCGGACCGATCGACTCAATTTCCAAAACTGAATATTATGATGCGAAAAACAATTTTTCAGATATCCTAGACCAAAATTACAGTTTAGCCCCTCAACTTTGGGAAATCGCAATTTGACCCCTGTTGACTTTTAGGAAGTCGCACTCCCTAAAATCCTCCTCCTATGCTCAACACATTGAGCTCAATTTCCGTGCGGGAATCATGAATCCAGTACTTGTATGACCCTCAATTGTTCAGGGATACAGCTAGCCGTGGGCCCACAACCATTGTGACTCCGAAATCACAATTTCGGACTTGCCCATCGGATCATGGTAAAGCGCCTAGCAACATCGCCCCATGATCCCCTAGGTATGCATAGGATATCCACGCATGAGAGCGAGCGGTGAATCCTTGACAACGAAGCATCGACTCCTATATGCATCGGGACCTCACCCAATCCCGCCGCCTAATGACCCCAAGTGAGTCGGCAAACGGGTCAAAGTGAGGCGCCTATCATGTAGAGTCTCAATGACGTTTCGAGTAGCGAGGACTAATCAGTACAACCAAGACCTCGGACTTATCCACTCGACAAATGGTAACCACTTGGAAAGTCCGAACGAGGGTAGTTCGATAGATCACCAGGTCACTATCCATCTGCATGCTCAGAACATCACAATGTTCCCTACCAATGAAATATGGTACTTCGCATCGCAGATGCTAGTCTCAAGCTCGGGCGGCCTTATCCTCATTTTGACGGCCCAATCGACTAGAAACGTATTCAGAATGCACAGTGACTATTAGACGTGTTTCATGATAGCCATAATATCCACTATCACATCTAACATACACTATGGCGCATTCTAGGTCTTTATCCAACACAATTGTTAACATTATAATCATAATGAAAATAAAGAATGCCATAAAGAAATACGAATATCATATATAAAGATTGTTGTATACAAGAGTCTATAAAACCCACACGCCACAAGTTGGCTAGTTGGGCATCTACTCTAACATAATTAAGTTAATTAATTGGGTTTATTATAGACCAGATTTGACATGGACAGATCAGGTATGGACCAGCTTTGAGCTGGTCGTCTTGGTGACCGTATCGGGTCTGTATGAGTATTAGAAAAAACTTTGGAATGTTAGAGAGTTTTGCGGGGGCGCGATCAGATTTGAGAATTTGTGGTGAAATCTTGTTGTCGCAAGCCATTCTGGGCACGCTAGTTGAATATCCTGCGCGGGTAGCGAAGCGACGTCGTTTGGGAGAAACCAGATTTGAGTTGCGCTAGTGGCTGGTAATGCACGGACCAGCCCGATTTAGTGTAGAACGATTCGGGTTGTCTAGACCGGAAGGTAGTGCGACACCGTTTCGAGCATCAGTGAACGCTGGTTAGTACTTGTGTAAGATCTTGTCATCCAGATCAGGATTGCGATGCGATGCCGTTTAGCGATAGCAGATTTGGTGTTAGCGGGATGACGTGTCCAATTGGAAGAGTGGACTTCTGTGTGACGTCGTTTGGAGGAATCCCAAATCTGTTTTGGAGAAGGGTCCGGATCTGGGGGCAGTACTCAGATCTGAGTGGGTATCAGCTTTGAGTCGGTGTTGTCGGTGGTTACTGTTCACCAGAGTTGGGGGACTTAAGTCTTATATATATAGAGGACTTTGACTGTGGTCTCGTGATTATCTTTCCTGACACTTAGAAGATATTTTTTCCCGTAAGCTTACTCTGTCGCGATACCCTTGCTACTGTTCATCGAACCTTTCTTCTCCGATTGACGACGGTAGAAGACTCTGATTGGAGCAAGAGTGGTAGCGTTGGATTCCTCTTGCAAGGTGCTTCTTTCGTCGATTGGTTATTCCGTTCATGTAACGCTTTGAGTAAGTGATATATCCTCCCTTATGCTCCTTTTAGAGCTACCTGTTGTGCTAGAAGGGTAGGATAGAGTTGGTCGAGCTCGTAGCTCCCAGTTAGAGTTTCTGTACTTTACGTCCCTGAGCTAGTTGTTGTTATTTGCTTATCAGGTTTCAGATCTGAGTGCTCGGGACCTCGATTGTGGTAATTGTAGCTCAGAAGTCAAGGTACGGATGTGAGCTTATAATTACAGCTTTGAGATGGACTTGTGTATAAATGAGCGTGTGTTGTTATGTTGAGTAGTGTGTATGCTGTCATTCCTGTGCTGTTGCTTGCATCTGTTTGCGTATGTTATCTTGCAAGCTGTTATTATGCATACACGCATGTCATGATGTTCTGCTCATTCCTTTGCGAGCCTTTGTTAATAGCCTGCTGGGAGAACCTCTGATCTGTTGTTGTCTGCTTTGAGCTAATCCTTGTTGACAGGATGCTTGTGATTGAGTGCTTGGGTAACTCCCAATTCTCTCACATGCGATATGGCCCTTTCAGTTCTAGCTGGTGTTGGTTTTTTGTGTGATTGAGCGAATGGGCAGCTCCCATTTCTCTCACATGAGTTGCGGCCATTCCTGATCTGTTTGTGTTGGGTACCATGTGTGATCGAGCGCGTGGGTAGCTCCCATTCTCTCAAACATCCGGTGACCATTCCTGTTCTGTTGACCAGCGATTTACAGTCCTCTTGGATCCTTTGAGCTCCCTGTTCTCATGCATCGCATAGCATTTATATCTTCCTCTATCTGCATGCTGTATTTTGTTGCTCTCCGTACTAGGGTTTGACCCCTGTCCCTCTGGGGCTGGATTGTTTTGTTTGCCTGTGTGTTGTTCAGGTTATCCAGGTTTCTCAGCTGGTCGTGGAGATGGCCCAGCTGGTGGTGCCCCGGGGGAGGATAGAGTATCCCAGTTATGTATATTATTTATATTAGACAGTAAGGCAGTATACGGGGAATACCCTGTGAGGATGTGATATTCTATTGCTAGTTTGGGATGTACCCTGTTAGGAGTCATACTATGCTTGTATCTGTTATTGTATCTGCTGTTGTTGGTTTTTTATTATTGTAAAACCAATATTTTGAATATTGATGTATTTAAATTATTTTTTCTAAGTCAAGCCAAAGTGAAAAATTTGCCATTTTTAAATGATTTCGCCATTGTTTATTGCGTGGTTAGTCTCTGTATTGTGCACCGGGCCTAACAATCCGGGTAAAGCTAATGTGGTGGCGGACTCTTTGAGCCGGAAGACTGTAGTAGTGGGTTGTTTGTCAGTTGAGAGGCCACTATAGGCTGAGATAGAGAGTTTGGGCTATAGTTTTATTCAGGAGACTGTGCGTCGAGTTTAGCAGCGCTCACGGTTCAGCCGACTCTTCAAGAGCGGATCAGAGAGGAGCAGGCCTCTGATGAGCAGTTGAAGCAGTGGAGACAGTGGGATGAGGCCTGAGGACGAGGTCTGTACACAGTTGAGGATGGGATAGTCTGTGTCAGAGGCCGTATATGGGTTCCTAGTACTGGACAGTTGAGAGCAGAGATCTTATTTGAGACTCATGCATCGACGTACTCCATCCACCCAGAGAGTACGAAGATGTACAGAGATTTGCAGGCATTGTACTGGTGTCCGGGGATGAATAAAGATATTGGAAGATTCGTGTCTGAGTGCTTGACTTGTCAGCAGGTCAAGGTGGAGCATTAGCGACCGGCAGGGTTGTTGCAGCCACTCCTTATTCCCGAGTGGAAGTGGGAGCATGTCACAATGGATTTCGTGGTTGGATTGCCCAGAAGTCCCAGAGGTACACGGCGATATGGGTAATTGTGGAAAGACTCACCAAGTCACCGCATTTCTTACCGGTGAAGACTACTTTCACCCTGACGCAGTACGCAGAGCGTTACATCATAGAGGTTGTCAGACTGCATGGCATACCAGTCTCTATCGTGTCTGACAGAGATACCAGATTCACGTCTACGTTCTGGAGGAGTTTGCATGCCACTTTGGGGACTAGATTGGCGTTCAACACTGCATTTCATCCGCAGGCAGATGGCCAGTCAGAGAGGGTCACCCAGATTCTGGAGGATTTGCTGAGAGCTTGTGTGATTGATTTTCAGGGTACGTGGGACTCGAGGTTGCCGCTGGTAGAGTTCACATACAACGACATCTTTTAGGCATCGATTGGGATGGCTTCGTATGAGGCTCTATACGGTAGGAGATGTCGATCTCTCGTGCACTGGGACGAGGTTGGAGAGAGAGTGATGACTTGGCCAGAGTTAGTGCAGCAGACAACAGATATTGTGACGAGGATTCGAGATCGGATGAGGACAGCCTAGAGTCGTCAGAAGAGTTATGCCGATCAGAGACGACGAGATTTGGAGCTAGCTGTTGGGGACCATGTGTTTGTGAGGATCTCTCCCATGAAAGGGCGTGATGTGCTTTGGCCGGAGGGGCAAGCTCAGCCCGAGGTTTATTGGGCCATTTGAGATTTTGGAGAGGGTTGGTACTTGGGCGTACCGAGTAGCGTTACCACCCAGTCTTTCAGCAGTTCATAATGTTTTCCACATCTTGATGCTGCGGAAGTATGTTCCGAATCCGTCACATGTTTTGGATTTTGAGCCGTTCCAGTTAGAGCCAGACTTATCATTTGAGGAGCGACCAGTATGGATTTTAGCTCGAGAGGAGCGCAGGATGAGAGCGCGGAGTATTCCGATGGTCAAGGTCCGGTGGCAGAATCATTCGGAGGATGAAGCTACCTGGGAGACTGAGGCCGACATGCGGATGCACTACCCGAAGTTATTTGGTACGTACTTAATTTCGGGGACGAAATTCCTATAATGGGGGAGAGTTGTAACGCCTAGAAATTCTCGAATATGTAGAAATGAGTGCATGACTAGGGGAAAATAATTTTGGATGATTACATGTCATTTATGTGATTAATTTATGATTTTTATGTTGCATGATATGCATTTCATGTTTTCAGCCTGTTTGAGTTACGGACGCGTGGACGAGACTAGGGACGATTGAGATAAAAATAATTTAAGATTTTTAAGTTCTTAGATTTTTAAGAATAAATTTATTATACTTAAGCAGCAAGTTTCCAAAAATCGAGTCTTTATTATTAGTTTGGAGGGGAACCCGTTTTTCGCCTATACGGGCAATTTATTGGATTACAAGGTGTTTTAACATTTTAGGGGACTTTGATTTAGAAAATTAGACATTTCTAAAGCCAAGTTATAAATTTTAATTATAATTTTCAATTAAGTGGAGGGGCAAGCATGTCAAATTCCTTTTTCTTTTCTTAATTAAGCATTAGGGGTCAAATTTGTCACCCTCACTTTTTCATAACACAAAAAATTATTCAAGCCTAGCCTCCTCCACCTTTAAGCATCCGTCCCCATCCTCTCCATCTAACTCTCATCGAAATTTCAAGATCTTTGGTGATTCAAAGGCGGTCGTGCCCCGATCTCGTGTCCTCTACGTCGGTAACTCGTAGATATCAATTTTCTCAAAGCCAGGCATGTAATATCTATTATTTTTCTCACAATTTAAGGCATAGTAAACTATTTTTAAAGTTTAATGAATGAATTGTTTTTGAATTATGTATATCTATGCACTAGTGCTTGATATCCATGCATGGATCACGAAATTTCAGCATGTTTTTTATATTTTCTTGCATTGATTCGACCAAGGGCTGTTCAAGGGGCCTAGGTGTGGTTCATGGTGGTTCTAAGGTTGTCTAGGATGGTCCTTGCAAGAGATAAAATGGGCTGGTTCATGGTGGAAGTCGAGGCCGGTCGTGCAAGCCATGTGCGTGTCTCACCCACCCACTTTGCATGGTTCATGCGAGCTTGGTGGCTCACGGCTTGGATCGTGGCCTGGCCTGGTGGAATCGGCTGGACCTGGGGGTGGTCCAGCTGGTGGGGCTCCGGCCATGGGCGGCCGGAGCAGGCGGCCGACGGCGATGAACGGCCGCTGGTCGTTGTGCGTCGCGTGCGTGTGTGGCGGCTTGTGTTTAGGTTTTCTTTGCATAGGCCGGCCGGTTCGGCTGGACCGGTTGGTTCGGTTGGACAAGGGTCAGTTCATCGAGTGTCGAGTCAAAATATTTTAAAGTTGTCCGAGTTATTTTAATGTTGGACCGTTTATTTTAATTTTAAGTCCAAGGTCCAATTTAAAATAAATTGGTCAAATGTTTTAAATTGAGTCATACTTTTAATTTAATTGGACTTAGTGTTTATTTAAGTTTTAGAAAGTCAAATTGGAGTCTTTGGATTTTTCTTTAAGTCAAAATTGACCATGAGATTTTAAGTTTGTCAAAATTAGTCATTTGGGTCAAAATTGATCAATTTATTTTAAATTCAAAATTGGCCAAGTTATTCTAAGTCAAACTTAATTTTTGAAATTAATCAAAATTGGCCTTAAGATTTTGAAGCCAAAATTGGATTGTTATTTTAGGTCAAAATTGGTTATGTGATTTATAATTAAGTCAAAATTTGGACTGTGTTAGGAATTTTAAAGGGGGATTATTCTAAGTCATGGGCTAAGCCAATTATAATGTTAAGTCTAGAAATAGTGGTCCAGGCTCTTGAACTAGTCCTTGACTGCAGTGAAAAATGTAGAAGCCCGGGAAAGTATTTTAATTATATATGTAGTATCATATGTACGTAAATATTTTAAAGCAAAGGATTAAATATGCATTGATGGGCTAAGCTTTTAAATTGCATGATTTTATGAAAATATGCATCACGAAATGTTTTATGAAATGTTAAAGGCATGTTTTAAAAGAATGGAGGGATTGAAGTGACTTGTGGCAATGTGATGGTGAGCGGATCTGGGATACCGGACCCGGTGAACCTCTGTTAATGTATAATGATAGATGATGAGTGGATCTGAGAGACCTGGCCTAGTGAACCTCTGTTAATGTATATGATGATGATGTAGGTCGGGTAAAACCGGCCGCCACGTACGTTGGTTTTAGATTGATCAATCGAACATGGTCCACACTTCATGGATACGACTCACACGTTTTTATGTTATGTTATGTCATGCCTTATATATGTTTTATGTATGCTATGTTAGAAAATGTACCAACAAGGTTTTAAGATCATTCATGCATTCATGTTTTAATGCTACTTTATTACAAGTATGTACTTGCATTTGACCTTATTAGTATGTACCTTGTTATTTTAAAAGATAGAGCATTGTGAGCCTCTAGGCTCACTATGTTTAAATGGTGCAGGTGATGATCCTGTAGAGTATGTCCCGACTGGCGGTGAGGACCTCTGAGCACCTGCTGCAGCAGTACCCCGTGATCGCATTGACGTTATCTTTGATATGCAACTCTTTTTCAAATATTGGTTTTTAATGTGTTCATTTTCAGTAATTTTACTCAGACTGGTGTTTAAACAGTATGGATGGTTTAACGTTCGAAACATTTATTTTATTTATGTCTTAAAGGGATGGTCTAGGAAATGCTTTAAAATGGAACGAGCCATACTTTTAGTTTATTTATTCCGCACATGTTTTTTTTTAAAAAAAATTCTAGAGTCTGGTCTGTTTCAGTTACGTTACGTCATGCCTTATTATGTATGCTATATCATTATGATACGTTACGACTGAGTCACGAACCATGTTTTCCGACGATCTATGCATGCATGTTTTAATGTTATTTCATTATGGTATGTTCTTGCATGTGGTTTTATCATACGTACTTTGCTATTTTAAAAGATAGAGCATGCTGGCCCTCTAGGCTCACTAGGTTTAAATGGTGCAGATGAGACTGCTGATGAGTTTATCCCTACTGCCGATGAGGACGTTTGAGCGCCCGCTGTAGCTGTACCCCATGGCCACTCTGACGTTTTATCTATGTTATGATACACTTTTCAGTACTTTATATGTCATGATCTTTATGCTACTTTTGCTCAATCTGATTTATAAACAGTATGGATGATTTTATGTTTTAAAATATTCATTTATTTATGTTTCATGTAATGTTGAGAAATGTTTAAAGGGAACTAGCCATACTTTTTTAGTTTATTTTTTCTGAACATGATTTAAAAAAAAAAAAATTCTAGAGTTTGGTTCGTTTCATTTTAGAGTCTGGTTCGTTTCCCTTCGGCAGATAAGGATATTGTTAAGAATGAATAAAAAGGAATATTTGATTTAATTGTCTTAATTTTTGTAATCCATTCAGTGTTAATATGTTCTTTAATATCTTTATCTAATTTTTCATGTCATGTGTGTTTGTCATTATGAAATTGACCTTGTAATTCTTCACTTAAATATTCAAAATGCGGTTGGAATGTTTGTCCAGATGTGATCATCATCATACTGGAAATAGAGGCTGAAGTTGGAGGAGAATAATTTTGAGGTGATGATGGTCCTGATCAGGTTTTAGGAATAGGAACAAATCATATTTGGTAGAATTTTGAGAAAGTAGAGAATGAATGGCGAGAAGATTGAGATCTTTGTAAAGTATGTGTAGTAATAGGTTTTATATGTGGATTAAATTTTATGGTAATTTTTCCATCTTCTTCTTCAATTATCTGAGAAATATCTCGTCTTTCTATATTACGAGGTATTTGTGGGGTATTAATGATGAATTGTTGAGGGATTGTTATTTCATTCCATGTCAGCCTTTTTGGAGTAAAGACCGTAGGTCTCTCAGCATCTATTTGTAACACAACAGTTTCTTCTTTCGAAGAAGGAAGTCTGTTATATTTTGTGTAACGCCTAGGAATTTTGCTACCTAAATCGCATGTCTTATCGTTTTATTTAATTATTTGCATGATTATTTTCCTTTTCGATTTATTTGTACTTGGGTTTCGTAGTCCTTTTAGTAGCTTGTATTTAGTATGATGCAAGGCGGGAAGGAAGACGAGGAGGACGACCGAGGTATTGAGGTTTTCAATGAAATATTATTTC